>JANEYF010002279.1:2500-437346 GCA_029963845.1 Rhamnusium bicolor
AATAAATACATTTTTTGTGGATTAATCTTCTATTAACGTTTTTTCATATTTCAGTCGCTAATTTCTATCCTGTGAATTGTATGATGGATAAATAATCTATACCAAAAAAGTCATATTTAATAGTATATTGACGTGTTAAAATAATTCTAAACTGTTAATAACGGTTATTTAATAATTTTTCAAGTGTCTGTCTTTTCAAGAGCTTACAAATTATGGTAATAGATAAATTTATAAGTGTACGTATTACTTGAAAATATTATGTGGGACAAAGGTTTAACAGTTAGAGAGCACATCAAAAATATCCACCGTTCATATATGTTAACGTAAATGATCAAAGAGCATCCGGTCAATCGGTTACAGGTGTGGGTGAACTCTGACCCTTTGGTGCTTCCGCATTGCAGTCATTATCGGTGAACCATCCCTATTTACATTTCTGGGTTAAATAAGTCATGGAGAAGATTTTACTGTCTGCCGGGTTAATGCGTGTAGACAGCTTTACAAATTATTGAACTAAAATACAATTTATATACATGACACAGAAATACTTCCTGATTCCTCACTTACATATATAAAACATTAAATCAATTCTAAATTATCTACTGTTACAAATGTTTCAAATATTGAAAGTTATAATAAAAAAAGTGATTTATGAATTAAGAAACTATGGCCTTTCACAATGTCCGCTTCATTTACCAGTTTCTTTGGTTACATTTATAAATTATTTTGTTACATCCTCAATGCTTGTGTAAAATTGCAGTGTAGTAAAACGGATTCACAGACATGTAGATTCGACTTAACTTCAATTGTATACTCAAATCAAAATAGATCTCGATTACAGTTTTATCAATAATGGTAGGAACAGCTGCAGAGTACTGAGAACTTTATTTACTACATATTCTAGAGCTTCTTCCTCTTTGCGTGCACCGTAAGGAAAATAGAAACTTCAAAAACTTGTGTTCCTATCACTACTAGTCCGGCTCGTAGTTATCATGGAGGTGTGTCTTTTGTTTCATACAAGTTTGAGTGCAAGTTGAAATCTATTTTGGCGTATGAAGTATAGTAGATGATCGAATCCATCTTCAGAAGGAATTAAAACGCAGATTTTCTGTTTCGCAATGAAAAATGATGGCAAGTGGGAGTATGGCAAAGTTTCTCAGGAAAGAGGTGTCGCTGTTTACATTTAGCCAACGACGAGGCAGAGGTCCATTAGAATTAACACTGCTGATTTTACCACCTTTGGTGCCGGTTCAAGCGAAACAGTGCTCTAGTGCCTGTATCTTCCCCCAGCAATACAGTTTCCTACTAATTTAAAACAAATTAAGTTCCTCTTCTTGATAAAAGTTAAAATATAGAGTGGAATGAAAAATAATATTAACTGAAAATTTTTTGTTAATTATTATTTACTAACTTTTACAAATCTTATCACAGATAAGTATAACATATATCTTTTTAAACAATTATTTTCCTGGCTATTTGCCAAAACGCTGAAACTTGGATTACAAAAAAGATAATATGCACATTACGTTCAGTGCAACTGACTCAATAATGTTATTTTTAATTTCAACCATTCTGTCTACTAAAACCAAAAATAAATAAAACACAAGGTACTCACCAGTTGACACTCACTTTAAAAAAACTTTAAAATATCTACCGACACGTGTTTCTGCTTGCCATAGCGTCATCAGGGTAGCCAGCATATTTAAAGAATCCAAAGTAAGGAAACTTGTAAACCTTAATGTAATAAACATTAATGGCTTCAGAGAACAAAATAATTGTTTAAAAAGATATATGTTATACTTATCTGTGATAAGATTTGTAAAAGTTAGTAAATAATAATTAACAAAAAAGTTTCCTACTAAACCTGTCGCACGGAATCATATAACCACATTTGCCGCAGTAAAATTCGTCAATTAAGCCTCCATACTAAATCACCGCACATGACACCTCTTGGTTTACCAGCGAAAAGGATAGAAAAACAGAACATTGCCAGTCGACAAGATTTCTCAGACAGGAACTAAGGATATCTGAGAAGCAGACTTTCTATACGGATTTTGTCCATTATTTGAAATTTTCAACCAAAGGTGGAGCAACAAACTTCAACAACAGACGACAATTTTATGTAGAAAAATGCAGAGAAAGTGTATTTAATGTAAAATAAATCATGAAAACGCCATGGACATTCTATGTGTAGTATGTCTAACGCTGAAAGACGAACTAACAGCAGTTTATCCTTTGAATGTGGACTAACTGCCATTTGATTGTCATTGCTAGCCAAAAAATGATCAAAATAATATCCAAAATAACCAAAATAATACTGAACAAGATAATGGATATCGAAGAAGGTGATATTTTGTGATTGTAATAATGATTAAGAGGAGGTCCATGACTTGTAATATGCGATACTTTTTCCATTTTCATTTTCATACGCTGCTTTTTTCATAAAATAAAATATTTTCATTATATTTTTTTACAGCCTCATTTCCAAGTCGGTAAAGTTATTTTGTATAGCCAAGAGAAATGCAGTTTGTCCCAGAGTGACAAACTAAATGTGCCTACTTTGTCCAACACATTTTGGAGTTTTTTTGGAAAATAATCAAAAATAGATGTTTTGTATCAAGGTATGCAGATTATCCAATTTTTGTTGCATTTTTGCGAAATTTACTTTCTTGTTAAATTAATCCACAAACCTGTAACAGTTTTTCTTTATTTCTAAAAATTACAAATAATGGACAAAACGCATATAGAAAGTCTGCTTCTGGATCTGTCTAGATGCACACAGCTTCCGCATTTGCAGATGGAAGCACGCCCAACCCTGCACGCCTTGGCTTGCTCCCATTGGTCAATATTTGAGCATTCAGATGATATTTTACAGTTGTTGGCAATTAAAGTAGAAATTATTTTCTAAAAAAATCAGAGAAAACTTTTTTTTCCTATTTTTATTTTTAGAGATTGTTCAGCTGTAAGAAGATGAACAATTTATCCTATGAAAGTTAAGTCCGAGTTTTGGACTCTTTTAGGGCGAAAATCTAACATAAATTTATTTTAATTTTAGTTATTGGCTGGTTTTTATTTTGTTTTTTCATCATTTTTATTGTAGGTATGTGATGTACGTGTAGTTCGACGAGTTAGGCAAATATTGATTATTCTCTGTCTAACTTTTCGAATTACACATACATCACATACCTACCAAATAAAAAATGATGAAAAATAAAAATAAAACCAACCCATACAATGAAATTAAAATAGGAAATTTATATTAGCTTTCAACCTTTAAATAGTCCGAAAACTCGGACGAAACGTAGGATAAATTGTACATGTACCTGGCTGAAAGTCCTCTAAAAATAAAAATAGGAAAGAAAGTTTTGCTATTTTTTATTGAAGAAATAATTTGAGTATTCATATGTACACGAATTGAGTATAATTCGATTTTTCTTCTAACAAATTGTCGGCAACAGAACGATAAGATAAATCAAAATTCTACTTTGCCTATGTTTCGTTTATTGTGCATAATACTTTCTCTGAGCTCGATTGAAAATTATATAAATATGGCTATTCTTCATAACTGAATAAATTTAGTACAACCCCTGTAGATATAACAATGTAAACCCAGTCGTTTTAAATTGTGTATGGACATTACATACGTTAAAATAAATACTTAAGTAATAACAAGTTTACGGTCATAGACAAAACTGAAGTTGAATTCAATAACTGTTCCGTATTTCAATTTTCAGAAGAATATTATCGGTCTGGACATGATTCTCTTAAATTGCTTTATAAGAGCCATTTGTGATAAATTATTATCTATTTCCTTAAACTAATTATAAACATCCTTAATTGCATAATGATAATTAAGACATGTACATAAAAAATAAAAACGGATATAGATTCGAATATATATAGGATGAATTAACTTGTGGATAAATAGTAATAAATTCGTGTTATATGACTAACAGGGTATATTGTGACGTTTTATAATGCATACATTCTGGTGTGGGGATTCAGCACTGAAGCGACCTTCTGTTTGCCTCCTACATTTTAATGAGTGGTATTTGTTAATTAAATGTATCTTTAATTACAGCAATCCTGTTGCAAATTAAAAATCTAATGATAACTAGTAATTATTAAACCCGTTAGGGGAGCCACTATTTATTGATTTATTGTTGGTTATTACTTGAAGAGATGGAGATAAAGTAAATATAGATTCTCGTTCTGCTCCAAAGATAATGCGGATAAAGTTGATTTTAATTTTACTTTTTATTTATTGCCTACATTTTCCCAGCATCCAAGTCTCTATTAGCAATTAGGTATTTAAATGTCTTGTTTAATTTCATAAATTACGGGCGTTGTGAGCATCAGCTTGTTAAGAATGATACAAGATGAATATTTAAATTTTACATTCTTGTCAAGTTAATTTAAATGTGAGAAGATTTAACGATTGTTAGATAATTTATAGTTATTTGTATGAATTTAAAATATATTCAAGAATACCACACATATAGACATAGTGAATTTCTTAAGCAATTTTAATATGAATCATCGTATGATAAAATAAAGAAGGGGTTTTAATCTCTACTGATTTACAATGTCCATCAAGTGCGAATTTCTTCTATGTTCGTTAGCCAAATCTGCATACTTCAAAAACGTTCTTAGTTATACAGGGTATTCTATATCACCTGAGCTGTAGCCAACTTTATTAAGTTAAATGGACCACCCTACATATTTCATTGGGACATCAAAAGGTTTTAGTAGGGAACTGAGACGTCTAAATTTCACACCTTGTATACCACTCGAGGATCTAAAAAAATGAACATTGAAACTTGTGTAAAATGGTCTGCTGCATCCAAATTGTTCGATCACCGCAATTGATTTGGAATTGCGAAATCAGTAAAATGGAGTTTTTCAAAATGTGCGATTTTTTTAGATTTTTTGTTCAACTTGCTGTATCATTTTTATTAGTAATTTTATAAACCTTAAATCTTAAACAGATAATAATTAAAACCTTCTGATTACAGTGAAGTGAACAAAGTTAAAAAAGTTTAATTAAGTTAATTGCTAATTACTAAAATGTAAAAAGATAAACAGTTTTATTTAGTTTGTAGTACAAATGTAGTCGCCTACTAACGCTATTATTATTAAACATCGCTAGGTACTATCTGCTGCAAAGTTATAATTAAAAAAAGAAGTATTTTTTTACCAAAACGTTTTCAAAATTCCCAAAAAAACATTGTTTAGTTACTCATTATTCTGTAAAATCTAATTGCAATAGTCTATCCTACGTTGGTGATCACTTTCGTTCAAGTACTGATGCAACTAGTATTTAGAAGATTTATAGTTGTATTTATGACAAATTCGGCTTACTCTTTGGTGACTGATTTCTAATTCAAACGAAATTTGCCTTAAAGAAATCAACTTTTGTTCGAGCCAAAACATTAATTTCCGTTCCTTCGTCAATAATAAAAATTTTCTTCGGGATCATTGTTGGGCTCTCTTCGGAATTGTATTTCAACACAATTGAAATAATAAAAAAAGAATTTTAAACAATTTTTAAAGACACAATAAAAACACCGGTAAACCAACAAATGTTTGACAAGCTAAATATTTCATTGTTTTCAAAGCCACCTTAGTTACTTCTTACCATTTAGTTACAACAAAATTGTATTTTCTTATTTTCTCTTAGATGTAATTTTGATTCCTTATTTATTAATACTTAGTACTAATAAATGGTACCACGGTACCAATATGGTTTCATTTGAAAATATTTGTTTCGTCCCAAAAACTAATCTGATGAACTTTATTTGCTCATAAGTCACATAATTTAGAATTTTCGACGGGATATCGATTTTTCTAGCATTACACGGGTCAATTAGAATAAATGGGAACAGTCATGACACACAAATGGAAAACTAAAAATTAAATTATTAAAACAATTATTAATATTTGAAACGATGATTTGTATTGTTTAAGCAAAATCTTTACATAAATTGCCATATCTTTAAAACAATTCAAAGTAAGTATTTAGTGTGGGGGATCATCGAAAAAATACTTGTGATTATCTAACTGAATATAAACTGATATACATGGTGGACAATTTAAATAACAAACTTTGTTGTTTTTAAATCTCAGTTCATCTTAAACATATGGACACCCTGTAGATAAGAATATAAAGACCAATACATAATTTGAAAGCCCCTTTTTGAATTTATTCAGCTGCAGTCACAGAAAATTGGAAATTATTTCAAATTAAAAATATAACGTTTCTTATGCATTCGTCAAAATTTCGAAAAGAAAATTAAAAACTCGTAAACCACCCAAAAAAACATATTGTGAAGATACGTTGAAAGGCTCTTAAAATTCTCTAACCAAATTGTAATATAAGATGTTCCATTTAAATTAAGAAAGTTGGTTACTGCGCAACTCGAAATAGAATACCTTGTATAACAGAAAATTGTTTTAAAATGTTAATTTTTGAATGATGCACAAACGTATATATTAACTTTTCTTCATCTAACAATAGCTAAAAGTTATGGAAGAAATTAACACAAAGGTAGACATCATAGATATCTTTCAATCGAGACACGTTCATAAAACTTAAAAAAACGCTATGAAAAATCTATTTAAATCTTACAATCTGAAGTAATTCACGTAGGACAAAATTTGCATTAACTGTTACAAAGGTAGATTACTAGTATATCTTTAACTAGGTCAAGTTGAAAAAAATCTTTACTGAATTACATACCGTAAGTTATGGCGGATGCGCCAGTTAAAATAATATGGATCATTTTATGGAAGCAAATAATAATTTATAATTTAGGTATAAAAAAGTAATAAAACAGCATAAATATAAAACAATATATTTTATTATAGACAAAATGACTTTACTGAGAAAACAAAGTATTTAAAGATGTAATAAAAACTTATAATCGTACAGTTGATTTCAATAAAAATTGGTACACTTTCTTTTAGCTATGTAAATCATTCGTTCTTTGATTGATATTAATAATCTTACAAATGTCATTTTGACGCTAATCAGTGGCGTCATTATTGAAAAATGGTTCGACATCTAACAGATATCAAAAATTTCGAATTGTTTCTAAAATTGAAGATGGCTGGTCCATAAGAAGACTTGCTGCTGAATACAATGAGAGTAAAACCACGATAATGAGTGTTAAAAAACAATGGGAAACCAACCAAACGGTATCCCGTAAAGTTGGTTCCGATAGGCCCAGAAAGAGCAATAATCAAGAAGATGAAAATCTTGTAAATTACCTAATAGAAAACCCTTTTCAGACTGCAGTAAATGCAATTTCAGAGACAAATTTCCCTGCTTCGGTATCTACTGCTTGCAGAAGAATAAAACTACAAAGCGACTTGAAGAGTTGTTCAGCGGCTAAAAAATACAAACTTTCAGAAGAAAAGAAGCAGGGTAGGATTATTTTTGCACTCAACTATATAATCAATGATGAAAACTTCGGGGGACAAGTTGTCTTTTCTGACGAAAAGGTTTTTAAATCTTGTAACGATGGACATGTTCGCGTATATAGGCCTCCTTCCACTAGATACGACGAAAAAATATACTTTCTATCCACAAATATCAGTCAATGTCTGGGCTTGGATGAGCCTAAATGGGTTAGGTGTGTGTTGGAACAGTGGTGGTCATCTCAATTCCATTAAATATATTGAAATATTAGACAATATTATGTTGCCGTCAGTAATAGAGGTGTAGGTAGATATTTTTATGCAACCGCGTAATCAAAATTTGCAAAGAATTCATTTAGGTGATTTCTGATTTCTAAAGTTGTACAAACAATTCAAATGATAATGCATAAACTGTAAGATGATTACTTCAAACACATAGGCATTATTTATTTGCACAAATTGTTCCTGTCACCTTTTGCAGACAAATTTAAAGTGTAATTTATTTTCTCTGTATTTTGTTGCAAAAATGTCAAATGCATTATATGCTGATATTTCTTACCCAGAACAACTAATGATGCAGACTTACAGAAATTGTTTTAAACCTCTGGTATGGACGTCCGAATTTTACAGGGAACATGGACGAATTAAGAGCTCATTTGTTTACAATCTGTAAATCAAACATGTAAAACAGGAATTTCTTACAGTTCGCGATATATAAAACCGCGCACCATGTGCTGAAATTCCAAATATTTTCGAATTTGAATGGTTTAAAAGGGAAAATATCATAAACTAGATTTTTTTTTAAATTGTCACCATTCTGTAAACGTAAAGACTTCAGCTGTTCTGTTAGTTGCATGGAAACACATATGCAACGTGCTATAAGAAGCTGTTTATGTGAAGGAAAACGTACAACACAGATAATTTATTCTACTCGTGCTAATATTCATTATCAAATGCATGTAGTTAAAATTAGATTCAATTCCAGCAAAAGAAAAATTGGAAACAATGTACTTAGTGATCTCGGTAATGAATTATCAAATTTATTATTTAAAAATCCGACTTTTGACTTAGAGGTAAAATTGTGTGTTCGCAATTCCGATTCTCAGTGCGACTTCAGAAATCGAATGCAGTAAGTGATTTCCTATGAGAAACCATTTTCGGTCTTTTTCGGTACTCGAGTGATATAGGCCTCTTTTTAGAAGCGTATTTCAGGCGGCTCGGTTTCCTACACCATATGACAAATTATTTAAAAAAGAAACTTACTGAGTTAACACAGTTTAACACTCGCTGCTATATGGCAATGGTAGACATCGCTGTTTCCGAAGTTAATTCAAAATATTTTAGTTTCATTTACATATTTCCTAATGAAAGACGCAAGCCTATAGTAAATTTTAAAGTACTCGCTTTTTTTATGACCTTTCAAGGTCAAATAACTAAGTTACTAACTGATAGAAGATCCATGTACAGTCTAATATTACGGTAGATAAAAGTTCTGTATGACTATTCAACATAATCCAGAGGGAAATTTGTTTGAATAACTGGACTTATCAAGGCCAATTAATAAAACTTCATTAATTGGCTATAAAATATAAAGTTAACAATGCATTTAAATTGCAATATAACAATAAGTAAGCAAATATGTCAAAAAAAGACTTGAAACGCGTACCGTCTTATACTTACATTGTTATTAAAAGAGAAACTAAAGGAGCTTGAAAAATTGAGAGTTTATAGCTCCTAAAATAAGGAAAACTGGAGAAATTGCACAGTGTTTGTTAAAGTGTAGTTCAATGGTCAAATCCGGTATATGGTAGAAGATTTGAATGATCTAATGAGGAAAGATATTCCGTGATATCATGGAATGTTATTTTCCGCATTTACCCATTAATTATGTCTTACTTATTATTAAATAATCTAAAATCACTAATTATATTTAACCATATAATAGTAATTATAATATAACCTTTATAAACATTCATTTACTGCAAAAGAAACTATCATATATATTCATTTAACTAAAAAATATTAAGATAAACTTTGACGTTTGTGTGAATATATTTTATTAATTGCATTATACAACATATAATTAGCAGCAATTGAGTACGTCTACAGTATAAACAAACACGTCTAAAAATGAAAAGGCGTTACTAACAACTTCTATTAAAAGTTAATAAATCATTTATTCGATATAGTTCTGCCTTGTGTGAATTTCATTTTAATATCCCATTACCCGCCGTAAGTCAGCAATGATTAAAAATATATATTTATTTATAACCAATGATCGGAGTTTTGGGTTTAATTTCAGTATCGTCGTTAATCTTAAATGGCTTTGGCCAGACTTGGCTGAAAACAATATAAATAGAGTTGTTGTTTTTACTAGTGATTCAGTACTGGAAATAATAAAAAGAGATACCCTTAAGTGTTACATGTTATTTATTTAGCACATACGTTACACTGCGTATGCGAAAAAGTACGAGATTCTTTCACAAATGTTGACAAACTTATTGCTGATATGAAGAAAATTTGTCTAAAAGCTTCTAGTAGGATAAAACATTTCTAAGAAAAATATCCCAATTTGCCGCTTCTTCCAAAACCAGTGATCACACGTTGGGGAACATGGATCAACGCGGCATGTTATTACCATGATAACTTCAACTCACTAAAAGAAGTTGTAGAAACCTTAAATGAAGGTACTACTGCGATTACGTATGCGAAGAATTTAATGAATCTTCCTAATATTAAAAATGATTTAAAATTTATTTCCCAAAATTGTAAAATAATCACAACAATTATAGAAGATCTTCTATGACCAAATTTGTCCTTAGAAAAAACTTATGCTGTACCTGTTTAATAATTTTTCTCTTTTTTAATACTGTTCTATTTTCTATACCAGTTTCGTATATGTCAGCATCTGTGTCCACATTTTGAAAATTTGAAGGGGTTGTTAGAGCACTGTTCGCTTTATCTTTATCTTTTTCTGATATTATTTCTTCAGCAATTTCGTTTTCTTTTTCTAGTTCTTCTGCAGTATATATGTCAGTGTTTATTATTAATTTATTTCCTCTTTTAAATTTAAGTTTTTCTTCTTTTAGGTGGTTTAATACACATTTTCGTGTTATTTGATCATTTTTTTTAAATTGTCTGAAATTCTGAAATTCATACTCCAGCGCCTTTCAATTTCTTGTAATTTTTTAGTACCTCTAGTTTAGTTAGGAATTATATGGATTCAACTATAATGGGTTTATTGGTATCTTGTTTTCCTATTGTAAAATAGTATTTATTTGGCTAATCTCAAGATTTATATACAATAATTCATTTATATGATTTATTACAATATGTCAATTTTTTTTTGTACTTCTAAACCAAAAATTACTATATTGTTTTTTTTTTAATTTTTCTTTCCAAATATTAGTGTTTTGTTTGCAAAATTTTTTTTGATTTCTCCAACAATATAATTACACACACACATATACATCCACGTGTATTCAAATAAAAGACAAAATTACACAACATGAAATTGGAAGTTGATATTATAATAAAGATACTGACAAATTATCACACTGAACCGATGATGTTGGTCACTAAATCGTTAAAGTTGCACTCCAGAAATTCATTGAGACTGTAAAATGATTTTTTGGCAAGATAACTCTTTAGTAATCTTTTATATTGTAGAAGCTCACATGTTTTCATTGAGAGCGGGAGGTGATTGTAAAATACTGGACCATAATATTTGTAGGCGTCTGCTATGGGTTAATCTTGTATAATTTATTTTTATATTGTTACTTTGCCCAGTATGATGATTATGTGCTTCAGAAATGATTGTATATTTGTTTAGATTAATTTTTATGTAAATTAAGCATTCTAGGATATAGACGGAGAATAAGGTTAGTATCTCTAATTCAGAAAATTTGTTTTTTACATTTTCTCTAAAAGGCAAACCACATATAATGCGAATTGCATGTTTTTGAATTTGGAAGATACGAGAACTGTGGGGAGAGTGACCCCAGGATATGATTGCATATTTGAGAAGAGAGTGGAAGAGTGAGAGGTAGCTGATGTGCATTGCTTCTTCAGGCAACGGATAGTATAGTTTTCTTAGTAAGTAAAGATTCTTATTAAGTTTTTTGCATACATAGTTTGAGTGGGGCTCCCATGATAGGATTGGGTCCAAAACAACACCCAGAAATTTTGTGGATTCCAGATTTTCATAACCAAGTAAGTTTCTATTGGTAAATATGATTTGGTTTGTTTTGTGCTCATTCAAAAGAAGATTGTGGTTTAAAAACCATGACGCCAAGACTGATTTGATATTTTCAATATCAATGAGTAGTTGGTGCATGTTATCACTTACTTAAGTCACAAAACAAACTGCCGACATATATTTTTTTTCTCAAATCCTTCAAGAATCATTTCCACCAATGACATACTAGCTTGTTCTGTACATTTGTTTTTCCGGAAACCAAATTGTTCGAGACATAGTAAATTGTTGTGTTCAAAATATTGTACTATTTGATTTTTTAAGAGTATTTCTAGAATTTTTGATATTACGCATGGTAGAGCAATGGGTCTATAATTTGCTAGTTCCTCTTCATAACCTTTTTTATAGATAGGAATTATTTTCGTTAATTTAAAGATATCTGGGTATACAGAGGCGTTTATAATAAAGCTAAATAATTTAGTACGAGGAATTATAAGATCTTTAATGTATTTTATCATTTTATAGTTTATAGCATATATGTTCATGGAGTTTTCATTTTTTATTTGATGTATAGCATCTCTTACCTCGTTATATGTGACCTCTTTAAATTCAAAACTACTGTTTACGTTTATTAAATGATTTTGAGTAACATTGACATTTTCGATTGTTTGAAGTTGCTCTGTTATTTTGGTCTGGTGCATTTATAAAGTATTTATTGAAATTATCTGCTGTCAAGTTTTCACATACATTCGTTTTTGCATCTATATTTTTTCTTCCTGCATTTATTATCCTCCACATTGATTTTTGTTTGTTTTTGGACTCTTCTATATAGTTTTTGTTCACTTTTTTTTCAGCCCAGGTAAGATCAGTTCTATATAAGGCGATTTATTTCTAATTTTAGTTCTACTGAAGGAAATTTTTATGAAAATCGGTTAAAAAATCTAAAGTATCCTTACATTGTTTTAGTTCCGGTGTATACCATTTTATTTTGTTGTTTTTTGTTATTTTTTTTATGGTGGGAAAAGTTGTATTTGCATTTATTATTAGAATATCTATAAATAATTAACATTTTTCCTCAACTGATTAGGCCGAGTTTTTAATAAAGCTAAAGTCTGCATTTACTATTAAGTTATAAAAATTATATAAACCCACTTCATTTATAGGTCTAATAAAAGTAAAATTTGGTCTTCTTAGTATGGTATTTAGGTTGATTATGTCTATAATGACTGCACTGTGATCAGATAACTTGGGATCAATTACATAGGACTGGTATTTTATACCTACATAGTCAGAAGCGCTCACAAATATATTGTCCAGGCAATTTGAGAATCTTGTGTTATTACTGATTATTTTTTTCATATTAAAAGAACGAAATATATCGCAGATTAATTACTATTTTTTTCGTAGATAGGTTGATCCCATATGAGTAATTATTCATGATAAAGGAAACAGAAATATTCTCATAAAATTCCTTTATTAATGTGACCGGTTTCGTGAACAAATTAATTACTTCACATCATCAGATACAGGAATTTTTATAAATATAAAACCAGGGTAGTCAAATTAGAGTTAAAATAGTTTTGTAACATGTCAAATTATAAGTAAATGTAAGATATAAATTTTGTTAGTATCTAATTAACCTTTTTAATAAAATTTCTAAAATTTAACGTGCTTCTTTTAAACACAGTATATGTATGTGTTTAAAAGAAGCACGTTAAATTTTAGAAATTTTATTAAAAAGGTTAATTAGATACTAACAAAATTTATATCTTACATTTACTTATAATTTGGACATGTTGCAAAACTATTTTAACTCTAATTTGACTACCCTGGTTTTATATTTATAAAAATTCCTGTGTCTGATGATGTGAAGTAATTAATTTGTTCACGAAACCGGTCACATTAATAAAGGAATTTTATGAGAATTTTTCTCTGTTTCCTTTATCATGACTATTTTTTTCATTGAGATTGAATTTAACATTAAAATCTCCATTAAAGATTACTTGTTTATTTGCCTTATTTAATTTCGTCAGTATTTTGATTAAGCACGAGACATATATATTTAAGTCTCCACGTGAAGACCTGTATGACGTAATAATTACTGTATTTAGATCTAGTAATTCTATTGCGGCTAATTCACAATGTAATTCGGTGGAGAATTTTGTAATGTCATCTCTAACTTTATATTTTAATTCTTTATTAACCAAAATAACGACACCACCATGTCCATATTCCTTCCTACAGTACCAAGAGACAGTTTTAAAATTTGATATACTAAAATAGTTAATTTCCTCATAACTTAAGAAATATTCAGTAAGACACAAAACATCATACTTTTTGTCAGACAAGGTTAAGTGAAGTTCTATTTCTAGAGTCTTATTTCTAACAGATTGCACATTTAAGTGAAGTATGGATATTTTATTCCAGTTTTCACATTCGGTGTTTTTTGCTAGCCCTACAGTTCCATCTGCGATAAGCTGGGGTATAAAAAATTATGATTTTTTCATTTTCCTCCGCAATGTTGGGCTGTATCCCGTCGCGAACTGATTGGTCTAAACTAGGTGTTTTTTCAGGTGGGTCTATTTTTCTACTACAGTGGGGGGTGGGGGAAAAAATTAACAAAAAAATGTAAAAATAGTAATCTATCGTCGTCTATCTTGATCAATCACACTACGTCGTTTTTTATCTGTGAATTTTTACCCTTTTGAATTCGGCGTACAATTCGGCGTGATTTTGAACATTTTTCTAAAGTCAAATAAGAGGAAAAACAAAATGCTTGTTTTAAAAAACAGAAGTAATATATAATTACATTAAAACGAAGGCTGTGGAAACTACTGTGCATTAAGAATTTATTGCTTATCTGTGTAAATTTTAATTGAAACGTACGTAATATTAGCCAAGATATCAGCTCTATGCTTTTAACATCCTGTATATTTAGCATGATTCTTTTCATTGTGCTAATTATATTTTCGTTTGCTGATATGCTTTGATCAACATCGACTGCAAGCACATATTAGATGGTTAAATTTAATACACAAGTAGATAATACAGGAAAATGCAATATATTATATTGAATTGATTCTGCGGTTGGCTCCTTGTGAAACATTATTAAATATTTTAAATATGAAAGAAATTTGCTTTTTAATGTTTCAAAATTATTTAATTAGAAACTCTACACGTGTTTCGGCTTTTTAGGCCTTTGTCAAGAGTACACGGAATACTAAAATTTGTGTTCATTGCTTATATAATCACATCTGGTACCTACTATAAAACTATTGTAAAATATGTTTTTATAAGTTGAATATTACTTTATTTTTTAAATCTAAATTATTTTATTTAAAATATGGTGGCCGGTAAAATTTGTTGTTTATTCGTTAAATTTTTATTATTTTTAACAGCCTTACTTATTTCTAATTGTTCTAATATATCAAGTTTCTTTCCTTTCTTTTCCGAATGGAGTAATTTGACGTTATTTAAATCTATAGAATGACTGTTTTCTATACAATGTGTTGACATGCCCGTGCTATATACATTGTTTACAATAGATTTTGTGTGTTCCTCGAATCGCTTTTTGACATTCGCCCAGTTTGTCCAATGTATATAGCATCACAGTCACTTCATTTTAACTCATATACTTCTGTTTTTTGTAGCTTTTCAGTTTTGTCTTTATTATTAATTAACATTTTACCTAAATTATTTTTATTTACTGAAATTATTCTACATCCCAATTTATTCAGTTTATTACTAACTATCTTGCCTATAATTAATACATTTATATCTCTTATTGCATTCCTGAGAAGAACCGGCATAAAACTCTTTACGTAAATTTTTCTTTTGTTCAGTTTTTATTAGATTATCTATTAGGTTCTCTTTACAGCCTTCAATGAGTCGTGAATACAAGATGAAAGATAATCAGCAAGTTCAAAGTTTAAAATAATACAAACAACATTTCACTTCTTTAATACTGTAATATCATCTTGCGCTATCACTTCCTCTGATAAATATTTTTTAGCAAAGATTATATTTGGAAACTAGACCAATTTGAAAGAGAATCAGGATGTTATAATTAAACTTTTATCGATAAGTGGAATATCGATAATACTTTTGTAAATTTTTTATTGTAACAATTGCAGATGACGACATATAGCTCTAGTTCAGTAAGGTTATCAAAATTAAATGTTGACTTGTGTTTGATTTAATAAAGAAAATATATTGATATTTGCAATTCTCATCGTTCTTTGGTGTTCGTTAAAATTTTTCGGGGAGGCGGTTTTGGGAAAACTCTTAATTCGGACATTTTTTTTAACGCAAAGAAAGTAATGGTCTATTATTATATAAAAATAATAATAACTTAAACAAAAATATTACCATAAACAAAAAATAACATTTATTTGCCAAAAAATTCGTTTCAACACTTCTCTCGACACCCACGAAAATGATTAACATACTTCTAAGTAAATATACATATATCTTATTAGTGAATTAGTACCTGTGAGTTATGAAATTTTTGTAATAAGCAGTTCATGTTCGTGCCTTACAAATTATCACTCGTCACAAAATATTTGTTCAAACAAATTTATTTAATACTTCTGCAAAACTAAATAAGAAATGTTTCCACTTATTTATGCATAATGTATGTATGAGTTTGATGTCGGCCAAAATATAAAGAAATAACGTAACAAAGTTTCTCAACATGGCGAATTATTTTAGGAATCGTAAAACATTAAAAGGTTTGTTAATTAATGAAAATTTAAAAATGTGATTGAGAAAATTCACAATTTTATGTCAGAACAGTTAATACATTATATATACAAAGGTAATTTGTATATATGACATAAATAACAGACAAAAACAGGGGTGACAGCACAGTAAACAGTATTTATCTTGTAAACTTTACAGCTCCTTGTTTGACCGTCTTTATTTGTCTCCGCCAATCAACGTTTGGTATTTTTTCGACGACACACGTATCGTCAGCGATTTTACGCGAACTGCCTATGATAGCTTAATTCACACAATTTACATAACAACACATTATTGTTTCTAAAGACACGGTCTGCCTCACCATTTTTTACGTCCAATAAAGCACTACACTAAACAGAAAATATCGAATAAGCGGTTGACGAACGCGCATCGGTTCCAGTTTTACATGCAAAATATTAATTAATGAGCAATTTGCACTGTCAAAAATTACAGTTTAATTTATTACTATTATATTACACGCTTTCCGAAATACAGTATTACGTTTAAATCCATCTCTTGAATAATATCCAAACTCCTTATTTCTTTTCTAAGGTAATTATTATTGTTATGAGAAATTATTTTTTTTCTTAGAATAGATCTCGAATAAAGGACTTTTTAAAATCCAACGTTTAAATACTTAAAAAAAGATTAAAAGATTTGACTGTAACTAACGGACACCAAAAGCCAGTTAATATAAAGCGTGGTAAAAAACTAATTTTTCAAAAATATCTTCTGGATCAATTTTACATAGAAAAAGTGTCGAGTCCTTTGGTTATGGCCACGATGATGAACAAATTAAATGCAAAATGAATCAGTAAAATGAGTTTTTCACTTGGTTTTTAGTTTAGTTTTCTTATCGATCTAATGTTGAAGTTTCTTAAAGTTTTAGCTGTTGTACCTAAACAGTAATAAATTTTCATAATATGTTTTGATTTATTAATGAAAAATCAAAAGCAAACAATATTTTTGGAAAATACTAAATATATTGACGAAAATAAAATTTTCTGTGGTAATATATGAAGTGCATTAAAAATTATCGAAAAAATTGCCAAGAAACTGTGTGTGTTCATTTCGTTGTGATTTCACAACAAGTTTTCTTTCAGTTTTTTCAGTCAAATCACATCAAAATGAACGATGCGGTTTCTTAAAGGCAACACGCATTGAATGCTGAATTTTCAGATTATTTTTAATGCACGAAATATATTTATTAGACTATTTCCAGAACAAAACATTGAACAAGAAATATGATTCAACTAACGTTTTGAGCTGTCAAGCCCTGTGCAATTTTCGCTGTCATTTTATGTAAAATTCTCACTTGGAATGCAATTTTCGCTGAAAGTTTCTTCTTATTAGTCCAAATTTTCAAAATCTTGCTATATCATTGTTTCTTATAATGTGAGGGAAATAGTCGTTTGAATTATCTTCCAGACGGAGAAATAACTAGAAGTACATGAAGATTTAGATCGCTGGTTTGGTATTTCTAAACAGACATATTTAAAATATTTGACAGCAGAAAGTACAAAGAACATTTTAATATAAAAAATTAATAGCACGTAAATACAAAAATGACCAAAATTAGAGAATTATCAGAAGTATCTATGGCCATGCATCATGGAAGATCTAACAGTCTGAAATAGTAATGTGTCATCGTAACTTGTTTTATAATTTATGACGTCTCCTGATCAGGATGTATGTTATACGAAATGTTAGGTAGAGGTATGACCTTATATAACAATATAGAAACATCTTATGAAATAATTTATAACTGTACATATTACGTAATTCAAAAATTTCATTGTGTCATTTCGGGATCATATTTCTCTTGTTCTTTTTCTTACATTCTGAAATACTACATAGGCCAAAAGTTTAACAAAACACACATCTCTTTAAGAAATCAAATTAGCAATCATACCTAAAGATATATTTGACATAATTCTAACCCCAAAAATTCTAGATTATCGGGGAATGATGACGTTGACAACTATTTGTTAAAAAAATTATCTACATAGCTTATATATAATATTATTAACTTTTCTCTGGAACATGGCGTCTAACCCAATAAACTTAAAATATTAAATTTAATAATACTTTACAAACAAGGGTGATCTGAATTGATAATTAACTATAAAGGTATAAGTTTATCACCGAGTATTTCAAAGGTTTTTGAACATATCGTTAATTCACAACTTACACAACTTTAATTACTATTAACGGCATACTTCCTCAAAGTCAATATGGTTTTACTAAAAACAAAAGGGTAGATACTGCACTTAGTAACTTTGTAAACAATATAGTATCTGCTTTAGATAAGTCACAGATTTCCTTTGGACTTTTTGTAGACATCTCTAAAGTATTCAACTGTGTTGATCACGCTATACTATTAAAAATTGGAAAATTATGTTGTTAGAGATGTGAAATATAAATGATTTACATCACATTTATCAGATTTTTATTAGCTAGTATCTGTATAGGTATATATCAGACTTAAAAGTTGTTTGAACAGGAGTTCCACAATGCTCCGTTTCTCTATCTTGTTATATATTAACAATATATTTAAGTACTTAGAACATCCTTTAGGTCTCGTGGCATCCTAGTAGATGATGCTAATACATTAATAACATATAATAATCTTAAGGATGCCGACACCTGTGCCATCGATATTTTCAACAGACTAAGACTATGGGTTAACAAAATTAAGTTATGTATTAATGCTGAAAATACAACTTGTGTCGTTTTTAAGACGCTTCAATTAAATATTATTCCAAATAACGTAAAACTAAATATTTCAAATACTCTGAACTATTCGTGTGAATCTAAAATGGTCGGTTTGACAATCGACTGTAATCAGAGATGGTCTAGGCACATCCAGAATGTATCTTGCAAGTAGCAAAAACTTCTTCGCTGGCCATTACATCTAAACAATGCTGTCATTTAATTGTCAGGCAGTTATATTTTCAATGTTTTCATACGACTCTAAATTATGGCATTGTTCATTGGGGCTTATCCACAGATGCACATAAAGCTTTTCTACTCCAAAAACAGGAAGTACGTATTAATGAAAATATACAATATAGTGAATCTTGTACATGAGTGCTTAAATTCCTGATAATTTTGACTTTAATATCTACGAAACTCTTTGTTTTGTTTATAAAAACTAAAATAAAACTATTAATAGAAACAATCATAAATAAAATATAAGCAAAGAAGATTATCTTTTACCGATTAGGAATGATACTGTGCTGTATCAAAAGAGCCTCTTTCTTAACGACTATAGATCTTTTGATATACTGCCCTTCCACATTAAGTACAGTAGATGAATTTATGTTGACATTTCGATATATACATATATTTTTATATTATTTCCGACTATTAGATCTAGAAGCTGCGGTGGAGAGTGTTGCTCGTTTATTTAAAGAAATCTTTACGTATTAACGTATTTACTAAAATTACTTGAATGTTTTACAATTTCAGTGTTTCTTCTGAAACGCCACATATGGTAAAACACTAATTATGAAATATCAGAAGCACACAATCAAATACAGATTTTTTTTAAATAAAAAATAATATTAAAGTCATGTTAATATTTTCATAAACAATAAAGAAAAATAATACCAACTTTAGAAAAATAAAATAATACGTAAATAAATAAATAAATAATTCAAATTAGATGCTCAAAAAGACCTCCTTCTTGAGCAAGGCAATATCCTAACCTACTGACATTCGCGCTGCGATCACCCCATCTTGCTGACAACAGGCGGACAACTGTAAACTGCACATACCGCAAGTCGTGCATCTAGTGTTCTGGCTCGATCTGTATATTTTTTGTTACTTACATCAATATATAGCTCCTATCTTGACAGAGCCTGAGTTTCTAAAATTATCTAATATGCGTTTTACAATATTTGGTGACAGTATCTGTTCCGAGCAAATGTGTTACATATTCTTGATATTATTTTATCACATTCACCATAAATACAAAACACATTTAAAAAATCTTCGTGGTTGTAATTTAAACGTGCTGACATTTCTTTGACATAAGAGAATATGACTGACATTGCTGATGGTTTTTAATCATGGCTAAGTAGATAGCAATTTTAACCAAAAATTCTTGAAAATCTAAGAAAAGCGCAAATATTTCAAAAAGTTGTAACTTTAACCCCTGCATTGCCTATACTAGAAAAAAGATAATTTAATTCTACATAACTTTGTTTAAAAAAATACAGGGTGTTCCGTTTGAACTAAAAAAAGTTTTCGCGGTTTGAAGTTGACAAAATATAACGTGAAATATGGAACACTTGGTATACTATTGTTGAATTCATTAAAACTGCAGAGTGTAGCTCATCATTTTTTATTTCTACGTGCCAAAAAGCAAACGAAGATCTAATACACGAAGAAAGTTATAAAGGTTCTTGCAAACTATTGTACCTGTCAAAATTTTTATGAAACGTCAGATACTTCCGAAACGGATGAGTTTAGGTTTACGCTACATGTTTTCAACTCAAATTTTTAGGCTCTTTTCGAAAATATATATGGTGTTCCATTTAAAATAAGAAAGTTGGTATCGACATCTGGTATAACCGGAAGTACCAAATGCTTGTAATTATTTTTATTGGATTGGCCACACTGATATTAGTAATTCCCTAAATTTTCAAAATTTTCTGTAACGTACTGTTTCCTATATCGATCGATGCAGCTCCCGGTGAGAGTATTTTTATATTTATTTGTGACTACTTTTAACTATTTGTTACATATATGTATTTGGTCTTCCATTTTATTGAAACGTAACTATCGACAAATTTGACAATTGTACTGGCTACTTTTGTCTTCTAAAATTAATAAAGATTATCGTTATTAAATATGTTGTTCTGTTTAACCAACTGCTATAGTAGAATACATTTCTAGAATCAAATAATACAACATCTAGTACTAAAATGCAAAACGTATTTAAATGGTTCCTTGGGATTGGAATCCGCTCGATTTGGGACACTCAGTATTTCTATAGGTTTCTTATCGGAAAATCAAACTCTCATACTCATTTTAGAAGACTTGCATACATGAGATACTAAACTTGACCTATTTTGTGTAAAAAAACCATCTGTTATGACCACCATTTATGGCATCTGTACGATGCAGGACATATCTGCAAAGATATATTTGACTGAAAGTAAGTTTGCGAAAGTAGATATCTGGCTAACAAGCTAACAATACTATCACGACTAGAGGGGCGTGACGCACGAGCATAACCAATTCTAATAATTGATTTCAAAATGGCACTGCCGTTTTGCCGTTCAACAAACTACTGCATGTGCTTATTCATTATTATTAAGTAATAATATTTGACATTTGTTAATATCCGCGCACTGTAATTAGCACTCGGTGAAAATAACATGTGCAATAGAAAACATTTTCAAGAAAGCGTGCATCCTGCAAAAATAATATGCAATTGCTTATTTGCAACTTCACACTCACAACATAGTATTATAGAAAGTAGACAGGGTGAGTGTAAACAAATATCATTCTTATTCCAATTCTTAAGATAAGCTTGAATACTTGATAAAAAAAACTATGTTAACATAATATAGTTGCAATTTATAAATAATATGTGAATATTTTTTACATGATTCAGCAGCCAAAAATTATAAAATACACAACGTGATTGATTTTCAAAACAAACCATGATACACATAATATAGGATATTTTTCACATGGAGTACAAATATTGTACATACATTTTATGTTGATAAAAATTCTCAGTTACATAGGGGTGATAAAAAAATAATCAAGAATTGAACGGTGGAAACCGTTACTTTGTGATAATCAATCATAATGATAGAAAACACTTTACTCGAGATTTTGATTGATATATCCGTTTTGACCCCTCCTGAATCAATTCTGACTATTTTTCGAAAGATGTCTGTCGGTGCGTGTGTGTGGATGTGTGTGTGTAGGTGTGTGTGGATGTGTGTAGGTGTGTGTATGTGTGTGTGTGTATGTGTATGTCCGCGCTACCTAACTTAAAAAATACTAATGGGAAACTTCCCAAATTTGGGAGTTAAGATTGTCAACAACATTTTAGGTGACACATTAAATTTGGTGAATGTGGTACCACCAGAAGAGACATAATGAATGAAAGAAGAAAAAAGGTACAATTTCGGGAAAAAAAATAAAAAAATATTATTGCATTTCTGGACGAATCTCGACGAATTATAATTAAAAAACATAATTTTATGAAAAAAAAATCTGTCCGCATGTCTGTAGTATCGTGATAGCAGCCACAGTTTTTGAGATAAAGCTTACAAATTTGGTACACTTGTTCTAAAGGCCAAAGACAATAGAAAATTCGGTGATGAGTAAAATTGGCCAGCTGAAAGGGAGTTCACGGGACCCAAACTTTTTTGTATTGGACTTGGACTACAGAAAAAATATATTCTTTATGAAATATTATAAATTATGTCTACTATATCAAGCGAATAAAATATATTTTCCAAGTACTTAAATAAAGCTGATGTAAAATGAAATAGTTTACACATTTGGCCTCATAAAATGGGGTTAGGTTAAATTTGACAGTTTGATATTTGGAAGGTCTAATTTAGTTACAAAAATGTCAATGTCAATAACAAAAAATTACTGAAATATATTATATGAATTATTATTAACAGTATCGAATGACGCTGATAATTAATTATTTAAAAATTTGAATGGTAAAATTTCCGTAATCTCATTTGTAGTTTAAATACCTAGATAATCTGGTAAACTTTATAGGTATAAAATTGCAAAAATTCTTTTACCTATGTCCTTCATTCATTTGTTATGAATCGTCTGAAAATGGCATGTTAAGTGTCGAAACTGCGGTAACGTTTAATTACAATAAATAACAGTGATAAAAAACAAAGCAAATTGCTTTATTCTATCAAAAACTAATCAATTATTTAACCTTTCATCATAAAATACTGAAAAAGCTGGAACGAGATATTGATGTAAACGTAATATTCTGTATGTCTTCCTTTATTTTCAGGTAAAGTATTTACACGAGTAGGCATAGAAATAATCAAATTATTGATAATTTCTTGCGGAATATTGTTGATTCCTCCAACGCTGTGATGGTTAGCTCTTGGACGGTATTTGGGGGATTCATTCATTTATGGGCGATTTTTCCGTCAAATCAAAAATGTTTCAAATAAAAATTGGTCATCATGAGGAAATGTACCGAAAAGAACTTTTAACAATTTCTCGTAAAATTAACTGAGAAAAAAGGCTTGAAATTAGTTTTATTAAATTAAAAAGTACCTCGGCAATACTTTCTCATCATATCCAATTTGAAATGAACAAAAAATAAATTATTTTGTTTTGTATTATTTCGTCTTTGTTTCTCATTTGTCTCATTTATCTCATTTGTCTAATTTGACTCATTTATCTCATCTGCGACAATATTTGTCTTGTTTTCTCATTTCTCATTTATATAATTTCTCACTTGTCTTATTTGTCTCATTGGTATCATTTGACCCAATTATATCATTTGTCTCTTTTGTCTCATTTATCTATAATATTTCTCACATTTATCTTATTTATATCATTTGTGTTATTTTCCTCAATCGCCTCATTTGTCTGGTTTTTCTCATTTATCTCATTTGTATAATTTATCTCATTTGACTCGTTTATTTCATTTGACTCATTTATTTCAATCATCTCATTTATTTGTCATATTTATATTTATTTTGTTTATTTTGTTCATATTAATTATTTTATATAAATAAATTATAAAATAAATGAAAATGACATTTTCAATTAAAGCAATTTATTTCTTTCATGTTAAATTTAAAATGATGATGAGAAAGCTTGTCGACGAGCACCTAACCGCGACCGATTTTTTATTAACGGAATTTTAAACGGCGCGGCGTAAAGTATTTAGTAGTCTTCTTTGTAAACTCTACAAGAAAGTTTATATCGACAAAAAGAAAAACGAAAAAATTGTATCTCAAAAACCGTTATTTATGCCGAAACCCGTATAACAATATTACATACTGTTAAAATTTCTATGCACTCCTATTACGGATTTTCAATATTTGAGATGTAGTGATATACATATTTTTATATCCTAAATGAACCCTGAAGTGGGTTGAAACCTTTGGTGAGAAGATAACACTGACGTAGTTTTCCACAAAACACCAAAACTGCACTCGCACTGAAAATGTTTTAATCATCCCCAGGTGATGCCAACTTGGTTGGCGAAACGCGCGTCGAGTACAGTATATGGTGTTTTTGCTGTTTTGAGGAAAACTACGTCAGTGTTAAATGAATCCTATAATTCGTAACCTGCAGAATTTCATCAAAGAAATATTTGGTGAAATAACTGTGTGTCTCCACTCTTATGAATATTATTAATTTCTATAATACAAATTAACTACAGCCTAAATTGTCCAGATTAAAATCAATCCGTATCGTTGGGTTTGCTTAACGTTTTATACATTAGCTGCTAATGTAATGGATTAGTTTACGTTCAATTTTTACCTTTACTTGGCGTGAATTTGCATGATAATGATAAGAGATCGTGTAATAATATCAGTAATCGATCGATTTCTCTGTTAATATGAAAGTAACGATTTCTTGGCGTATATAAACCTCAGATTACACCTTTAATCAAAACAAATCATGTAGATTGCCTGCCTGAATAGTAAAATAAGTAGGCATGAATTAAGATTCAGGAAATGCACCTTTTAACACTGCAGAATAAATATGGAATGCTAATAAACCGATGGGAAAATCAATTTAAAATCAATTGTAAATATTACCCTTTATTGTTATTTGATTTAAGAGCAAATTAGATGTCAATTTAATGTATTTATTTCTTTCTGTGAACAGTCACGCCTTAAATATTATCATGAATATTATTGATAGTATTATTTAAACACATTGATTTATTTACGTTTATCTGCAATTAATTAGAAAAAGACATGATTCGCAGATCAAATTTCAACTTTCAATGAAAGTTTCTTATTCTTTTAAAAGTTAAATTTTTCTCACCGAGACTTCTTACCCAACCATGTGTAGGTATACTGGCTTTTCGATAATAAATGCAACCATTTTGACGTAGAGGATGAACTATATAACATTTTTAAATATTATTTAAATACGGAAAAAGTAAGTTTTTTAAATATTTAAACATCATAGATATAAACTCCAATAGACATTTAGAAACAACAGACACACACTCAGTATCCAGGTATGCTCGGATTAATTTCGTCTAAGTGTACATTTATGTTGGAGCAGCGATAAGAGCGAGAATTAAAGTGGTTCAAATCTAATTTTCTTGATGCGTTTATTGTGAAGCTGTGATGAGAGCACTGTTTTAGCCATTGATTATTGTGGACTATTTAAAAAATAAGTGATTTAGAGGAAGAAATGCCTTAGAAAATGGTATATTTGAAAAAAATTATGTAAAAACGTCAATATTCTTAACACTAAACGATTGAAATTTGGGGATTTCATTAGTAATACAGTGACTTGGGAAAGTATAAACATTATTTTTTGATTCATATGAATCATATGAATGAGGATGATGATTCATGTCATGTCTCTTTGATTCTACAACCGCCCGAGTCTATTCTTGGGCTCTGCTTCAATGTAAACACTCACATACGAATCAGTGCATTGTTTCCCACTGTTTCGCCGCTCTTATTTATCGCTATTCCAATATAAACACATCCTCGTTAGAAAAACTATAATCTCCTCGATCGGGAATCGAATTCGGGACTCCAGGGTAAGAGCCAAGTGTCATTTTAATCGAGCAAAAAGACACACAAAGAAAAAATTTCCGCAAAATGATGTCTTGGTTTATCTCTCTCTCTCTCGCTCTAAATCATTCCATTGCAAAACAATTGAGATACAATAATAATACAGAACAAGAAGGTTTGCTAGTAATTTGGACACAAAAAAACTACTATTTATCTATATTGACCGGTTTCTGCATTTAATAAATGCCTTCATTAGAATCTACAGTGAATGTAATACAAGTTATTTATTGATTTGAGACAGCGTCAAAAATACACTTACCAATATAGCCAGATATTTTTACATCATAACACGGTTTTGTCAGTATCAGATAATTCATATAACACTTTGAAAAACAATTCAACAATGTATATCATAAAATGGTCAATATTTTAAAAAATTACGATCATCCAGCAACTTATATTGAGGTTAATTTTTACATATATTCTTCTTTTACTGCCAAAGTACCTAATGAATTGAACAACAATTGATCATTTAAAGACAGATCCACTAGGTATACATTGTGTTTCTCAGCCTGTTTAGAGGGAAGAAGAATACCTTAACCTCACATATACCCTGCTTCATATAGGTACCTAAAAGTATTGTCTACCAAACTTGTTATCTTACAATTTTTAAATACATATTAAAGTCTATATATTACAAATAATTACGTATGTAAAGTTTATCTGTAACGTAAAAAATTTTGGCTTCTTTGATGACGGTAAAGGGACCAAAGAGACGACTTTTTTTATGTTGCAAATAAATTTGAAATAAAAGTGTATATATATTTTTCTGTGTATCGATAGACTTTATAATGTGAACTCTGTATCACTTTATGTTCGTATAATATTTGTAACCGTAACAGTATGTATAGCTATGGCGATTAATCTCTTAAACGTAGCTGGAATTACAAGATCATTAAACAGAATACGAGCGATTCCTATAATTGTGGACTGGTACATACAAAAGAATTTCTCTTTCATGCCATTATTGAAAGACCACACACTCGACTGTAATCAGTGTGCACTGTAAATTGCTTATTTTATGTTCAACACTAACACTGTAAATCTAATAAGTGCATGGGTACATGGGCGATACCAATGCGGTCTTTTATGCAGATTAAGAAAAGCTTTGGACTGTTTCCGTAGTCCTATTACGTTTATTAAGTCTTTCAACCAGTTTATGGGTTGATATTTTTCGTATTTTCTAATCACTACGAGCGGAAAAGGTGTTCTGGAATAGTTTCTAATTTAAATTACAGAAATTTTCACATTTCTATTATTATCAGATTTGCATAATTAGCAAACCGTGAAGTATACAATTCGATTTGTAAAACAAAATTTACCAAGCGTTTATATTTCCTTATACTAAAATATTTGCAAAATTGCTCCTTTTACAATGTAGATGTGACAGGTATCAATTGTTATAAAATGATTTTAGTTTGTATAAGCGTTTGATTTACAATTCTCCCTTGTAAATTATATAAATTATCCTTCATTATAATAAAAGACTGGTCACATACATAATTTTCATAATATAGAGATACTATAAATTTAGAAAAACACATTTTTCGAGTACCGCAGCAATATACCCAGCCGTTCAGAGTTTGCGAGGATTTTAAAACTAACATCAATATAATTACAATAATAATAATAATAGTAATAATTTATTGAACTTATACAGAATACACATATATATATATATATATATATATATATATATATATATATATATATATATATATATATATATATCGAGACAAACATGTTAATGAATTCTACTAATACTTATATGGATCATAATCACTAATATCATATGATTCAATGTCATGGAGTAAGCCAATAAGATTCTTTTTGCCTTGTTAAAATCATTTTCTTGTTTAAATGGCCTAGGTAGATGAATATAAAATTTACTGTATGAGGAGAGAGCACTTCTTTGCTAGACGACGTTTCGGAAAATTATAGTTTGCTCTGTCACTTGTAGCATAATTATTGGATATTTTATACGATTCAAAATAAACTCTATTTCTATAAACCAATTTAACATATTCAAATATAAATAAAGCAGGAATAGTAAATATGAATCGCGAATCAAAATATTTTAACTTCTTCATGATTCTTAATGCGTTCCTTTATACCATGAAACCTCTCTTAGCTTCCACATAACCACCCCAAAAAATAATTTCATAACGTGCATGAGAATAAAACTTGGAATAGTAGAAGATCTTGGTTATTACAATTTTTTGATAAAATTCTTAGACCATAGAATGTTTGGTTTAATTTAGAACATAAGTTTTCGATATGAGGTTGAAACCATAATGTCTCATCAAGTAACATTCCCAGACACTTTACAGAGTCTGAGAAAAGTATTGATTGTTCATTCAAAGTGATATGATGTGAGATATCTAAATTATAACTTGTTTTAAAAAAAGCAGCAGTCGTCTGGATTTAATATCAGTCTTGAATGCTTACACCATTGCTCAAACGAGGATAATGTAATACTATCGATTCCGGATATGTGTGGTCAAAAACAGCAGATTGCTGTATCTACATAGTCAACAATGGTCATATTTAGGTGTTCTAATGACAAGAGACCGTTAATGACGATAATAAATATTAATGGCCATAAAATACTGCCTTGCAGAACACCCAAAAATACATCCAGGGCATCTGACCGCACACAGTTTCTTGTTTGGTACATAATATTTACAGCATGCTTTCTGTCCTTCAAATAAGAATCAAACCATTTTAGGGTGATTTCGCAAAACCGTTGTCAATTTAATTAAATGAACAGATAAATCAATGCAGTCAAAAGCCTTATACTAATCCAGAAATATTCCACAGGCAACATTTCCACCATCCAGAGAAAAATAAATGTCCGATTAAGTGAAAAATTTCTTTATACTCGTTGTACATACAACAGATTGCTAGCTACAGTTTCTAGAAATGAACAAACTACAAACTGCAAGTAATTACCTTCTACTAATTAAATAAAGTCAATAGCAGTTAGTCGCCTAGGGACGCAGATGATATTCACCGTTCGACAATACATATTTAAATAATATACACCTCGGTCGCTCATTGGTGCCAATATAATTGTGTACGGTTGACAACCGCTCATCGGTGCCGGTTTTATATGCGAAAGCTAATTATCTAATTGTTATTACTATTATATCACGCACTTTTCGGAATATAGTATTAGGTTTAAATATACATCTCTGGGATGACATTCAAACTCCGAAGTATACAGGAAGTAGTCTTCACTAAGCTACCATAGGCGTCTCCCGTGGGCAAGGTGGTGGTAGTTGTCTTATCCAGCTTTTAAAGGATTAAAAAATAAAATTATTATTTTATAAATGTATCTTGGTATGTTATCAAAGTCTTTCAAATAATAAACCACTGTGGAATATGGTAATATATGTCTCTATTAAAATTTCTTAAACTGCAGCAAACTACAAGATATTGTTCTTTATGTTATACATATACGTTGTTTGAGAACGGCGAAAAATATCTGGGTATGGATGCCCCTAATTTCCTTTTTTCTTAAAATGAACTTTGTTAAAGTTCCAGTAAACTTAAGAAAAACCTGTTGTTTGGCTACTCAGTAAACACGTTTTATCTTTACCAGTTTATTGTAAATGTAGATGTATCCTGTTCTAATATTTTTGTATCGAAGATGAGTTTAGTCTATCGCATTTTCGTATTATTTCCATGGCAACTTTTCTTCATGGAATGGAAATTACGATCCAGGTTTTTGTCAATTTTCGGAATCTCCTAAACCTGAATACCAATATAAACTGTACTAAATTTTGGTATATAAATATTAATAATATTGTCATACTATCATTAAAAAAAATGTGCAATATATTCAAATTGCTATTAAGAAAAATACGTTTATATTCATAAATTCATTAACAGTTTATTTATTTATTACTAATTAATTACTCTGGGCAATTTTAATTAATCTTGGTAATCTTATGATTTGCTATTATTTATTTCTTACCCAAAAACATGTTAATTAGTGATTCTTAAAAGGTTAATTCATCTCTTCGTTTGACCAATGTCAACTGTTTCACAACAATTGTTTTATTAATTTATATTTCTTAATCCAATCTTCGTTACAATTCATAGTGAAGGAGTATCATTTTCAGTTGAGTTATTAGAACATTAAATATTTTAACTTTTTGGTAATTGTTTCAGAAAAACACCTTTATGATTACAGAGTTGTTTCCAAAATGTATAATGAAATTGAATGATACAAAATTTAATTTTAAACACGAAATTAAATTTTCATTTGCAAATATATAACCATAAATTACTTAATCAAATACCTGGCAAATTTATTCCTGACATCAAAAGTTTATCTGGAAGTTCCGTTATTCTTTTAGGCTTGGCCACCTCTAATTTTCTATTCGACGTTCCTGAAACAAAAGAAACATTACTTAAATATTTTTATGACTATATAACATTATTTTTTGTATTTACGTTCGGAAAATTTACGGTTTGTGTGCAAACATTGGCATATGTGGGTAAGTGGAGGGGTAATAGACAACATTCGCGCACGCTGGTATTCCTTCTTCTAACCATCAAACATTGTAGAATTGCATGCTTTAACTCGCATGTAAGACCCAAATGATAAATTTACCGAACGTGCACATAATTTCCTTTTCTAAGCCACTAATTTCCAACACGTGCGTCGGTAAAGTTAGGACAAAAACTTGGCCTATGTTTTGTAAAAGTGTAGAGTGAAAAAATAACTAAGCGACCCACACATTTGAGAATTTTTGGTGAGTAATAATATCAATTGTTGACTAAAAATAACCATTTCGATCTAGACAATGTAAACAATGTCCACTATGTGTAGACACTGTATATTAGGTAATTCGAGGTTATGATTAGTTGATGATTGGCTTGCGTGGCACACATAACTTCACATTTACCTATTTGTTTATTCTGATTATATGTCTAATTTTATCACGTTTTTTAGTATAATTTATTAATAAAACATGGATGGGGGTGTAAAAAGTAAATCATTCGACAAGTTAGGTTTTATTTTAGTAAATTGTTAATAAACTATAAGTTTTCTGAAATGCTGCGGAAATACGCCACCCAAATTTAGCACAGCTTACTTTGAAATTATTGTTATTAGGTTTCCAACAGCAGACTGGGACTACACCTTTTCCAACTGTAATTCAGATAATAGCAATTGTATTTCAGAATAGTAAAATATATTTCAGAAATCGTCAGTTGTAATTCAGATTACCCAAATGTATTTCAGAAAGCATCAATTGTAATTCAGATTAGTAAATTATATTTCAAAAATCGTCGATTAATTCAGATTACCCTTTGAGGAAACATTATTTGTAATTCAAATTAGTCAATTGTAATTGAGAAAATATCATTTGTAATTCAGAACTTGTCGAAACAAAGTAGTTATAAAAGTATTTATTCTTAAATGAATACATTAATTTATTAATAAATTACTAACAAAACACTGTATTTTTAAGTATTTTAAAATATTTAACATCCTACTGGTATGTCATTCATGGCTAAAGCCGCAGCATGGTGTGCAGTCGTATGTCGAGCTGCACGTGCAAAATCGCCTCCAACAATTGTATCTTTTGCCTCATCAATAATTGCTTCCAATTACACCAATCCCTGTTCAATAACATGAGGAGCTTCTACATAGGGACCTTGAATATGAGTTTTAACAAAACATTTTACTTTACCAAATGCATTCAATTGGATTTAGCATTGGGGAGTAAGGTGCCAATCGTAAAAGAATTGCTGCCGTACCATTAATAACTGTTTCAAGGGTTGAGTGGCAAGGTGCGTTGTCACAAACAGTAATTAAGTCTGCCAGCTGATTTCCCATATCTTCCCACTGCTGTAAAAGCCTCCTAATCCAAGCATTGGCTAAAACTGAAGTAAAAGATCCTCTTCTACGCTCCGTAGCTACTACACCTGCTGCTGATATAGTTCCTATTAGATGCACAATGAGACCGCGTGATGCTGATAGGTGTTGAACCGCTCTGACACCAGCTCAAGCTTGGCCTCTTGTCCGACGGCAAAATAAATTAAAATTAGTCTTGTCCATCCAAACAATTTGTTTACCTTGCTGTATGAAAATGTTAAGAGCTCGAACATATTCCGCGCATATTATTTTCTTTTCTTCAGAATTCATAGTAAGAGGCTCTTTGTGTATGTGCTTTACTGTAAAGAGCCTACCATCTAAGTAATTACCTATAGTAGAAAGTGAATTTTTTTTTAAAAGTCTGCAGCAATACTTTTCCTTTACTTGTTTCATCGTGTAGTCGCATTTCTCTTCTATCCAAGAAATAATCAAGTTTATTTCGTCGTCAGTCATAATTTTCGGTTTTTTTACCACATTTTGCTAACATTACATCTCTGCCAGATCGCACCCAGTGAAATGCAGTTTTATACTTCACGCCCAAACTCGCTGCCAAAGCTACCCAATCGTCTCCTCTATTGGCACATGTTACTATCCTCCGGCGATTCCGATCACTATGTTTTCCATATCGTTGTCTTCTAATAGGTTCATTGTCAGTAACAACAACTCTGCACAAGGGGCAAATTGCATCTGGTATATTTATCATAGGTTTAGCACATTTGGTGTGGAGTAGGTGATGATATGGTATTAATTTTGTAACGGGATATCTTGCCACTGAAACTCAGCAAATTGCACAATTATCTGTTAAGTTCATAATTATTCTGATTTACAATTTTTAAAAAGAGACACTGCTTAAGTCAGATGACTTAAATAAGTTTATTTATGTTACTATGTATGCAGTTAAGGCATTTTCATGGATATGTTGAAGTAGAAGTTGTAGTGCAGTTTAAGTAGAATATGGACATTTTAACGATATCTGAAATTCACATCACGTTTTCTCAATTACAAATCGTTACCACTTGGTGATACGTGATAGCTGATTTCGGCATAGATGTTCTTGAGGACAAGGGAGAATAGAACAGAGAACAGTGAGAAACAATAAGAAAAGGTGAAAAGTTTTAAGTATATAATTTCATGTGCTTTGATCGATTTCATTTATTCTTTTTTTATGTAATGATTGTATTTGTGTAATTCGTATAATAAACTCTTTTGTTGTTTTCAATATTTGTGCTCTAATTTCACAGTTTTCTTCAAAATAAGTACTACAAATGAATTTGCCGCCATTTTCTGCATTGTATACATTGTCTAAAGTTTTCTTTATCTCTTAACGTAACGTTACATATGCATCGGTTTATATTTTGAGTATTACATTGGATACTCCTGTATTTTTTTAGATATTCAAGTATTAATTAATCATGTGGCAGTAAGCCCCAAGACAGGAATATAAAAAAATAGAGAAAGCCACAAATAACGTTCCAACTATATTGTCTACATTGTCTGCATTGTCTACATTTTCTATATTGTCTACATTGTCTACATTGTCTACATTGTCTACATTAACTAAATTATCTACATTGAAATTGAAAATTATGACATAGTCTATAACATCCATAAAATACATGCCCATCATTGCGTAAATCTGTGGGTTCCGTATATCTGCGATTTAAGCACGTTAAAATCCTTATCACACAACAGTGTGAGTTCGGCAAAATGTTTCTGATAGGGATGCTAGTATTTACACTAATACTGATGGGACTAGTATTCTCCTGGTGTCGATGGTTGGCCTTAGTAGCGGTAATAAGGTGACATTAAATGTGACCCCTATTATTATTAATATTACTGATAACTTCAAGCGATAAATACACTTTTACTAAACTTACTGACACTTGTGGCAGAATGTTTTATATTGCACTTTACATTCAGAAATCACAATTTTTACTGTTTCTCATAGTTGTGTTACTTTATTTACCAATTTGTCGCTTAATACTATTTGGTTGACAAAAGTGCATTCTTTACATTTTACTACATATGTATTTAATTTAAATTAAAGCACTCATAATACAACTGACAAAAATAAAATGACGACATATAAAAGTTAATCATGGGAAGTAGATTTTATGGCATCGTATAATTTTATTAATCAGTTAACAGTGCCTTCTTTTTATGTAGTTGCACAAAAAGAATCAAATGTTTACTAGAGTACAATATGAGCATACGAATGAGTATATCAAAAAAAAACTAAAAAGACTGTGCTATTCCTATAAAAATTCATTTTGCCTATTAAAACATTTTTTCTCTAAATTTTCTTTAAATAATGTCGATAACTTTTTGGCGCCAATGAATTAAGTAATTTTGTAGGTATAGCGTAGCGATAGATTGAGGCATTCATATTAATACCCTATCCTGTTTCACATTTTACAAAAAGATGATTATGAACAAGAATTTTTGCAATATTTGCTGGAAAATATTTTTTTTTTGCTTTTATTATTGAATTACACATGTACATAATTGAGTAAAATAATTTTGTTTAAAAATATTCTCACTTACTATAGAAATCAAAAGAATAGATTGGGACACTAATATCGCAAAAATCAAGTAGCGAAACAAAAATATCAGTGTAGAAACTTTCTGAATCCTATCTACAGCACTTTAAAAATTACTTTACCCATTTGAAAGCGTTTTATAAACAAAAAAACTTAGTAAAATGTTTACACAGAGAATTTAATAGTGAATTAATAATGCTGGGGTAACTCAAACAGATGTAATTTAAAACAGCTTGAGTTTGATTGACATTTGCTTTTAATAAACATATGCATATTAAGTGATTGTTAAATAAAAATTATTTAATGGAACCGCGTCGGAAATATTAATTGTTTCTGCACCACTATGAGCACGTACTACAGTTTACTTTGAATTGTCATTCAGTTAATAGCTGGATTATAAGTAATGGTGATATAATCAATCATATTGAACGTAATTAAGAGATTTATAGACTGAAAGAATCAAAATATTGAATTTAAACCAATATTTACTGAACGAATGAATATTTAAAAGGTACCTAAAGTTTAATTAAATAATATTAACTCAATAACCGACAAAAAAGAGTTAACTAATTGTTTAAAAGCAGTTGGTTTTATTGATTAATGTTTCGTTTAGTTAAACTGTAGTTTAATTAATAACCTTAAAAAGTAAAATCACTATTACTGGACCACAGAATACTTTTAACTATTAATTATTATTAGACTGAATAGCCCTTTCGATTCGCTCATTTATATTATCAGTCGGTTAAACCAACTCCTCTGCGGTACAGGATTCAAATCAATGAGATAATAATAATAATAATAATAATAGTTTATTGCCGAACAGAACAATCCAACTAAATGATGATCGGTAGTTAATACCATGTAGTTATCCACAATTTCTAGAATTAATTAATTAGCTACAAATGCACTTTCTTTATATAATTTTAATGGTAAATTAATCAAAATCATTGTTTGAAGGATTACTCGTTTTGATTTTTTCAAACACCTTTGAATATTCTTCCTCACATATGGAAATTGTATGGTCGGAACCATTAGCATCTTATATGACAGTCTATAATAGCAAAAAAATTAAAAGAAAAGGATATTTCAGTTCAGATATTAAAATGTTTAAAACGAATAATTGTTGCGTAATTAAATTAAACTATATTAAATATCATAGGTAATACCAACCACTTATATCATTAAATGTACATCAAGATACCTGTATGCGATAGGGTTATACATTTAAGTGATAACTTATTTTTAGAATACTTTGAAAAATCACTAATAAACTATATAAATACAAATAACAAACATATATCGCATGAAGTAAACTTAACCCCAAAAATCAGTGATCATTGTATTTTAACAGTCAATATTAATTTTGAAAAAAGGGTAAATAAAACTAAAAACATAAATGAAAGATCATTTAAAAATTATACAATAGACAATTTCCACGAGAATTCAGTGAAAACTAATTGGAATAACGATATATCAGATGTGAATGTTACGGCCAATTTATTTACAATAGCCATAAAAAGTGTACCGAACGACCTATGCCCAAAAATAGAAACTAAAATTCCAGAAAAACATGCTAACAAGTGGATCAACAATGACAGTAAATAAAATGAAAATAAGAGACAATAAATATGAAATAGCTGTTATTACAAAAAAGGAAGAGGATTGAAATACATTTAAAGTACTAAGAAAAGAGGTAACAACAATGATCAGAAACGAGAGAAAGAAAAGTATTACAATATGGTAATTGAGGAGAATAAGGGTAACACTCGAGAAATGTGGAAACACTTAAAAACGTTACTGCCTAGTAATAGAAAACCACCAGGAAACACAATAAAGTTTCATAATGTAGGAAGATTACAAGGACATACCATCGCGATTGAATTTAATAAATATTTTTAGAAAGCATCAATGAGATCGTTACAGGTATAAGTACAACATACCATCTAGAGTATACAAATATAGAACGTTCCCTAATTTCGAAAAAGTTGATTTGCCTCATCTGGAAAAAATTGTGAGCTCATTAAAGAATACAGCAGGTGTAGAAGACGATATATCAACAAAAATATTGAAAGATGCATTTATAATTATTGGAAATCGTTTCCTTGATATTATAAACAACTCGCTACAAAGTGGTGAATTTCCTACTGAATGGAAGTTGTCCGTTATTATTCCTGTACCTAAAGTCACAAATACAACTATGTGTCAAGTATATAGGCCAATATATACAATTCCAGCTTACGAAAAACAATTAGAAATATTAGTGAAGGAACAACTATTAGATTATTGTGATAAAAATTCAATAATAGTGCCGAACCAATCTGGTTTTCGTAAGGGTCACTCTTGTGAAACGGTAAATCTAAATATGTATGATACATGGATTAAAGTTATTGACAATAGTGATATAGTTATAGCAGTATTTTTGTATTTTCGTAGGGCGCTTGAAACTGTTAATCGTGAGTTGTTAAAAAAATTGGAGAAAATGGGGATATGTGATAATGTGTTAAAGTGGTTTCAGGATTATTTAGATCATAGATCACAAAAAGTTAAATACAAAAAGTTGTACATCGCCAGCAATGATAACCAAATATGGAGGTACAGTTCTAGAAGCAATTTTGTTCATTTTGTATGTTAACGATATGATAACATGTGTAGACAAAAGTAATATTAAAATGTTTGCAGACGACACAATGTTGTACATTATAGGAAAAAATGTTGTAGATTTAATACGCATAATAAATCAGGAACTTAATGTACCTAATATATGAATGGTTGTGTGATAATAGTCTCTGCATAAATGTGAAAAAATGTAAATATATGGATATAGGTGCCCTTACATTCGACCACAAAGTAATAATTTTATTTAATAGAATTAATGAATAAATAGTTCTAAACAAAAAAATATATATATATTGGAACTGTTTCTTATTCTTAGTTGTACAAAACTCGTAAAGAAATTAAAATTGACAAAAAATTAAGTTGTCTCACGGTCAAAAAATACAAATTTCACCAGGATTTAATTACTTGTTTCTAAATTTAGCTAAAAATTGCACATGCACGTTTTCTAAAGAATAACAAAACAAATATTTAAAAATATTCACGAAGCTTACTCGGTTTTTTGACAACACACTTTAAACTTAAAGCACACATTTCTATTATTATCCCATTTTTGTAACTATTTAAAGTAGTCAATGGTAATTTTTTAAAATAAACATTGTCAATGAAATCAATCATTTTATGTGCATTATAATCTCATGTTTGAATACCAATTCATCTGTCATTTCGTAAAATATAATTCATCAAAATGTTTTCTTAGGTTTCTTAGGATTTCGACAAGTTCAACTGGTACTTAAGTGCCTTGTAGAATCTACCATTTACCTACCATTTGTAAGTTATAGCGTACTGTAAACGGTATGCAAACGTGTTCAAAATGAGTAAATAGAGGATTTTATCTATTTTAGTGTAAGAAATTTGCATACCACAAAACCCCTAAACTGATACCTACTTTACAAAATGAACTTTTATTATCTTATCGAACTTAACATTTACATGTAATGTTTTTAGTATCATGAACACAATTATAATATTTTTTAAATCTCCTCACATTCATTTTACTTACGTGGTGACTTTAAAAATTGACTCACCTCACTCGTCTTCCTCTATTTATGAATCAATTTTAGTGAAATTGGACAAACGGTCAGTAAGATTTATTAAATTTACGAATTACACATTTTTTTAAATTTTCTGGTTTTGACTAGAAGTAATTCTGAAATATACACGCCATATATCTTACTTATCTGGAGGGTACATTCATCTCTAAATCATAAAATACAATTTTTCTATATTTCTTGATAAATTAACCTTCTCCATGATGCATGTAATGTTGATTATTTAAATAATTGTAATCTAATAGATGTCATCCGTAAAATGGAATTATTGAGGAGGCATGAGCGCCGCTAGAAAAGCTTCCAAGGAGGATCAAAAATAATATGCATGTTTCTATGAAATTTTTCATTGAGAAACATAAAGTAAAAAAAAATCTGAAAAATAACGTGAACAACTAAGATAAAATACAAAAAAGAAAAATTAGTTAATGAACTTTTTATTTACACTACATTGTGACATAATCTACAAAAACAATTATATAAACTAAAAAACTTAATAATAGTGCCATCCTCGTTATTTACACTAAATTTTTGATATTAAAAAAAAAAACAATAACTTAGGTAACATAAAATCACACTTAGGCGTAATGTAAAACGCATACAAAGAATATACACTGAGATCCTACGCTGTAAGTAAATACAAATTTTAAAAAAAAAAGGAACATATTGCTGCCCTTCAATGCCAGTTTCAACCGGCTCATTGGGCACACAGTCTATCTATAGTGAGAGTATGAAAAACATGGTTGACAAATGTTATCAGATATACCTTTTTTTGCTACACAAACTTGGGAAAATAAATAAAAATACATGTTAGTTTAACTGAAACCAAATCAATTAATGTACTTTCAATAATTTATCTCGACACTTGTTCCCTTTCGTCATTTTTCGAAGGGGTTAACTGCCTCCTCTTGCCCGACCTTCGTGGCGTATGTGGGAGGTGGTTTAAAGTGACCTCCTGAATCACCTGATCTTAAAATTATAAAATTTTATTTGTAACGCCACATTAAAAATTGGGTTTAATACCCAAGTACATGAGACGGTCTTCAACTTATTCAATTTTACTGATTTAGAATTATATAGTATAATACTTAAAAAACATCTCGATAACTTTTTTATTATTGATTGTATCCAAAAATTGATTTTTTGATGGTTGAAGAGTTCTAAACCGTCTCCATCTTATAGGTTTTGATATTTGAAATGTAGAAGAAGCTTGGCCTACTACGATCAAAGAATAACTCCGAAAATTTAGAAAACCATATCATAATTAGAATCATTCCAAAAAGTAAAAGTCTAAATTTGGCTTTTAGAAAACAGTAATTTAAGATTTTATTCGAACAAGTATACTTTGAATTGCTAATGATTGTGAAGACAACATAATATGTCACACGGTAGGAAGTAACGTACGTGCCTATAAGCTTTATTAGGTAGTTATTAGATTAAGTTAGTTTACGAGTGGACCGTTAAGTCCCAAGTGGTCGCTCTTCACTGCAACCTAATAAGATCTCTTGCGATAATCCTTATATATCCGTATACTCATCAATTTCTAGGTTTCTGAAGAAGTCCAAAACTTTCCTGTTCGCTGTGATACCCACTCCGGTGTATCTTGTGTATATCTATTCTAAATGTCATAGCCTTTCACAAATTAGGACTTTGCATGGTATATGTTCCACGGTTTCCGCTTTATTTCTTTATAAGCGACATGTCGCTTTTAGCCGTGTCCATTTTTTTGAGATGATAGTACTCTTGTATTCTGAGTTAGAGTAGCTCTCTAGTTCTTTCTTGTGTGTAATTTATAAACTTCTTATGGCATGTCTTTGACCTAGAGTTAACTTCCAGTAGATGGATTTATGTTCCTTTTCCCATTTTATAACCTCGTCTGTTGGCTTCTAGATATTTCATAAAATGGTTCTGGTCCCATGGATAATAATCCAGCATCTTCCGTCGCAAGGCTATCAGCAATCTCATTTCCTTCTATTCTTTCATGCGCTAAGGCACCTTCATAAAAATAACCTTGTTGTTCCTTGCCAGTTGCCTTACTGTTTATAGACATTCTCAAACCATGTTACATTTACGGACAAAGGTATTTACAGCTTTAAAAGTGTTGGATGGCTGTCTGAGAAGATATAGATTCTTGGTGTTCATGTGCTTTTTTAATGTATTCTCGAGCGCAGATTTCCATCTGAAAGAAAGTGGAAGTTTGGCCTAAGGCTTTTGATAGCCTAAATTTGGGTCCATATACTTCTACCCCTACTCCTTTCTTTATCTTTGATCAATTTATATACCAGATAAGGAATAAGTTTTTAAATTTGGGTCCTCCAGAGCTCCACATCAGTTATTATCACTTCAAATATCCGCTCAAATTCGAGACTCACTGGCATTGAATCATTTGTCATTATTGAGACTAACCGAAATTCGGTCAGAATACACAGATGTCCAACAAGATCTCCTGGTTTGAATATCTTTATGGTTTGCAGTCTCTGAAGGCTGCTTTCTTCTTTACACGCATATGTAATGGGTTCAGATCAAGCAAGGCTTCTATTGCTGATGTTGGACAGGTTCTCATTGCTCCTGTGGTTCCTGAGAACCACAGGAGCAGTGTCTGGACACGCTAACTGTTGCCTCTTGCAACTTGGTTTTTATATACCATACTAATGATGCAATTGTGTGGCAATAGTTCTGACAACTATTAAGTATGACCAACATACCATTTTCGGTTTTAGGCCCCAAGATTTACCGAAGAGCCTACAGCACATCCAGAAGTAGTATTAGTAGTATTATACTAAGATATTTTATCTCAACAGAAGAATCAATTTGTGTACCATTCATTTTTGGGGCTATTAAGGAAAGCTTCCTTCTTTTTGTGAATGGTGTAAAGACTGTTTTGCTTGAATTAACATGTAAACCTTCATTCGAGCATCAAGTTTTGATGATGTTGAGTGCAATTTGCATTAGACCTATCACGCTTGCCTCTTATTATAATTACCAGGTTGGCGTAATCAGCGTATCCATGTGTTAGGTATGTTATATTACTTATTGTATGATAATTGGTAAATGAAATGAAACAAATACATCTTTCAAAACCCTACAATCCACAATCAACGAAGATCACACTGTATTAAAAAAAAAAAAAGAAGAGGGAGCCATTTTCAGAATTAAACTGTAAAAAACATATTGTAATAAACTTTTAGCCAGTGACAATTTACTGCGCTATTTCAACTGTGTTATTGTTTCTGGAGTTGCTACTCTTCTGGAAGTCCACGCATGCAAATATCACCCCTATCATACTGCTATATTATCGCCGATCACTGTATACAATTTAATTTAAAAATTAAATATTAAAAATCTCTAATATATTTTTATATTTCAAAAGACCGTTATCAAAAATTAATTCATTCATTCATTCAATTCAATGAGTTACAGAAATTTATCAAATTACTTATAAATTTTTACATCTTTTGAGATTCTGTTTCAAAACTTATTTTGAATGTAAAACACAAAATGTTACGATAAATCATGCACATGTCTGATTATATCATTAAGTTCCTAAAAACGTACTTAAATCTACATAAACATAAATAACCTATACAATAAAATTTATCAACAAAGTGACAAGTAACAGAAAATTTAGTAACATTTACATTAACAACGTCTATGTTTTTATATATTTTTATCAACTATAGGAATCAATCGATCTAAAGGTAGGCTATAAATTAAAATAAAATCTCATTTATAATAGTTTTTATGGGCCCATTGAACTTAAATATCGCATAAACATTGAACTAGTGGATAAAACACTTATACCACCAAAGCATATTGAGTTGCTATTATATAAATGGCAAAGGACTTGCATATACAAGGTAAAATGTTTGATATCGTAGATGCAGGTGTTCTATGAACTTCACAAACCATAAATTATTATCCAGGTTCTTTGTCATATACGAGTATACCAGTTGTTCAATGGAGAAACAAACAATAAACGTTATTTAAGAAATGCAATGCGATAGAGTTTATTGTGGTGTTAATGACGACAATTATCCGACATAATACTTATATTTCGTAATGTAAATGAAATAACTCATTCCATTATAATTACTGTACCATGAAATATTAAAGTCTTGATAGGGAATATAATAACTATGTATTTACTGGCCAATAAACTCAAGAAGTAGTAGTAATAAAGGTTGTTTTGAAGAAACTAAAAACATGAGGTGGATAAGACAGAAGAAACATTATCTTGAAAACCGAACAGGCAATTATCAAAATTGTCCTACGCCTCTAAATTTTATAATTACGTATATTTTTATTGCAACAATATTATTCGATTCGAATATTTTTCATTTCCTTAATAAGTCTTGCTTATTTTTCATTTTCATTATATTCTCTGAATGCATTGTAGTAGAAGACCATCAAATGAATACTATGCGAATCAAAAGTATTAAGCCCGCACTTTAAACGCATACGAAAAAAAAAACTAGACAACCGAATTAGACAATTTCTTCACATATCAGTACATATACTGCTTACATTCTTTGAAAATAGGTTTTACAGTTTTTAAAATATTGAATGATAATGTAAAAAGATGTACCGAATTTCGGTATTATTTTCGATATAACGGTATTTGCGTATTAATTTCTCGAAAACTAACTGAAAAAACTACTTGAAATTTTCATGAGTTATAAAATGGACCTTTCTGTAGACTTACCGTCCTTTGCGAAAAGAAACGATTTTTAGTTGTTCAGTTGTTGAAACAAATTTTGCTAATTGATATTTTCATTATTATTAATAATGTAATCAAAATATTTTCACATAAGATCACAGTTGCACAACAAATAGCGATTCTATGAATAAATTATAGTTTTATCAAGAATTAACGAAACACCACAAGAAAAACATAATCGAAGTAGGAGAAACTCGACCGTTTTGCTTATTGATTTATTTTTTCAAATATCTTGACTTTCCGTTGAGATTTATTATACACTGATTTTCCAGACATTGAAACTTATTTGTTGTAAATAAAAATGTTACTATGGCCCAAAATTATATAATATTTTACGGCTTAGTACAAAAAGTAAAGAGATGTAAAAAAGTAATAAAAAAATTTATTCTTGAAAACCAAAATATCATCGATAATATTTTGAATTAACAATTTATATCTGTAATAATATCGATCTGATAGTTGTCCAGGTTTCAATTATATCAGTATGTCCATTAATTTAGTCTCAATGAATATAAAAAAGGAGAAAAGAGAGAAAAAGGAAGAAAATAGAGAGGGGAAAATAAAAATAATTCTCTCCTTAGAATGATTATATGAAATGAATTCATCTGTCTTAGTCTCCAATTACATAAATTATATTAATTATAGATTATTTTCTGGAAATTTGATGTATTTTAAATAGTAGTAATAATATTAATTCACTGTAAAATTTAAAACGTGAGTGTATGTACATGCGTGTAAGTACGTATCAGTGCATGTATGAGTATGTAAATAAATTCTATGAGTATAGAATAGATTCTGTATATTATACATGTGTATATACACCTAATTATTGGCGAATATGCTCCAAAATCAGTGGTATACTTCACAAAACAAGCCGTTCTTTGCTTAGGTGTCGTTATCATCACAGGTTGGTGTTAGGATAAGAATATATATATTCTTATTTTTGCATTAGTATTATTATTATTATTATTTTATCTACCAATTTTTCTTTTCCTTTGTATGAATTGTGCATTATGTAGTTCTGATTATAATGTATGTATACTTCAATACTAATAAATTTGAATTTCAAATTTAATTTCAATTTGATTTAAGATGTTTGAGATATATTTCAAGAATAAAAAAAGATATGTAATTTCCTTCGTAATTTCATTGTTCTCATTATTTTTAATGCAAATGATGTATAGGAGGTAGACAATATCACACTAATTAAAGGATACTAAATGGCACAAAGACAAAACTTCATGTCACGCATTTATGTATCGTACAATAGACACATCCAATTTATTAGTACAAGAAAGTTGTTTGTAAGTTTGATGTTGTATTAACATTAAAATTAGGAAAAATATAAAATAAGTCGTATCGACTAAACCAAATAAAAAATCAACAAACTATTTAGATGTGATTATACAGGGTGGTCCGAATTGTAACTTCGATAATTTGAGGATCATTAGAGAATGTGAAAATAATATGAGATCTTAATAAACTGATGTCGGAAACTCAACAGTTTCAGAAATACATATATATTGTTTAATCTGAACTAAATAAAATATTTTATTAAAATTTGGTGAGTGCATGCTCCTCAATAAGTACCATATTTAACTGTCATTTTCGTTTCCCTACTTCAACCAGAGCCGTAACGCAGGGGGTGGGATTCCCTCTTTTTAAAGGAAAAAAAAGTACGGATTTGATCAAAATTCGCTTTTTTATTTTCTAAAAATCTACAGGTAATTTACGAGCAAAAAGTCCTATTGTAATTGTTCTGTGAAATGTACCGTTTTACAGCTAAACTTAATTAAAATTCCAAATACAAATTGATCAGAACAAGACAAGTATGAACTTTAAATATAAATGAAGCATAACTAAATATAAATATTTGACAAAAGAAAACTCCAATCATTAGAGAGCTGCTTAAAACGCCAACCACCCACTTCGATACATTTCTGACATCTTCAAATAATTATAGTATTCCCAGCAGATATTTGATATAAACTTTCCGTCGTCTCGGCTCATGCTAATTGAATTTTCACAATAAGCTCCTCTTTTGTTGCAATTGGCTAGACATTCACTTTGTCTTTCAAACTACTCTTAAAAATGACACACTTAAAAATCTAAAAGTAATATCTGGGGATTGCGGTGGTCAGGCTACTGAACCTAATCTGCCTATCCGACTTTCTGGGTCATTTTCATTGAGCTATTCGCAAACTACTCGTTCAAAATTTGCTGGAGCATCGTACAGTTGCGTCCAACTGTCACTGCGGATATCATCGTTTACATTATCGAGTATTTCTACCATATTATTACTGAGAAGATCATCGAAAGATTGTGCATTCAGCTTAGATTGCAAGAAATGAGGACCACAAAGAGTGTTGTCTATGACGCCTAACAACAAAACATTGACATTAAATTCTTGTTGAAATGAGCGAGGTCGGATTTAGTAGGAATTTTCCTCTGCTCAAACATGCAAATTATGATAATTAATTACTTCTCTTCTAGTAAATGAAGCTTTATTAGTCCATACTATTTTATTATGAAATTAGGAAGTCACTTCCACGGAATTTAGTAGTCACCGACAAAAATTCAACTGTTACTACGTCAGCGGGTGCAAATTTTAAACGGGTTTTAAATGGAAAGCTTTTCTATGATTACTATATAAAACTAGGAGTACTTTTGATTTTGACAGCTGCAGTTGCTGTGAACCTCTGCGAGAACTTGGGCTATAATTATCATCAAATGGTCTGAGGATTCTGTTTTCATTTATTCTGATTCTCGTGTTTTCATTTCTATTATCTCATGATTTCGTAAACTAAATAAACGAAATTGACGATGTACATCAATAAAAACTTACCTTAATGGATATATTCTACCTGGAAACTGTCTATAATATTCCTCAGATGCTGCTTGATCACTACGGTCACAAAATATGTATATGAAATAAACAGCTTCAAATTCATTGTTTGTGAATAATTTTGGTATAATAATTATAAAATTAATAATGTAAAAAAAATAATTTATGAAATGAACTGACAGGCAAAATTTTGTTTCATTACTATTTGACCAAAGCCTAGTAGGCTGGGCACATGATCAATTAGCAAGGAATTCTAAATAAACTTTAACTGTAAAACGATAGGTTTTACAGAAAAATTGCTGGAGGACTTTGTACTCGTAAATTGACTGCATATTTCGCAAAAAAAAAAATATTTTGTTCATTGGTATACTTTTTTTTTTAAGAGGGAATCCGATCTCCGTGGTTACGCCTCTAGCGGAAGTAGGAATATGAATGACAATTAAACATAACATTTATTGAGGAATATATACTCACCAAATTTCAATAACATATTTCGTTTATTACAGGACATAATTAAAAAAAAACCTCAACATGTTGAATTTCTGAGACTGTTAAGTTTTCGATATAAGTTTATTAAGAAAAGATATTATTTTCAAATATTCTATTAATTCCCAAATTATCGAAGGTACAATTCGGACCACTCTGTAGTACATATATATCATAGAATTAAATTAACTCGACCAATTCGGTTCGAATATTTCAAAGAAAAGAAAAATGATTAACCGAAACCGAGAGTCCTGGTTAACAGACTTAATTTTTTGTCTTTGGCAATACTATTATTTCTCGGATAAAGATTAATACGATTATGTAAGAAATCATAAATTAAGACGAAAATAAATGTATTGTATTGTATAGAGCCACCAGTTAGTGCTGTTATTCAAGATACATAAAAATAAGTCAAGTTTATTTTTAAATTTAGTCTCCTTTTGGTTTACATATATAAACATGTATTCCTAAGATTAATGAATGAAGCAGATTTGTTGATGGCTAAAAATAACTTACTTTCTTCCTTTAGCTACTTATTTGTAACCATAACGCATGTGGTTTATTTTATTGCATAGTATGTCATATCCAAATATAATATAATACACGATAAATATTTATTTCAAGTAGCAATTATTATAACTAGAAGATAAAATTAATTATTACAGATTAATACAGTATGGTGCAAGAAACTGGTTCGATCGATTTGAAAATATTATATAACATACAAATACAAAGATAATCCGTTAAAAATACTCAAGCCATGGCCAGGCACAAGGGAGCTATACATAGAGATAAAATGTACGCGCAAGTAATATACGAGTTGACTGAAAATAATTTCTCTTCCCGAAAAGTATCAGTTCCTCCGGGAATCCAATCCGGTAACCCAAGATGAAAAATGAGAGCTTTTATCGCTCAGCTAAATAGACATATATAAAGATACGAAGGAAGGAAAATCTATCAATTATAAATATTTAAATAATTATTGCAAAATTTAACATTTGTGTTAAATTTGAGGATGATACTATTTAAGCCTTCTCTTTTAATTTTAGCAGATTATTTCGTTCAAAGTTTATTGGAAAGAGGTTTGGTAGTCACTGCATTGATCAGAATTTAATAACCAAAACAGAAAATGTAGAGGAAAATTATTAAAATATTTTTAAACATTATTTTCACAATAGAGATGCCCCATTATATTGAAAATGGGTTTTTTATATGTTTCTGCGTTATACAGGGTGTACTAGTACTTCATGTCAATAATTCAGGTGCATATATTTTGCGTCAGAACGGTGCCAGTACTTCATATAAAAATGTTTACTGCGGCCCATTAACTTTTTAACTACAATTTGAAATCCTGAAGTGGATTTAAACCTTTGATGTGAAGCTAATACTGACGTAATTTTCCATGAAACATCAAAACACCATATACTGCACTCGACGCGCGTTTCGCCTACCAAGTTGGCATCATCTGGAAATAATTAAAACAGTTTTGATCATCTCTAGATGATGCCAACTTGGTTGTTGAAACGCGCGTTGTGTTACAATTTCAAATTTAACCAAATTTTAGCGGTTTACATAATAAATGAATGTCTTTAATGTTACTCCATAGTCCATTTGCTTTTTAGGAAGTCAGAAATGGATTAGGCGTTTTGTAAATTAACCTATTAGGCACCGAAAATAACTTTCTTAACTTTTTCCGACGTTTGTTGTCATTGATTTGTGACAGATGTAATTGAAAAATGTTTCATGCTTTTTAATACAAAATTTATTAATAGAATAATTAGGCTGTAACTAGGGACACGCTAATAAGTAAAACTGGCTACACGACAGTACCTTAGGTTACATCGGCTGCTTATGTTCTAATCGGAAGACCAAAATTATTTAAAAAATATGTTTAGTTTCTCAGATTGCTTTACATATACAGGGTGTTCCTAAATATCATGTACATACGCAAGGGGGTAATTCTTTGGCTTATTTCATGATTGAAAGTTTATATAAACATAGGTCCGCAAACGCTTCTTTACTGATCTACAGGTTGTTGAAATTTGAAGATTTCTTTTGGCATTTTTACGAGAGTATTTAAAACACATATGCAGACACAAGTTACGATTTCAAATGCGACCTGTCAAAATTAATAACAACAACAGATTATTCAAATAAAACTGGAGCCTACGAGACCATTTTAAAAATTTTCAATTTTATCTAGCGAATTACAGAAAATAGTTTTCTTTTTTCTCGGTAACGGTCGTATATACGGAAAAACTACAAGAGACCAAAAAGTTTCTAAATAAAACAGAAATATCATATTGTATTTTAGAATCTACCACCGGTGCATCGAAAAAAAGTACAGGGGGAGAAAAAGGGACATGATCCCTGAAACAAATTCTCCTTGTAGATTCTCACAACCATTTGGCATGCCCAATGATATAAGCCCTACAGCGTAACCTATATTCCAAATTTGAGCTAAATATCTCAAAAACTGCAGGAGCTATAAAGAAAAAAATAAAAATCTTCAAATTTCAACATCCTGTAGATCAGTAAAGAAGCGTTTGCGGACCTATGTTTATATAAACTTTCAGTCATGAAATAAGCCAAATAATTACCCCCTTGCGTATGTACATGATATTTAGGAACATCCTGTATAATATAAACTTTGTTTATGTATTATTATGCAGAAAATTATTATAACAGTATCTTTATTAATCTTGATTATGCCAAATGCCAAAATAATTTGTCAAAAATATGAACTGGAAAGGGTTGTTGTATTAAGGCATGATATTCTCGTTATAAAGATTATACAGGGTGGGGCAACAGTGCGTCTGACTTCGATATGTTGAGTTCTATGATAGCTAGAAACTTGATTTAAAAACATAAATATACTAGACAAAAAAATCTATGACCGGAAATTATTTTCGAATATACAGGGTGAGTGAGTCAACTAACATTTTTTTAAACAGAATGTCATGTAAATCAGAATATTTTTTGAAACCTCTTTGTGGCCTTCCACTCCTGTATTATTATTGACTCTCTTGGATGCAATGATTTTTTTGTGTTGAAATTATGCCATTTACAACTATTTGAACTGTATTTTCTCAATTTTTTCAAATTGAATAACCTATATATTATTGGATGATGTAATGTAGAATTGAAAAACGAACATTTTTCGTACGTAGATCCCTATGGCTATTTATAACCTTTTTCGATTTATTAAACAATAACTGCAAAATTTAGCAATAAAAATTAAAAATATATATTTTTTGTAATGCAAGAGAACTATAAAAAAGTTCTCCACATGTTGCCTATTTTGACTGACACACATTTCTATGCGTCTTTGGAATGAGGTTTCTACTGTTCATAAAATTGCAGGACTGATACTTCTAAAAGCATTTATTATCCTTTTCTTCAAATTTTGGATTATTGTTGGTGTGATTTTTTTATGGACATCATGTAACACGCTTTTTATAATACCTTCTCTTGAATTATTTGAAAGAAAAACCTCATTTTTAATTTTTATTACTGAATTTTGCAGTTATCGTTCAATAAATTAAAAATTATTACAAATAGCTATAGAAATGTACGTACAAAAATGTTCTTTTTCAATCCTACATCACATTGTCGAAAGATATACAGGGTGTACCATTTGAAAAAATTTAAGAAATTCAGTACAAAAAGTTGTAAATTTAAAAATCCTTTTTTGGTCGCCCTGTATACTTTTAGGAAGTAAAAATGGCTGAGTGTCATCACACAGATGTCTCATAATTGGCACTAACATATTTTTTCTTAAAATCGATAGTTGTGATAGTAGTGATATTTTTAATTACACGTGTAATGGTATAATTTCAACAAAAAAATCATTACATCCAACTGGCTGGGAGAAAGTCAATAATAATACAGGTGTGAAAGAAGCCCACAAAGAGGTTTAAAAAATTTTCATATTTGTGTGAACAAAATCTTGTATTAATTTTTGCTTGTTTTCTACAAAATTTTGATCGTAGCAGGCCAAGTTTTTTATTTGGAATAGATCCAAATAAAAAAATGTAACATCTATAAGTTTTTATAGGAAAACTTATAGATGTTACATCTTTTAGAACACTACAAACTACAAAAAACAATTTTTGGATGCGGTAAAAAATAACGAAGTTTTGAGGAGTTTGCATTTTCCTATTTTTATACATAACTATGGGCGTTACTTTCAACATATTGCCAATACGATTACTGTAAATTTTTACTACATATCAGCTTTCATTTTACTGTGATCTACTTTGACAAATCAGACATACCCAGAATCGGACGCACCTGATATGTTTTTATTTTCTTTTTGTAAGATTACAAAAGTGATAATTATCCCAATTACATTATCTCTGCTCCAGATCTATTAAGAACTGAACGAGTGCAAAAATAATCGTGGTCAAAGAAACTACCGGTTATATCATTTGGGTGTAGACCCATTCGACACATAATACTGTCACGCACATCTAAAACAATTTATCTAAATCGTTCCTCATTAGTTCTTATATGAAACATTAAAACTAAAATTTTCTGGGATTATAATCGCAATTACTATAAAAGGTAGCCAAATAAAATTTGAAGTCATTGCACAAGGGACAATTCTCTATTCAATGCTAATAGTAGATGATTAAAGGATGTTTGTCACTGTCGTCACATCAAAAGTTCCAGCCTACTTCAGGATACTCATTTGTGTACAAAAAAATGTGCTTATTATCTTAATCTTTTTTAACATCGTGGTCTTTTTCCCAAATTTCTCTTTTGGTATTGGTTATAACAATAAATTATTTTATAAAATTCCATATTTTCATTTCAGTTACTTTTATTTTAGAATTTATTAATTACAATTATGTGCTATTAATAATTAGCAAGTTGTTATACAGTGAGGGCCAAAAATCTATTATCATTTAGAAACTTTAATAAAAAATAATACTTAATTCACAGTAACATAAAAACTAACATAATAATAACATAAAATGTCTGATGTGGCCAGCACGTAACTTTCTTATACCAGTATATATCATCCTGATCTAAAAAAATCATTCTATTTAATTCTTCACTTACTTTAATTAAATTTTAAAAGCGTACCTTGAAATGTTTCATTAAAATTTTTAAATAATTTATTATCAGCGTCCTTCGATATTCTCAATAATAATTCTGTAACATATTTTAATAACTTCTTCTTATCGATATTGACATTTTTGTAACTAAATTAGACATTTGATATGTCAAACTGCCAAATTTATCCTAACCCCATTTTATGAGGTCTAATGTGTACAAATTTTCAGTTTACATCAGCTTTATATAAATACTTGGACGACACATTTTATTGGCTTGATAGACATGATTTATAATCTTTCATCAAGAATATATTTTTGTGTAAAGTAAAATACAAAAAAAGTCTGGATGTCGTGGACCCCCTTTTAGCTGGCCAATTTTACTTAGCACCAAATTTATCATTGTCTTTGGCCTTTAGAACATGTCTACGAAAGCAAAAACTGTGGCTGTTATCGCGATACTACAGACATGCAGACAGATTTTTCCATAAACTAATGTTTTTTCATTAAAATTCGTCGTGATTCGTCCAGAAATACAATACATATTTTTAAATTTTTTCCCAAAATTGTACTTTTTTTCTTCTTTCATTCATTATGTCTCTTCTGGTGGTGCTCTTCTGGTGGAACGAGTTAAGTTGTGACCATGTATGCTCTGGACTCCAGACTAGTTTCCTGACACTGCTTATATGTAAGCGCGTAAATATGTACCTCTGCTACAATACACCTCAAATTTTAATATTTTTAACGAATTCTGTCATATTCAAAATTGTTTGTTAATTTGTTATAAACACTCAATCGAGGAGGACTAGAGGTACTGGGAGATGTAACACTAATCTAACACATACACATACGCATTTTTTACCAGCAGTTACCTACAAAAATAAAAGTTTATTACTAATATATGTTCTAAATGTTTTGGAGTTAACTCTCGGTGCCTTTCGTTGAAAATCGATTTATATTGTGAGAAGCTCGAAAGAAATTTTCTGTCTAATATTGCCACAATCCGCTGATGAATACTTTTTTTCTTAGTGTTGATTCTGATGGCACCTGAACATTGCTATACTTGCCACTACACTTTTGAAGAAATTGTTAAAAAAGTGAAATACCTAGTTTATCACAGCTACTGCAATATATAATCGTTTACAGTCAAATCGCAATTCCAGGATACCGCGAATCCACAAATTTACTGTAGCCTGCGACGGTTTATAATACAACATTTTAAATAGACCGATCGGCTCTACAATTTCGCGCTGTTGTTAGATACGACTCGACGTTATGCAATGTACTGACAAACTGCAAGTGGTTCCCTATTATTGTCAGTTAACCCACAGAGCATAGGTATCTTCGTAAATTACCAGAATTTTGGCAGTGTACAAAAATTGTAAAAGAATCTGTTGCGTTTTTATTTGATACAATCCACTCTCCGATAAAACTAGTGTACGTATTAACATTTGAAATAACATGAAATACAATTCACTTTATCATGTGTTATAAATTTATATTTTTCTGTTGTTTGGGAATATTTCAGGAGGTGTTTACAATATAATATTACGCCTGCAAACATGTCACTGGGACTGATACTTCCGCCCGAACTCTATCTTCACATATAAAGAGACGTTCCACGATATCATAATATTTTCTTAAGAAACGAATACAAAACTGAGAACGAACAGGTTTTCACTTTAAGACAGTTCTTGGACAAGAGCCATTTTGTAGAGTTGGAACATTAATGCTTTACAAATTTAGTATTGATGCGTGTTGTCGCATAGAACTTTGCGGACTTCGAATAATAGCTGGTCTTATGTATACTTGAGTTACTGTTATCTTTAATTGTTTACAACTTGTTTATGCTATTGTTGTTGATTATTAGTTTACAAGGAAAATCTAAATTAAACAGTCCTAAGGATGTCTTTAAATAAAGACATTTGAAATGCAATTTTCTCCTTTTTCACAACTTCCCAATAATTTATAAAAAAATCGCTGATTAAGTACAGTATTTTATTTTGATTTTGTTGTAAGCGTATCATATTTTCGTTAATTTCTTTAAGTGGCTTTATATAGGTCAACATAACTATAATTAAAAAGTTACATTTAGCCAACACTTTTTATGACTTTCAAGAATACGTTTTGTGCAACAAATAAATATGTTTTTGCTAATTGCATCTTTCAAGGTTTCTGCCACTGTCTACAAATTAAAAACAAGTAAAATTTCTCTTCGCATAATTTTAGCAGAGTCAAAATTTCAGGGACAACAAGCCATTGTCTGTCTAGGTCATGGTCATGTTAAACACATGTAACAGTTTACCTCTCATGGTTGTGCAACTCACTCCTTACATAATTTGCATAATACAATGCTAATTTTTTACGTAGGTGTTTACGGTGCGGTAAAAATTTTATAACTTGAAATGAAACTATTCTTGCCTCAGTGCACCTGATTTGCATTTGCAATTTCGTCAGTCTGAAAAAGACAGATAACTAAAATTGTAACCTACTTCTAATACTGGTGCCCACATATAAATACCGAATAACAAGTTGATTAACACCTTCGGATTATTAAAATTATTGCCATTATTCCCCTGCCAGATTGCGCTAAGTACTGAATATGTAAGTTTACTTATTGGTAAATGCGTTCGAGGTATATTTCAGACACACATTTTACTAATATTTATAAGAGACAATAAAGAATATGTTGTAAAAACGACGTAAATGAGGGATATAACATTTTTCATAGTGCAGATAGTACATCTAATTATTTTATTCATGATTATGCAATTTTAAAGTGGCAATGAAGTAATATCAGCAGCTAGTGGCCGCACAACTTTAACAATATATTAAATGTTTACTTTGGCCCGCACTTAATAATATCTATTGAGTAGTGATAAAAATATAGAAGTCCTACTGGCAGTAGCTGGACTACGGAAAGCTTTCTCGAAGACCCCGAATGTCCTTTGAATTATCATTTTATGGGGCCGAATATTTAGAAAACAATGTAAGAGGAGCATTCTCGACACTTGATGAATTTAAACCACTTAGACCTGATGGCATCTATCAGACTCTAATAAAAATGGGAGTAGAAGTACTATTAGACCACATATATCCTGTATTATAAGTTTGCCCAGCTCTGATATATACTCCACAGCCCTGCGGAGAGGGAAAGTATCACATTACCTATGACCCAAAGCATTTGGGCCTACAAGCCTACCTTAACTTTTTCTGAATAATAGAGATGAAATTAGCAGGAAGACATAAAGGACAGGAAAGGTCTTATCGTCATCACCAGGTATATGCGTACCAAGCTGGGAAATATTTTGAAATAGCTTTCCATGAGATCGTTGTTAGAACTGAGATAGCTAGCTTTAGCAGCATTTTTTTAGATTTAGAAGAAGATTTATAAGATTTAGAAGACTATGGCATCTTTCCTTCATTATGTCTGACAACTTGCCATGACTAGTTTCATACCATTGAATACTGAAGTGGAATTTGAAGAAAAAACCAATAAATTGCGACAGATCAAAATCTAAAACATATATAGAGGTTCTAGTTTTATCAGCAGTTTTTAGTCAGTTAGAAGATAACCAGTGCCTCTTAATCTTTCTATAACATTATGGATTACTAATCGAAATGATTGAAAGAAAAAACATATTGGTGGTGCTCATTCATGTCAACTCCAGAAGTTATCACACTTAGGAATAAGAGAAGAAATTAGTAGAATTCCAACAGCTACAATGAACGGCTTTACACCATTACACATTAAAATAAAATTTGAGGTAAAAAAAGCAGCTAACTGACCAATAATAAATGGAATGTGTACACAAAGACTGCAGGTATACCGACAGCAATCAAGTTTTTAGTCAGTTGGAAGATGATCTGAGTCAATTAATCAATTTACAATTCCATAGACAGTTCTGTTCCCTAGTCAAAATGATTGGGAATATAATAATCTACAGAAGCCCGAGGTTCTGGAATTATACACAGATGGATCAAAGGTTAAGCAAGATTACACGGTGGGTGGGTTATTCATTTGAAACTACTAGATTATTAAAATGTATTTTATAAGATGTAAATTGAATTAATATTCATCGTGTAATATTTTAGACTAACAATCATTGAATTTATTTTTTTATATTTAAAACGGATGCCTTAGAAAGCAATCAGGAATTTTTCGTTTAATAACATTAATATTATGCTACCGCTTCGCTTAATTTAATCTAGTATCGTCAATAAAAATTGTAAATCAGGGTAGACATTTACCATCATTGATGTAAACAAGGAACAGTTTCTGGCACAATATTAAACCTTGAGGTACATCAAATTTGGTGTCGATTAAATTTGAATTGAAGTTCGACGTTTTGATTTATATGCAAAAAAGAAATTTATTTCAAAATATTAAGGATATACTTATTATATTATATAAAATAATAACAAAAAAATTAATTATAATTTTATTTTGAGGTAAATGGAACGAAAGGCCTTTAGAATTTAGACGTAAATGACACAAAAGGAAACAACAATTGATAAGGTTAATACTCACTCCCTCTTCTTTATAAACGCAAATAAATTACAACAATAGTAATACAACAACAATAGGTAACAATGCATACGTTAAGAAAATGGACGTCACAATTAAAATTTTTTGTAAAGTATGGCAATGCAATATAACTATGGTAACGTAAAAGATTTGACGTATTGCAGTGCATACAGGTTCACTGAGTTCCTATTCCTACATGTATGCATTAGTGGAACGCATTGACAACTTCCCACGAGTAATTTGCTCACATTTTTCTGCGATTTAAAAATTTTGCACATTCACATGTAAGATTGATTTCAAAAGTAAAAGGCGGTTGTCTTTGAGGCAGAGATATGCAAAGACAAATGAAACAGATACAACGTTCTCCCGTCGGCTAAATAAATAATCGGAGTTAGTATTTTTTTTTATAAACAACTATATAACCGAGAACCCGTATTTGGTCATACACGCGCTTTTATGGAAGATTACATATTTGTACCCTGTCTTTTACGATTGTAAATAATAGGAAAACTACCGATTCAGCTGCGGAACTCAAGTTCAAATAAGTTCTGTAATACTATGCTTGCAAGTGTACCAGCATCAGAGTACGTATACGGAAAGCGTATTCTCCATGTTTTATGTTCAGATGTTGTTTATCGCACGATGATGCATTTAATTTAGCTAATAACTATACGTACTTTTATGAAGACAGTAAAAATTAGAATTGTAATGTACTGCGTACTTGTATATATTGTCAGAATGAACAAACCGTAAGCGTAATCGTAAAAGCAAAATCACATATTTTCTTTGTTTATAATATATATCAATGTTTGTAATGGATATTAGGTTATTTCCCTGGTAAAAGTTTTATATACATGGAAAGATTAGAAATAGCAGTAAATGAAAACTAAAATTTCAAATTGTTATAACGATATTTTCAAATATTGTCTAATTATTTATTTATGGTATTTTGTAATTTCTGATTTGCTAAACATAAACTTCTTATCAATATAACTGAGGCTCAAGTCAGTTTAAGGAAGTGGTAATTACTACTTCGATCAAACTTTCTCTGGTGTAACTCTGATCCCACATACTGCGGTAGAGTAATTCAGATATCTGACGTTGACACAGATTGTTATACAATTATAATTTAATACAAAATAGATATTTCCTTGATTTTTTTCCCGTTTTCCGGGCTTGGATAGCCTCTATCATTCAGCCTTACAAGTAAAGCTAAGAATGAAAAATAACAGGGATATACACGTTTTACGCCCAGTGGTTCCTCAGGGCAACTTAAATATACACATAAACTGAACCACGGATCATAGCTTAATCCACAAAGGTAAGATAACATTCAAAATTATTCATTAACACATTTTTAATTCTGTATTTTTTTTTATTAGCAATTGTGTTTCGAAGATATTGTATCAGCTGATAATGCTTCGACATTTTTATTTCAGTGGCAACTGAAAGACCAATTTTTTTGGGATATTGTCGTTTCAATATTGGAATGTTCATTCGTTAGAATTCTTTTAATCTGTTGTGAAAGGCCTTGTACATACGGTAACTTAAAATATTGTTTATTATTATTAGCCAGTTGTTGTTGATTAGAGGTAACCGTTTTTCTATTATTCAAATTATTGTTATTTATAATTAAATTCGCTATGTTTTCTACCATATTACAAAAGTGGGAAATTTATGCTCGACAATGAAAGACAAATTAATATTAGATTATAAATCACATGTAGTTTACAAAATTCCGTGCAGTTGTGGGGCTAAATATATTGGACAAACTTAACAATTATTAAAAAATCGAATCAAGGAACACAAATGCTCGTGTAAGATAAGACACATTCACAAAAAAGAAAAAACTGCTCTAGCAGCTCATCATTTCGAGTTAAACTATGAGTTTATTTTCGACAATGTTAACATTTTAGACAATGAACATAACTACAAAAAACGATTGATTAGCGAGACGATACTTATTAACAAACACAATAATACTGTTAATAAAAAAACAGATACGGAAAATTTGAGTAGAATATATAATAACTTAATAGCTAACTTTGTAAAATTATAGCCCCTGTATAATTATTACAATAATAGATGTTTATAAATATGCATACATTTTTTACTCACTTTTTACATGAAAATAAGAAAGTAAGAACAATTCGGTATGTCTTTTTTTGTGATTACTAATAATTTTTTAGTATAGTTCTTTCATTGTTACTGTGATAAGGAACTGGTATTCATGTGTATTAAAAAATCATGTTAATATATTAGTTCGTTTCTGTTTTGCCTTTACACTCTTTTCATATCGATCTGCATTGAAACTAGTTAAAAACCATTAATTTATTGCCCAATGGTCATTGTTTGATCCAAGAATCCTATTATTATAAGTGACGTTATTTATTTATTTGACGATTATGATTATGTTGACTGAAAACCAAAGACCTCATTAGGTAATCGTGATTTCCTAATCTAATATTTTATTACTTTTTATTACTTTATATTTAAACAAAAATAATTTTTTACCTTTTAAATAATATATTTATTCCTCATTTTGTTACTTATAACTTTGTGTATTTATGTAACTTTTTAATTTTAATTTTTTCAATTTTTAAATTATTGTTCTATAAAATAAAAAAAGAGCCATACTGTGTGTTTAAATGTTTTACATCTTTATTTATTTGAATCTATCATAAATTTATGTTATATGTTGTAGTCCTGAGGAAGACAATAAATATTGTCGAAACGTCGACTAAATGAGAACTTGAGGTTTTCTTTACTAATTTTATCCAAACCGACTAATAAAACTACATTAAGAGATTGTGGGTACGAAACTCCTTAGTTAAAAGTATTTCATTATATTCTTGATTTCTGCTATTTTTCAAAAAAATACCCTCCGAGTATTCTTTTGATTCACAGGTTTCTCCAATAATGTAATGACAATTTTTAAGGTTTCGTTGATTCTTGTGGAAGTGTTCTAGTTGTAGTAAGTTCAATGAAGTAAAAAGGAAAATTAAAACTAATTAGTGACGTATTAGAAAATATACAATTATTTAAATTTTACAGCAATTAAAGAATGTGAAAGTTATCATTAATATTTAGATAATATTAATGCCTTTTTAAAATGGTTCGATAAATAGATGCCTTGGGACAATAGATATTATGCAAATTTTGAAAATATTATGTTGTCACGCATTAATTCCATATAATTATATTTCCATGATTATTTTCGCAAAATTATAATCACTAATGTCAGCAAATTAATATAGGTATAATTTTTGCCACTTTATTAATACCCAAAGGTGCAATAGATCGTTCAGGATACAGTACATAGAATCCTTTTTTTTATTGTATACGTCTTTTTTACTATTTTGTGTAACGTTCTTTCATTCCTAAAGATGATTGATACACACAGGATTATCATAAAAAATGTGTCCGCCGCCTAGAGTATTGTGCTTTACTATAATTTTAACTATACCGGGTGACAATTTGAAAACTTGCACTCCAGAACTAATGAAGGTATCAAAAATCTCTCGGAACTGTTTCGATGATATGAAGGGGGAACTTGATTACTGTAATAGGTGACGCACCCCACCTTAGCTGTCCCAACTCAAAAATCTTAAATGGCAACTCCCTGCTTGTGATATATTATTGAAAAGTACTTGAAAGGTGCTTTCCAATAGTATCAAAGAAAGTTTTTTTTGGTTTAGTAGTTTTCAATTTAATTCATGAACATGCGATTTGAATTTTAAAAATGACTGCTGTTTGTTTACTGAACCCATGAATAGCAAAATGAACACCAGTCTTCGGCCGCACATTTAATTATCACAACAGCCACAATTGTAGCGCTGGCCTAACTGTTTTGCCCGGGAGCAAAAACTGCCACGGGCTAGCACAATTTTTTTTTAGCAATTAAAGAAATTAAATAAAATATTCTATACAGAATGCGACAAAAAACTGAGATAGCGGAATAACATTGTAACGTACTGTGTGCTTGTGATTGAGGTTGATGAATCCACCACCATTTAACTAGTTTCATACCATTGACTAATCGTAAACACATAAATTCGTCTGAATTCGGTGTATGTTCCTAGTTCCTTACCGCATTCTGTATGTGTGTTCTTCAGTTGGTTAGTTTATATTAGACATTCCTTCTGTATGCAATTTTTTGCGGATTTTTTTTGTAAAAAGTTAGAATGTTTTTCCGAGCTGTTATTATTGTTATGACCAAAATAAATGATGTCCTGAATGTAATAAGAATTTGGACGTTACAATATTAATTTTTATTAAATCCAAGTAAAACTACAAATATAATCTTTGGTATTGCTAATAAATTAAGAGTTCTTCCTAATTTTCAACTGTCAATCGACAATATAAATATCAAACAGGTTAAAGAAGTTAAAAATTTAGGGCTTATACTTGATAAGAATTATAATTTTATTTCTCATGTATCTCACGTTTGTAGAAAGTGTTTCTGCTCTTATAAACTGATTTCACCTTTTAGAAATATACTTGATATTGAAACTAAACAGCCATTGTGTGAGACTTTACTATTGTCACATGGCAACTATTGTGATTATGTATCCATGGACCTTGCTTAAATCTACCAGAAAAGAATAAATTACAAAAAATTCAAAATATTTGCACCAGATTTGTTACTAATAGCTCAATTTACGATCATATTACACCTCATGTTAGAGAGTTAAAGCTGCTAAAATTAAATGAGAGACGTTTCGTGCACTTTATCACTCTACTAAACAATATAATCACAGTGGAGAAACCTATGTATCTATTAGACAAACTTCTTACGAGAAATTCTATACATAACCGAAATCTGAGATATACAAATGATCATTTATATACATGCAATCCGTCTTAGGTATGAAATATTTCAATCCTCCTTTTCATATCCATCTACTTATATCAAATCAAGTCAACTTAGAGTGAATACTGGTGTCCCACAAGGGTCAGTCTTGGGGCCAGTTCTCTTTCTAATTTATATAAACGATTTGACTCTATCTATAGATAGTTCAACTTATGCCATCTTATTCGCGGATGATACAAATCTCACTGAATGCAATACCAACTTACAGGCCTTATTGGAAGGAATGGAAAAAACAGAATCTAAGTTGCAAAATTGGTTTCTTTTGAAACAATTGAATCTTAATACTTCAAAGACTGAGATAATGGTTTTTGGCCTTAGAAATATGAACCAAATAGAAAATCCAGATTCAATTAAGTTTCTCTGTGTTTATATAGACTACAAACTATCTTGGGAAAATCACACTGACTACATTTGCAAAAAAATTTCAAAAAATATATACCTGCTTCGCAGTTTGGCTCATCGGGTATCAACAGAAACACTAGTCATGGCCTATCACAGCCTCATTCACTCTGTGATATCTTATGCTATCCTTGTATGGGGACATGCTAGCTCAACGTCTAGAGTGTTTTCCATGCAAAGGCGAGCAATAAGAGTTATTGCAGGGCTAAAATTCAGAGACGACTGTAAATCCAATTTTATAGAATTTAAAATTTTAACTGTCTCGTGTATGTATATTCTACAATGTTTAATATATATAAAAAAATAATTTAAGCACATACACAACTCATGACGAAATTCATTCATACCAAACGCGACACCGAAATAACTTGGCTACTAACTACTTAAGATTAACAAAAACTAGAGATGGCACTGGATACTGGGGCCTCAAGTTCTATAATGTTCTACTCCTACTTCTTACGGAGACATCCTTTAAATTCAGAATTAAACAGTTTCTTGTACACAACGCTTTTTACACCATAGAGGAATTTTTATACAGTGACTTAACTACAATATAATACCTAATATGAAACTGAAGATGAAAATGTTTCATGTTTTCTTTTAATTTTATGTATTCCTTTTAATTTTAACTTAATACTGTGTTAAAAAAATATTTTATCTTATACCTATAATTTATTTATTTTTTACTATAATATAGCAATTATTTTACCAAATTGATATAACAATTTCAGTGTACCTTCTTTTAACTATTTATATTTAAAATTTTATGTATCATTACTACAAATTTTTGACTTGTGTAAATACTTGTGTATAATCAACACCAATAAATTTCAATTCAATTCAATTCAATTCAATTCAATTCAATACTTATGTTTACAATAGTCTACCCTTGCAGCTACATAACAGTTCAACATATACACTGTACAGCTGGCCTTTTGTGTGTAATATTATTTTGTATTTTACACAATAAAATTATATTATCATTATTATTACTTACCTTGCAATACTGAAATGTGCCTCGTTTTTATAGTGCACCTTATACGTTGTAATGAATCTTAAATCTGAATAAAAATGTTATATGTTCTCCTACAAAGTGCATACAAACATTTGTTACCTTTTGAGGAAGTGTAATAATAAAATAATCAGTAGAGTTATAGTAATAACACTTTACTATTGCTAGTGAAACTGTAAATACCCAACTTACATCCCACACGTTAAAAGTAACCTTTAATTATATCGTTCAACATAATTGTGCCATTTGACAGCAAAATTATTCTAAACGGCTATTCGCTTTAAGAATATGATTTTAATCTATATACGCTGGTGAGTCCTGATTCGCCAGAATGATAAATTACAAGTGGTAAAGCATAATTTGTTTCCATTTGATTTGATCCTTTTCATTTAACACGCCAATCACCAATCGCTTGTATGTAATTCATCTCCTGTGATGTAAAGTAATTATTGCAGGAGGTTTAGTTACACTGCGTTTCTGCATAGTTGGGTCATTGTAATTTAGAACGTGTAATATAAAATCGTTATAAACACGAGCTATTTTATTAATAAAAAAAAATATTCTTGTAAATTCATAAAGCATATGGAAGAAAAAAGACAATATCACTCTGAATAAGATATATGGAAAACCTTTCAAATAAGAAAGAAATTAAAGTACCGTATCAGCTTGTGAAGAAAATAATAATAAAATAATGATAAATAAAAATAAAAAATACAAAATAACCAATGAGCTAACGACCACAAGGAATTAGGGATTAAACTAAAATATGTTAAAATTTGCAAAAAAAGACATTAAAATAAATTTTATGCACTTCCAAGAGTAAAGTTGTTACCTTCCTCCCTTTTTTCAAACACTAAAGTGGCACATTTAATCTCAGGGGAATTAAAAAAACCGCTGCCAATTACTTGGGAATCAGAACTTCCTCACCGTGGTTAAACTCGAAGTGTGGTGGAGTTTATAATAAAAATAATTTTTGACGTTTCAAAAAAGTCACACGGAGCTTCAGGTAAGAATTAATCAACTTGTTCTGTTGTAAGTATTTTTGATTTTTTAGACTTGTAGCAGTCATTTTTCCTTTTAAAAACAGATTAATTTCAGAAATTTACTTATATTTATGACAACTAACATCGCTTTCAACATTGAATATTGTGCCAAATAGTGCAGTCAATCCGGTGTTGAAAAACGATCAACACTGCATTTTTGGTAGGCAGCGATTCTTCTTTTGGGTTTCATAGAGGGGGTTGGTCGTGATTGTAAAACTGAGTTTCTGCTCCTGTGGGTGTTGTCATTCGACTGTCATCTTCAAAATAAGGGAGCAATTAGTTTCTTGATTTATCTTCGTAACCGTGAGCCTGACAAAATATTTTTAGATAAGGCAATTCTCTACAACTTGCATTAATAATTTTTCTGCGTAACATAAATAATAGAGAAGTTATGAGCAGAAAAATATGAAAAATTAAAGACTTTTATTTTCATTCCTGCGATAAAAGGAAGAGTTTGGGAGAAACAATTATTCACCCCTTTCGATGAAGCTTCCGAAAAAAATTCCTTCTTTGTGGCTATTTAGCATCTAAGGTATAACCCCTTAAAATTTCAAGGTTGTAGCTATTACGGATAGGGTTGTACGTTGATGAGTTAGTAAGTCAGTGAGGATACTTAACTTTTTACAGGGTGTCCGGAAAAAGGAGGCCAATCCAGTAACCATGGATTACTTGAGCAAAAATAATAGGACCTTTCACAATACCATTTTTTATGTTAGACCCCCATGTTCGATATACAGGGTGTCAAAGTTAGAAGTTTAAAAATATTTTTTTAAATCTCGAGTATTTTGTAAGAAGCTATATAATTTGGTACAGTGCTTCAATTTAAAGTCACATCTTTTGAAGAAAAAAAAAACAAAAATTAATTATTGTCTAATATTCAAAATAGAGGGATTCCAGTAGCCACTGATTCCCCTAGCAATTTCTTAGTACCTGTGCCAATGACTCCGAAATTATATTTTTTAAGTTAACCATCCATTTTGGATTATTCTATGTCCCTAAACAAATTTCGAGAAAATGCTTCCTTTTTAGAGGTAAGTTGAAAAATATTGGTGCCTACGCGGCTTACGATAATCTCATAATTTTCAATTACTAAAACTAAACAATTTATTAATATTTTGCAATAGGTATAAAAATATCAATAGTAAGGCACAAGCCAAAAATAACTATTTCTAACCTCTGTCTAACTCGTCGAACTACAACTATTTCTAAAGTTAATGGATTCAACAATCTACAATTATTTATAAATCAGCAGCAATATAACAAGATATTTTTTTGACATATAAACCAATAAATCAATGTTTGACCACGTGTGTCAAAATAGACAAATTAGTGTGTGTTTAAACCGACAATAATCCACATGGTGATCATCAACGGCTTTAATCGGGGGTGCTTTTCACTTCTGTCAGTTTTGACATTTGTACATCAATATTCAGAAAAATGTCGCGCTTTGGAAATGAGAGTAGTGATTCCATAAATAAAATGATAGAAAATAGTATTCCTATGAATACTAAACGTAATAAAAAATGGGTTTGTTATTTATGAATTTTGTAGACGAACGTAAATACCAGATAAATGGAAATACCTCAGTTGAAACACTTGCATTAATTTTGAAAGACTGGGCAATTAACATGAAAAGAAGTGATGGTGGTAATTATAAACAAACTGCAATTAAAACTATATGGAATGTAACCGTTAACATGATGCAAAAAAAATTCTATGAAGAGTTTAATATTAATATAGATCCATTTAACAGCATTGCATTTAAATGCGCCTGTGATGCACCAAATGCTAAACAAAGAATCTTGTAGACAGATCATGAAAAACGCAGGAAAAGTTCAGTTGCATTCGATTACGGTGAACTCCGCAACATTATAATTTGTGGGATGAAAATCTACCAGATGAATTACAACGCAAATTCTACCATATAGCAGCAGTTGAATTCGCTTGGAGAGGCGGGGAAGCAGCTAATTGTTTAATTGATTACTTTTCCGTGCAGACGAATAATGATGGATCCAGGACTGGTAGAAATGAATACAATCCGGTATTTAATAAAACAGCCAAGGAGGAGCTAAACACTGTGCAACTAGCAAGTGGCTCACACCGAATGCCGATAAAGAGATACGCCCAATTCGTCTGTATCACAAAATAATATCAAAAAGAAATAATAACATAAAAATAAATAGATTTTGTTTAAGTCCTCATCGACATTGGAAAAATGAAAAAGACAACTGGTACAAAAATCTGCCACTGGGGAAAAACAGAATATCCAAATGGGCCAAGTCTACTGCTGAGAAAATCGAGTTAGACACCAAGCAGAAAAAATTCACTAATCATTCTAATAGATCTACGGCTGTAAGCCAACTAACCAAAAATGGAGTTAAAGAATAGCAGTTGTTACACATTACCGGTCATACAGATACAATTTCAATAAAACCATACCTAAATAGTTTGGGAGTCATTGGCGCAAGTACTAAAAAACTGAAGGGGGTCAGTGGGTACTATAACTCCTCTGTTTTGAATATTTGACAATTAATTATAATTTTTTTTTCTTCAAAAGATGTGATTAAAAAAATTATTTATAAACTTCAAACTTTGAAAGTCCTATTATTTTTGCTCAAGGAATCCATGGTTACCGGATTGGCCTCCTTTGTCCGGGCACCCTGTATATTTAAAAGATAATGTTTTAGCGACTTTTTTGAATACCAAAATTTGTAACTTATAAATTATCGTCTAGTGAAGAAATCACCTTGAAGATGTACTCTAGCATAGACCAAACGTCACGGCAACTAGTGCACTGGTGGTAAACTTATCGCAGCCGAAAACGATCATCATAATCATATTGATAACAGTTGCAACATTTGATAACGAAAAATTTGTCAAACATACGCATATTTTATATCACCTTACAAATCTAAAAATTTCATAAAAAATTAACAAATGATTTATAAATCTACTGATGAGTTTCTTAAATATGCATGGACTTTCTACTATATGTATGAAAATAATAATACGAAAAAAAAAACAAAAACAATATTTAGTGTGTACGTAATTTTTAAATCACCGCGTCCAGAATTACTTGCTCAGAGCGATTATTTAAAATAATACTGCATGTAGTGTATTTCCTGAAATATAATATTTCATATTCAAGAAATATACTTTCCATTGCTACAAGTCGTAATTAAAAATAATAAACATATTCATAGCTTTCTTGCATATTTTTTATTTATCGATAACTATAATTAATTGCCATATAATTTGATATGAATAGTTTTATTCATACATATATGTAATAGTAACATGCTAAGATATTACATACTTGTTTTATTTATTTCGCTGCAGGTATCTGTGGTAAGAGTGGTTTTTGTAATTAGATTTTTCCACACTTTATATTTTGTGGTGATGGTCGGATTTAGGTACGCTTAAGATAACCACATTTTTCTGTTCATTTTAATATTATTGTATTCTATGGTAACTTACGAATTGATTTAGGTGAGGATATTTATATAAAATCATGTTTAAATAGACAAAAAGCCATGATGACGATCCTACTTATTAAGTACGATCGTCATCATGCGCTTTCTTACTTTAACATACAATTACAAAGCTTGCGTTATGTCATCATTTCTCGTGATAGTGACAACTGCGCATGTTCTCATTATGAGGTGGTTCTGTATTGTGAATCTTTAGCCAGTATTGTTTCATTTAATTTGTTACCTTATGTCATTCAAATGGATGGTGTTATAAATTTGTTGGATATTATAATAATTACGATTATTTCCAATTAGATGATGAAACGCTTTTGCGAATTTTACAATAAGCACAGTTAGTTAGGGACAATTTTCTTTGTAAATTGAATCGTTGCCGCAAATATTGTAATACAAAGTTTATTTCAAACTTATTTGCAATATAAAAAAGGGTGGCTTCTTTATCGCCGTCAAGAAAGCCAATGTTTTTTTACGTTGAAAATAAATATGAAATAAACTTTACGTCGGTGCTAAGTGGCTGTTCTAAGTATTATTTTCTGCCATTTTGACACTTCACACTACAATAAGACAAATAATTTATATTATATGGCACTGGGTGCGTGAAGTTCGGATTAGGTTAGGTTAGCTTAGATTAGGTTAGGTTATTTTTGAAAAATATACTTTCTCATAAATTTATTTTTACTTCTTCTACACTATTGATCTGTGTCAGGAGTTGAGAAGCGGTAGTAATAGTTATTGCATTCTATTTTCTTTTTTATTACATAACTTCTTCCCCCGCCCAGCACCCCATTTCACTCCACGGTCCCGAATCTTCCTTATTTTTTTCTCAAAAATTAATGGTTGATCCTCAATATTTTTTTGGTCAATGTGTTCTTAACATGTTCTATTGTTCATGGTTAAAAAGAAAATTTTATATTTCAGGCGTACTTAAACTCGACCAGACCCATATTTTGTTTAAGCATGGATTAATTAAAACGATTCTTTTCTGTTTAGTATGTATGTAAGAGAAGTTGAGGTTTCTATTATTTCAATCAATGGATGAATGATCTGTCTAAGATTTTGAAGCATCTCTGGGGTAATTCCAGGATTTCTTTTCGGATTATTTCTTTCAAAGCTTCACCAGAATTTGATCTGTTAAGGTAAACTTTACTCTTAAAATAACATAAAAAAATCTAAAGGCGTGAGGTCAGGTGAGCGTGCCGGCCATTCAATTGCTTCTTGCGTCTCATCAACGCAAAGAAAATGTCGTTTAAGTAATCCCAGTAACCAACCAGTAACGCGGTAATAGGGGGAGTGCTCCATCTGACTGGAACCACAAAGCATTATTGGGAACATTGGCGTCGTCGATATTTGGGTACAGCACGGCTAGAGCAGGAACGAGTTGATCTCTGAGTATTTCGAAATACTTTTCCCAACAATAACAGCCTAAGCAATCAGCATTTCTGGAACTTGAGTATGGAGCTCCATTCATTATCCAGTGTGGATTCTGGGAAAGCCAATCAGCAATTTTATTTATTATCAGTTTTGCTGAGATAAAATGGAGCTTCATCAAAAAATTTAATATAGTTGGCAAAATCAGCATCAGCAGCGTTGCACTTCTTCATCAAGTTATCACAAAATTCAGTCCCACGATCAGGATAGTCTTCGTTCAACTCATGAACTAAATTCACTGTCCATTGACTATTTTCGTTATCAACAGCCAATGCTCATGTAGTGCTATGCGGATTTTCTTGTAATTGCAACAACATATTTAATTGTACTTCTTCAGGTACGCTTCTGTGGTATCGTATATCGCTTCTAGTATGTCCACTTTCAGAAAAATTTATTTAGATTTCAGAATTCTGGAATAATTTGTCATGTATAAAAGTGTAATTGTGCACAAACATCACTGTCTAATTGTTTTTGAATTATTTATGCAAAATATAAGCATAAATAATTTAAAATAACTCTTCTTATAACGAAGATTTTGTAAAATGCATTATTGCTTATGGTTAAATTCTAAGTGAAAAAAAATCGTTTATGTCCTCCAGAGTCGCAAAAATTAATTATTTCTGAAATGAAAACATAAAATAAGCCACATTAGGCAGAGCATTAGTTATATGTTGGTGTCTATAGTGAATAACAATTGGTTTTTTTTAATTTCTCAAGACGCCTCTGATTCCATGAGTAGGTAGCTTAGAGAATATAAAGCGTTGTAAGGTGAAGAAAATAATGAGAAACGATAAAAACAAATTGCAGCTATTGATTTTATGATCCTATGTTTATGTGGGAAGCATTGTTATTACAACATTCAAAGACACTCTGTGTTTTGTAAAAAAATATTGAAAAACGGCACCTACAGAAAATAATAATGAATAGTATTGCTTATTATTACAAAGCCAAATAATGGTCGTACAGTAATCATCATGCTTTCCTTGCCCTTTCCCAAAAAATAACTTGATCGTTGCCAAGTCAATTGCAGCTGATCGAGAATCACCTTCCTATTGTAATATTTTATATGACCAAAAAATCAAAACAAGAAAATAAATTTACGCACTTTATACCTATATGTCACATTTTATTTAAGAAACTCGTATTAATTTACTGGAAAATACAACAAATTATCACGAATTTAAATATTACACATCTTATAACTGTGAATGTAAAAAAATAGCCGTCAGTCTATAATATAGTAGTAGTTATATTTGCATACACCTACCTAATTAATAGATTTGTGATAAGTGCATAGGTTACGTAAATATTACCAATATATGTAATTTCAATAAAATTAACAAATACATCCAGAATTAAAATTTTTAATGAAGTAAATTAATACATTTCCTATGCATAATTATTTATTATGTCTACAATTATTAACTAATCGAATAAAAAACATATCATTTAATTTAAAATTAACAGAAGAAAATTAGTTCAAATCAACTAAAGTATATTCGTTTTAAGCGCGAATAGGCTGATAACTGTTTGAAAGGGACAATTATTTTAAATATTAATTAATTGCGATAAATATTATCAAAATATTTAATGAGATTTAAAGTTAGGCCAACCCACATGGGAAGTTCAGACCTCTGTAGTTTTCCTGACAATTAAAGTTAACATATTAATAGATAGATGATTTATAGAACTACATATTTATGTTCATTTGAGTCAAATTCTACAAATATATTTAACAATTTATAAACTCATAAAATATACTATAAAAGGATATTGTACTTAATTTTAACAGGGACTAACCTCAGAAAAAATACAAATACATATAAATAAACGTAATACTGTAACAGGATTCCTAACAAAAATAATTAGTCAAATTGCATCACTTTCCGGGTTTTCCATTATAAGAATGACATATAATTTTATGACTAGGAAGTTCGCAACATAAAATATTCACATATTATTACTGTTTGACGAAAACATAAAGTTTATAATTAACAAATTGTTTTTGTTTATACACTGTGCAAAAAAAAAGATAAATAGCAATATTTAAGAATGCATTCTGAAAAAAATTTAAGTTGTACTAACCTATATTACTTGACTTGTTACAACTTTCTACAGAAATCAATATTCAGATCATATCATTGTAAACCCCCTAAAAGTTGTACATATATTTTCAATCTTATTTGACCTCTCTGGGGGATGGTATAGAAATTGCTGAATTCACATATTTTATAAAAAATTACAGAGGAAAAATACTTGACTTAAAAATAATGTAATTAATTTTTTTTTTTTTAATTTATTAACCTACTGCATACTGAGAAAAAATCTTTTAATCTAATATTTTATTTATTAATAATAAATCCAAGGATTTTTTTCAGTTTATAAATTTTCAATTTTTACGAAATACTCTTCATCATTTAATTCATGTATCTATACATAATATTGATACGCTTCAACGTTACGTCAAAGACCATCTGTAGTTAAACAGGGTTCATAAATCACTTTAATTGACAATTGAATCTGAGATTTCCAGCAGCCTAATATAATAACGGCCCTGAATCCATTGAATTGGCCTTTAATTTGGATGTTATTCGTAACTTACTCCATGTGTTAGGTAAAATAGAGGGACAACACTGGCTAGTACTAAATTAATAATGTATAATAAACGCAAGTCAATGCCGGTACCGTTCTATACATACAATAGCATGAGTTGTTTTTGTAAAAGACCGCAAAATTTTTGCTAAAATTCGCTTCTAGAGAATACACTTTACAAAGTGTCTACCATAAGTCTCCATCATAAGGGAAATCATTTTATTATTTGACTTAGAAAAGAACTATTGAACCAATCGCCTCTATTTATTTGTACTCTTGTTACAGATGTGTCACTAATGTTATTCCGTTGTCGAAGATTTTGAGTTCTCCGTATGAAGAATCTTTAGGGAAGAATCAGCATTTACAGCAGATTTTACAAGGCAAAACAGAGATACATGATAATAATTGTGACAGCACTACTGAGAACTTTGTGTTCATTTTAAAATAACTGTTTTACTTCTTTTAAAAGACAGGTAATTACCAGACTACATATTTGCATTTATCTTAAATTTTCTGAGATATTCAAACTTCCTACGCTAAGTAGTCATAAATTCTTAAAGATGGTAATTCTCCACGTTATGACAAATTTTGGTCTGGTTACTGACTTTTGCTTTTGAAACATCTCGACAAAAGTTCATAAGCAAATATTTGAAATTCCCTGCTTGATGCAACATCACGTTGAGGTTTCTAAACCATAATTATTTACTAGTAAACAAACCGACTACATCCTAACTCGTTTAAAATTATATGGTGTTAACGTAACCAAATAAGCAACATGACATATTTTTTTCTTCATTCATATTTGCTCCGGTAGTAGCGAAAGTAATTCATATAAGAACCCACTCATTTTACACATTATAATTTAACGCGCACAGTTAGACAGTGGGTTGAAATATTCAATCACATACCAGATTCAGTCTCATAAAACTACAACACGTTGGCGTCTTTAACTTGTTGCATATTTCTTGCATAACCTCTTATTTTTCACAAGCATGTATGTATTTAGAACAGTCGTTTCTTATGTACAAGTCAAATAAATTACAAGTAGTTTTTTCGGGTCCAGTTTTAAATTTTAATTGGATCAAATCGAAAGTTGTACCATTTTGGTTTAATTAGTATATAATAGCAGCTCATAAAATATCCAGTTTCACGTTTTGGCATAAATGAAAATGGCCGATTTTATTATTTACGCCTTTTAAAGATAATTAATATACATTATTTTTATAATAATAATAACATTAATGATAATAATATCAACTTTATATGAAGAACGCGCATTTATGTATGGAACGGAAAAGAGTATTTTGTAATTTTTCTTGGTCATCAAGAATAGCTCAGAGGAAAAAGAAGATTTTGCCGTTTGTTTTATATCTAGTCAATATTTTTCTATATTTTAAACACACGAAGTGCATAAGAAAATAGAGATTGAACTCAAGAATAAACTTGTTTATCTGAATATAACTTTTATTTCAGGTACATGGTGGGCAAATTTTGATGTTTGAATAGGGTAACTCGGTAACTGTAAGAGATACAAAAAAATGGAAGACGCACTCTTTTTTTGAGACAAATTCACTGGCGAAAACAAAAATTTGCTTCGTTTTTTTTTTCGAGTTATAAACAAAAGTTCGATTTTTCGACAACCAATATCTTGGTTGTTTGTAAAGTTATGAAAAGACAACTTTTACATTCTTCAGGCAGTTTTTTCTGTGAAATACAGTGGCGTCGAGAAAATTAAAAAAAGGTGCAATTTCGAGTTATGGCGTAAAGTTTCTTTTTTTTAATGGGAATCATAGTTGGCCATGGTTTAGTTAAAAAGTAAATTTTTTTGTCTTTCAAACTGTATACCATCTGTGGGGTCACTTTTGATGTATAAGTATTTAATAGCGAAAATTATCTTTTAGTAGATTACTTTTGTGTTTTTTTATATTTACTCCAAGTAGGCGTCTGTTACCTATGACAGTGTTTATCCATTTTTCAGTAAATTGCATATTAATAATTTTGTTTCCCTCATAATTACACCCCATTTAATCGTAAAAGTGAAGATGTCTTACGAAAATTACAAGACATATTATATGCTAGAATGCTTTATTCAAAGTAATAACAATTGTGAAATTGCATCCGAAATATATTTCAATCGCTATCCAGAAAGAAGACAATCTAATGAAGCTATTTTTAAGAGGTTAAAAGAAAATCTCATTAATTGTGGGTCCTTCAACAAGCCAAGATCAAAAAATCATGTATTTATATATAATTTTGTTATACACTACAATTACAAAAGAAAAAATTAAATTAAAGTAAATGTTCAAACTGTTGTACGTTATGTTCCATACATAAATTACACCTCTTTATAACACTCTGAACTGCATTATAAATATGAAGATTTTAAATGGAATTCATCATACAGTCTATAAAATTTTGTCTGAGTTCATTTATGTCGGTACTGGTTTTCTTGTATAATTTATCTTTAATGAAGAAAAAATCCAATGGCGTTATATCAGGTGATCGTGGTGGCCATCTCACTGATCCGTTACTTCCTATCCGCTTATTTTCAAAATTGGTATTTAATAATTCTGAAACCGGCCTGATGTTATGAGGTGATGCACCATCTTCTTGGAAGAACTGATTTCTTGCCTCAATTAAGGGTAAATCGTCCATAAATTTCTCAATAATTTTCTGGTTTAAGATCTCGTAGTACCGTTGGCTATTAAAATTTTCTTGATATATGTGATATGATAGAACATGATTGCCACGTAGAGCAAACCAAACACTAAAACCAAAGCGTCCTTGAGATTGCACGTCAATGGTACGGTAAGGATTCATATCAGACCAATAGTGCTCGTTATGCCTGTTGAAAATTCCTGCACTGCTAAGGTAGGCTTCATCTGTCTAAACTACGTTTCTAGAGAAGAATGAATTTTGTTGACTTTTTGAAGATATCATTTGCAAAACTCCAATCGTCGCTGAAGATCAGTTGGTTGCAGGTGATGTTGTTTCCTTATTGCATAAGGCTTGAATTTGTGTGTCTTCAAAATACCCAAAGCTCGACGTCTTGAAATCCCAGATTCAGCTTGAATCTGACGACTTGAAATTGAAGTATTTGCAACCGCCATTCCAATTACAGTTATAGAAGTTTCTTCAGCATCTTCAATGTTGTAATTTTTTGGTCTTGGCTTGTTTCTTTTATCCTCTAAAAAATAGCTTTATTAGGTTGTTTTCTTTCTGGATAGCAATTGAAATATATTTTGGATGCAATATCACAATTGTTATTACTTTGAATAAAACATTCTAGCATATCATATTTCTCGTAATTTTCGTAACACATCTTCACTTTTACGATTAAATGGGTGTAATTATGACGAAAACAAAATTATTAATATACAACTTACTGACAAACGGCTAAACACTGCCATAGATGGGTTTCTGTATACGGATCGAAGTATTAAGGTTGGAATGGATCTTCGCCAGCCAGCACCGTCCCGAATCGGGAAGGTTAAGGGCGGCAGGAGCGAACGAAAAGTGACATTTTTGACATTTACACTAAAAATCCCGATTTATGTATATTTTCGTAACACATCAGCTGCCGAAGTGAAGCAATTTTCTCACTTGATTTAAAAAAACATATATTTTTCGTTTCCCCAAAATTAACAAACCAAAATATTGCTCAGAGCCGGGGAAAAAAGCCTTTAGAGTACCCAATTCTGTGAATTAGACAGAGCCGGTAGATGAAAGGCCGCTATTCATGCTTTAATATACAGTGAGCACGTAAAGGTTGGAATAAATTCCATAAAATCGTTACAAAGCAAGTGACAAAAATTCGCTCAGACACGTCGATTTTTAAATTCATTTCCTAATTTGTTTATTTAAAAAAAATTTTTTACATACTTTTTTAAAAAGTTATGACGTCATCAGCAATTTTTTTAAATGGTAACCCCCATTTTTAAAAATTTCATTTGAAAGAGCACATTTTTCTGCATACAGTACGTTAAATTCTAAGGCATGTTGCACGACGAAATTATCGAAAAAAAAAAAACAATTTAACATTAATAGCACACACGTGTTTTACTTATGGTCGAACCCTGGTAGAGGAACTGTTTTACGACTTACACTTTTTTCATGTTTACGCTTTTTTTCATCTACGTAGAAACGCGGACCTGGCTGTCACGTTAGTTCACATTTACTCACATTCAGTTGTCACATTATTTAAAGTTTTAATAATGGAACGTTTAAGTGAGAGATAGCGAATTGAGATTTTGGTGATGATTGGTTGTAGAGACATGTCCCGAACACAAACTCGGGTTAGTGAATTATTTAACGATAAATACCCTGATCGACCGATTACACAATCAACTGTTAGCAAAATAGAAAATAAGTTCCGAGAGTGTGGTCATGTAAGAGATAATTATACGAGAGGTCGTCTTGCAATTTCAGAAAATAAACAGTTAGATGTTTTACTGACAATGGAGGATAATCCTTACAAACCAGGTCGCGAAGTCGCAGCAGAGCAGTCAATTAGTCAGTCGACTGTTTTAAAATATTTGAAAAAGAATAAATGGCACCCATATAAAGTAACTTTAGTTCACGAGCTTAACGAAGATGATTTCGACCGCAGAGTACAGTTTTGCGAAACCATGATGGAACGATGTAATACCAATCCACATTTCTTAAGTCGAGTACTTTTCTCTGATGAGGCCACCTTCTGCTTAAATGGCGCTGTAAATAGGCAAAATTGTCGATATTGGTCACATGAAAATCCACACTGGATGATGGAGGTACATATCCAGTTTGCACAGAAAGTAAACGTGTGGGCTGGAATTGTTGTGACTACAATTTTGGGTCCATTTTTTATTGACGGGTCATTAAATGGTGTAAAATATTTGGAGTTGCTCCAACAAAACATAATACCGGGACTTGCCGCACTGTATCCAAATGGCGAAAACCCTAATGTACCGGAGAACTCCATATGGTTTCAACAAGATGGCGCACCACCGCATTATTCGGTAATAGTGCGTAATTATTTAAGCGAAATTTTCCCAGACAGATGGATTGGTAGACGCGGTTCATTAGAATGGCCAGCTAGATCTCCGGACCTAACTCCATTGGATTATTTTTTATGGGGTTACCTTAAATCCAAAGTGTATTTTAATAGACCGAATAACATTGAGGACTTAAAAAAAGAGAATTAGGTACGAATGTGGAAGAATTGGACCCGAAACACTTACTAACGTTTTGCTAGAATTTGAATTTCGGCTTGGGCATTGTCAAGAAGTAAATGACACGCAATTTGAACATTTAATTTAATTATTTTTTTGCTGGATTTATTATTTCTTGTATTTCTGTTTCATTAAACTGTTAAAAGTAGTTAAGATTTTTTTTCGATAATTTCGTCGTGCAACATGCCTTAGAATTTAACGTACTGTATGCAGAAAAATGTGCTCTTTCAAATGAAATTTTTAAAAATGGGGGTTGCCATTTAAAAAAAAATTGTCGATGACGTCATAACTTTTTAAAAAAAGTATGTAAAATTTTTTTTTAAATAAACAAATTAAGAAATGAATTTAAAAATCGACATGTCTGAGCGAATTTTTGTCACTTGCTTTGTAACGATTTTACGGAATTTATTCCAACCTTTACGTGCTCACTGTATAGTAGTAAGTAGATAGTAGAATATATAGCAGACGTTTGTTTAAATCAACAAACTATGTGTGGTTAAAACTTTTTGTATGATCTAGATTCTTTAAACAGATTTTACTTTATAACTTTTTACTGCAAGTCAGCCGTAATAATTAACCATTATTAGACATAAAAAAATGCTTTACAATAACTATGGGCTAATTCCTGATGTATTTTAGTACTTGTTTTTATGTTTATGTAAAAAAACTTTTAACTTGTTGCCATAACGAGCTTATAGACGCAATGTTATAAAATCATAATATCCCATCTCAAACAAAAATATATATTTATCCGTTAACAAGGTATGATGATGATTAGCACTAGTTTTTTTAACACAAAATCGCGCGTTGAGATATAATGCTTAAAGCGTGTTATAAATCATGACTGACTAAATGTGCAAAAACGTAGGCAAAGTAGAGCAAATCGTATTGTAAGTAAAGTTCAACTAATAACATAAAACATGATCTGGCTCGTGGGTCTCACGATGATTGAAAGCAATTTATTCGAATTCACCGGAAACTACAAATGATTTTATCATTTAATTTTGGCTAAAAAGGAAAAGCATGATTTAATGACAAGTTTAACATGAAGTGACTATTTTTCATATACAATAATTTATTTATTTTATTAATTAAATGAACATGTATGTATATCACCAGTGAAAAAATATGTAGCATGTGAAATATAAAAGCTTTATGAATACTTTTTGTTTACACCCTTTCCAGCCCAGTGACGCCAAATGGAATATATCTATTTAGAGCTTAATTAGAAATATATTAAATCAAATAACTATTACACGACTGAAATAAGCTATAGTTTATAGATCACAGATGGCTCTACTTATACCGTTTTAGAAATTCGAGTTGTCATTTTGATTTCAAGGTTATATAACAAGGTTTGTACATTTTTGTGCCATTATTTTCAATTCTCTTTGCATAAAAATAAGGTGTGGTAAGCAGAAAAAGTATACAATACAGGTACACTTTGTATCCAGTTTTTATCAAATTATACTGATATTATTTAGGTTATGAAATTTGAAACTAGTGACTCCAAATAACATCAGTGACCAGTATAGGTAAAAAGGAACTCATTCCATTTGGCGTCAGTGGGCAGTTGTGGAATTGTTATTTGGGTTTGTAAAAATAACTAATTTTCAAACGACTCGGGAGGCTTAACTGATATGTTACTTTTATTGGAAGGTGGCCAGTTAGATCTAGAAGAATTTTCGACTTAGTTTTAGATAACGTTGATGAAGAACACGGCTGCTACACGGAAACACAGTATGTGTAAAATTATAAAATGTTCAGGAACAGCAATTTACTTTAGCTTATTGCCTCTAGGAGACGGACGAATATATCTTACTTAAACATTTACAGTTAACTAACATAAATAAGTATTTTTGTTTGTCACAGTACCAAAAATGATTTATTATTCAATATTTAATATTTTAGGTAGTTACAGTGTTCGAAAATGTGTTTCCATAAAATATTTATTTATTTATTTTTTTCAGTTTCCCGACGCCGGTCAGTCCTCCCGTGGCCTCCGACGCCTCACGGGAGTCGCACCGGCGCATCAACTACAGCCACTCCCCACATCCCGCAGGGTCAGTGACTGTAGATACCAAAATCGTGTGCCCTAAGCAGACGGAGAGAACCCAGAATGACCGCCTTCTGCATTTATGTATGTACATATACTGTGTTTTGCATTGAGAAATCCACAATTTTAGTGCAGATACTGTGTTCCCGCATTTTATATTTTCATATCCTTTGAAGATAGAGCAATAGCTGTTGGATGAGAAGAAACAGCACAGCACAATACACATGAGTGAAAATCTCAGTTTTGCAAAAAAATTTTGGTTAACGTGTTCCTCCTTGGAGTAGCCGAACAGCTGCTTGATTTACGTGATTTAAATGATCCATGAGTTACCTAATTCCAATGTAGAGATAAACGAAGACATTTTTGAATTTGAGTCCGAGATACAGTTGTTAGAGAAAGATGATATTGGTGTCAAAAGTCTACTCTGAATGCAGTGTAATATTCACAAATCAGAAAGAAAGTAATCTGACTCCTCTCTTGTACTTCAACTTGTTTTTCGGTGATAACGTGATCCAATAAATCTGCATCATTGCAACGTTCACCGAGGCTTCTCAGTTGTTAATTTTAGAGCTGAAATTGCCCATGCCTTACTAGCAAAATGCACCGTTACGTCGGAGAGGAAGACCAAGTTCGGAACTAGTAGAAGAGCCACCACGTAAGAGATCTGCAGGTCTGTCGATGATGGATTTTATCACTGACCAGAGCACATAGAACTAAAACAACATAACGGTGCAGATGATGTATCACAAGAATTTCATGTGTCAAGTGCAAAATGCCTCTGTGTCTTACAAAGGGCAAAAATTGCCTTATAGAATTTCATAATAAATAGTTTTTTTTATTAGATAATATACGTACAATATTTATATACCACATACACACAACTATATTTATAGTGTTGAATGGAAAAATCAAAAACCAAATTATTCTATTTTTATTTTAAATACTAATCACTTTTACGGATATCTAGTCGTATCAGATCATATATAATAGAGTTAGTATATGAAGTAGCTGTCAAGGCGCCAGTTTGGATATCTTTGAAAAATTCTGAATTAAGAAAGTTAATTGTTATTTTAATCAAACCTAAAGTTGGAAAATTGAATAATTCGTTATGATTCACAATTCACTTGAGTATTGAGACTATTCCTCGTACATAAAATATCTCCTGTATTATCCTTTTAAGTACATAACAATACTTTAACCGTACTTGGTTATAACCCCCATCTCGCCCCCTCTTGTATAACTGTAAACAAATCATATATATTCCATATATGCCAATTAAGCACGAACCAACGAAGTAAACACATTGGAATAAATTAAATTTTGACCCATTTCTCATAGTTTACTTATATGTACAACTAAACCATTTGTCACCAACAAGAAGTAGATTGCCTCTTGTCTATAACATGAAAATTATATGTATCTTAGTGGTACACCCGTTAGCCGCAGTATCGGTTTACCTTAATTGTTATTGTGCCCATATATTATCCCATTCATTAACATTCGTGTTAGTGTATACTAACAAGAGTCTACGTTTAAAAATTGAAAATTATCTAGGTACACAAATGGTTTAATATTTGTCTCGCTAATAAGTCATATTTTCTTTTGTATGCCGTTTAAAAGTTATAATCTACGATAACCATGACTGAACAATACGAAAGTCTATTTTCTATTTAATTCTGAGACATTGTTTGTCAAATGGGTAAACAGTTTCTGTTACTGTCGAAATAGAATTCAGTAGTTAATGCAATTACTACTATTGTATGACAATTTACAAAGTACCCATTAAAACCTTCGTCGTACTGAGAGGGGTATAAATGTACCCCAGAATTTATAATAATATATTAATCAGAGGAATTACAAATATGCACGTGAGTTTTCTTGCTTGCATTATATTTTTTTCCTAAACATCATTTCTTGAGCTAAAGTTACTGCAATATATGTATAAATTAACAAAATCTACTTAATATTAAAATTCTAGTAGTGAATTTACTAATTAATTTAAAATGTGTATAAAGCGTAAGATGATATATGAAGAAAGATTAATATGACCCCTCAGGTACAAGTTACTACCCACACTATAGACTTTAAATAAACACTGGTTATTACAAAGTGACATCCATTTATTAATTTGCATAGTCAATATGAAAGAGTAGCTGCAAGTTGTTTGCACTTATGTATACGAAAATAGTTTCTATTTACTTCTTATATATATATATATATATATATATATATATATATATATATATATATATATATATATATATATATATATATATATATATATATATATATATATATATATATATATATATATATATATATATATATATATATATATATATATATATATATGAATAGTGGTGAGAGGTATGAAACTTCTCATATGGTCTGAATGCTACTATCCGACCGACATCCTCGATGTCTCTGTGGCGGATAGCGACTTGCATCACAGCAAGTACCGAGAGCGGCGACCCCTAGCCCAGGTGGACTAAACTAATGTGATTAAGTATGATTTGAAGGAAACAACTACTCAGCGGGCAAATACCCCGACCTGCATTGAATTACACCTTCAAATCATGATAGATCGATAGCCAATATCATTTGTCAATTCCTAACCAGACATAGATCGATTTCGAACTTATTTGTTCTCTTCAGTATGCCATAGGTTATGGAACAGACAAATGATAGTGGCCAACCTGCTAGTTATATACTAATTATGGTGAAGTGAATAGTGGTGAGAGGTATGAAACTTCTCATATGGTCTGAATGCTACTATCCGACCGACATCCTCGATGTCTCTGTGGCGGATAGCGACTTGCATCACAGCAAGTACCGAGAGCGGCGACCCCTAGCCCAGGTGGACTAAACTAATGTGATTAAGTATGATTTGAAGGAAACAACTACTCAGCGGGCAAATACCCCGACCTATCATGATTTGAAGGTGTAATTCAATGCAGGTCGGGGTATTTGCCCGCTGAGTAGTTGTTTCCTTCAAATCATACTTAATCATATATATATATATATATATATATATATATATATATATATATGTACAATACTATTTTCAATTTATTTAAAAAAAGGAATCAGGAATCTGCAAAACAGTAGGTCGGATATGAACCATATTAATATTTTTTACTAACCCGCACATAAAATACTCTCTCCAATATGTGATTCTAATTTATTCATCTTATTTACATCATCGTCAGTGATAATAACTGAAAAAAAGTAGAATTTAAAATAAAAAAATGCAATCAAAATGAAACACTAGTATAAAATGAACGTTTTTTATTTATTTGCTTATTGCAACATATCCAAAACACATTGCTCTCAAAAACCTAGAAATTCGGTGAAAACAGAAAAAACAAGAGAAAAAGATGAAAAGGGTCTGTCAAAAGAAAACACCCAGTATAACGATCTTGTACTTTTTCATCATATCCTAGCCATCGAATGTATTAATTTTGAAAAAGAAAACGAAGAATATTTACTTTATAGAAAAAGCTTTATCGAAACGAAACAGTCGGTACGAAGGCACGAATTTAATTTTTTTTGTCGTTTCGAACCACTACCGATCGTAAAAATATCACTAATGTACCCTTATAAAAAGGGCCGTTTTTTCATCGGCTTACATCAGATGTGTCTCGAGGAGCAGAATATTTTATTGCCATAACTTTAGCAGCAGACACAGTAGAAGAACTACACTCTCTTGTTGATCAAACATTCCAAGAGGTCACTGCTTGGGTGCAAAGAGATAAGTTAATTTTAAATGAGGATAAAACAGTCATTATAAATATCGGAATACAGAAACTACCGCCACATAGCATAATATTGCATGACAAAATTGCTCCGTCAGAAAATACCAAATTGCTTCGAACTCACCTGGACAGAAAATTGTCGTGGAGTAATCATATTGGACATGTATGTGCACAATTTAACAAAGCCTATTTTGCTATATTACAAATGAAGAATACTCTAGATGAAGCAGGGTTAATGAGTATTTATTACGCTCTTGCTTACTCGCATATTTCTATTAATGTAATTGCATGGGTTAATTCAAGAGATAAGGATAGGGTATTCATAAGTCAAAAGAGGCTTATTAGAATATTTTTTCAAATGCTATATAACCAGAGCTGCAGAGATATATTTACAAATAAAAAGATATTGACTACACTATGTATATTTATATTAAAATGTCTAACATATACCAAGAAAAATATTGAATTATTTACACTAAGAAATAGTTGTCATGTGTATAGTACAAGACATGGAGATCTACTTAATCTAACTAAACATCACACCACAAATTACAAGCACTCTCAAAAATACAACTGCATTCAACCCTTCTGAAATTAGACATATACAAAGCTATAACAGATTTAAAAATGGTGTTAAAAGTATATTACTCAAAGGTGGTTTCTATAGTGTTCAGGATTTTTTAAATAGAGAACCCTGAGGCACTCCATACATTATTGTCTCATTTTTTTTTACTAGTTAAATTTTATTTATACTTTTATTATATCTGTATTTACTTACAAATTTATATAGATCTATCACAAAGTTTCTAATGTTCTTCGAACAATTGCTTTAGAGTATTTAATAAAACTGTTTTTATAAAATATAAGGTAGATTTTGTGGCATTACCGTTATTTGTGTCTTTGATCTTTATGTGAGAAAGTGCCGAATTCACGAAAGGTGATAGGCTACCACCAATCCATATTCAGAACATCTCATACCTGAATATACTTGTATTTTCGCCATCCACTGCTTCATCAAGAAGATCAAGTAAAATCTATCTTAAAGCACGGGGATTACACTTGGTTGTTGTACTTTTAACTAGCTAATGGCTTTTACCAGAAAAGAAGGTAAGATGCAGAATGTGGAAGCTAAGTTCATGCTGTAAAATTCCGTTCTCAACTGCGAGCAAAATTTTCTTTTTTAGATTTTTTTGGGAAATAGAGATTTAAATGTGTTAGAAATTATCAGTGTGTGTTATTTAAGATAACTGAAACATCACTGATTAAATAGGTATGCAACTTCTTTACATAAATTATGTTATCATTATGTAACACTATTGGTGACATTCTTCCTTTTAAATTGACAACATTTTTAGTATAAGGTATATTAACTTTTTTATATTTATTTATCATTCCTCAGAAATAGGACAGAAACTTGGAGACGGATCATGGAGTGATATACCTTAGCAGCGTATTTCAATAGTTGAAACTTTTTTAGAAACAGTTCAAGTAAGGACGCATGAAATTGACTTCAGCTGAACATAAATTTGTGAAACACGTTAGAGGAGGATCTTGTTTTTCATAATTAAATAAAATGAAATAATACGTTCTAAGGTATTTGGAACTTTCCCTCGGTTACGTTCCACAAAACTGGTATTAAAAAGAAAAGAAATAAGTGACTGATTGGGCGCCGTCCCTCACATTGTCATAATATCAATTTAAATGAGGTTATATGTAACGCTCTAAAAAATGTCACATTTGGAAATGAGGACTATATTAAAGAAAATTACAAGTCAATGCTTACCTGATCTAATTGATTCCTTATCATCATCCTCATCGCTATCAATATGGGGTATCGAACCGACAAATTCGAACATTGGACTAGTTTGCATTGAAGTATCTTTCTTGGTTACTGGACTATCAGGTAATCTACACGAACACTGGCACGCACAAGTGGACACGTCCTCCTCCTGTCTATCTAAGGGCAAGTATTGCAGACACTGAGGGCACGGAAAAGTTAGATCGTCTAAAGGAACACGTTTGATGGCATGCTCCACCGAAACTAGTAGGTTCTGCAACAGCTCTGGAAGTTCCGCGCCGTCGTAATCGTCATAAGAAGTAATTTCGAGATCCGCGACGGACCTTAGACTTGAACACATTATGTCATCTAAAGAGTGTAAAGGATTACAAAATTCGGCTATTGTATGGCAGTGAACTTGTTGCTTGCGCCAAATTAAGGCTACTTCCAAACCGGGAGCGCTCCTATTTCTAACGCAGAGGTAACAGTCTCTATTTCGGATGAGAGAGGGGTCGAGCGAGCCAAGGTGAATAACTACACCAGATTGGCCAAGGCATAATGGCCATCCAGATGGCGAGGAACTGTCGGACGAATGTTCATTCTGGAAAGAAAAAACAAATTAGGGTATTTACAACTAGTAGCAGAACAGTACATTTCACTCAGCTTTTAATGTGGATAAGTAAACCGTTAATTTTATAATCTTATTTCAACATCTTTATGCTGAAAATATCAAAAATGAACCATATCATGATATTCAATGCCTACTTGGAAAATTTTCTTTATACAAAGAGTTTCAATTATTAATTTTGAATTCCATAAAAAATTGAAGTAAGTCCACCATATTTGAGGGTAATCTCAAAAATTTTGTTCATGATAAGACAAACAGAAAAATTCTCATAAAATTCCTTTATTGGGGTGACCGGTAAAGTACCAATAAAGGAATTTTATGAGAATTTTTTTGTTTGTCTTATCATGAATAATTACTCATATGGGATTAACCTAACTACGTTTCAAAAATTTTGATTTATTATTATATATTGTAGTCACCAATTCACGTCCACTTCGTAGGACGGAGACATAAGTCACGAGCAATTTGGACAAAAAAATTTTTATTAACAATAAATTTTAATAATTGGTCAACGTTTTTTTGTTCAAATTGCTCGTGACTTATTTCTGCATTTATTATACAGAAAATTTCATGCATAATCAGAATATGTTAAAATATATAGCGTGTTCCATTTAAAAATTCATAATTGATGACACTGCTGATGAAACCGGAAGTGATGTTAATAATATATATTATATTCAGCAATATAAGTCGATTTACTACTCATAAGTGAGTTTCAAATTTGAAAATTTTGTTCCAATTTTTAACAAAATGGCGGGATGTTACATGACTTCGTTGACACCCGCTATATATACGATATGATTTATTTATGAGAAACATATTTATTTTTCTCAATTTTGGTCTATCGGACTTTCTGCTAGTTCTTATATTTTCAATTTGACCGCATTACTGATCTTTCATCAACAGTCTATAATATTTATTAAATCATAACAATAAATCATAACTAATACTAATTATAAAATTATTTCGTTACACTTTGTAGTTTACAAAGTGGTTATTTACCCATACTTCATACAAACATGTGTGAATGATTAATTAAAAGTCATTTAAATATTTATTATGAGTCAAGATCACATTCTGATATTTACTGCAATGGAAAGAATTTACGTTTCCCAGTATAACATTGCAAATTAATGTTATGTGATATTTGCATTTTACCCACGTGATTAATTACCTTCCCATATAGTGAAAATATGAGAAATATGCACAGTAGAATATGTCTGTAAATTATAGATATATCTAAGAAACTCTATTAGAGAAAGAAATTAAGGTTATTGATGATTTGATAATATTTTACAATATAATGTTAATGCCAACTACTACTTTTATTATTTAAAATTTACATGCAATTTAAGAGGTTACTTTTTTTTTTTGATAAATCAAAAGTTGTTTTAAAAAAGTTAATTTACATTTTAGCTACTTTCTTTTAGATTATTTAGCACACACGTCGCACATTTTAAATTTAAGTTCAGAAAAGTTCCCATGGTCTTAAGGTTTATTTGCACAAACTCTTACTGCAACTATTGAAAAAATAAAGGTGTGACATCTATATGGGCGATCCTATTTCTGAAGCTAAAGGTTCAGTGTCTATTTATTTAAAATGCATATTTTATAAATATCGCTATTTGTAGTATGTTAACAATTATAAAGCATCTTTGTTTATATTCAGTATTGACATAGTATGTGAATATATTTACATTTGCAAAATCACTATTCACGGTATATTTACTTTCCTTTTTGTTAAATCATATCTAGCAAAATAGTTTAAACGGCCTTGACGTATATTTCTAGGAACATTTGCAAAATAATTTTTTGAGTTTTTAGATGAGAATTTAAATAAAAATTTTGATAATTATAAAATCAAAGACTGTGCTACCTACATCCTATTTATTATAAATAAAAGCTTAGGAGACAATAGTGTAGAATTACAATTCAGTAGTACTGGAAATCGTTCTATAAAATATTTTTAATTATAAAAAATGAAAAGTTAAAAAAAGGTTTTATTTAAAAATACACCATTCACTTGATTTTAAAGAATTAATGATAATGAATGAATACCTCAAGAAAGGCATCATCGTAAATGAGGTCATACGAGGGGAGAGCATGATTTGATGATGACTTCCATAACTTTGCTGTCCATGTTTAGTAATACATCTGACAGAACTAGGGCTTAACTTGTAATGAACTGATAGGTTTTCCCAAGGCAGTAATTTAAGTGGAAACCATGAACAAATATCAAATTGGAACAAAATTTCATATTTCTGCAACTGGATTGATATGATATGATCTAACACAAAACGCTACTTACTACAATTAAATCTTTAGTTAGTAAAATTTCACACTTGGTGCTTGACAAAGAATCTTTCTGTCTATTTTGGAAAAAGTATGTCACGAACTAGTAATTTCCTAACAGAAGAATGCATGTAGTAAAATATCTTATGTTAAACGATTAATTACAAAAAGAATTAAATAATAACTAAAAAAATAAAAAAATGTGTATCGTCGAAAAGTCAATTCTATGTGAGATGTTTATATTGAAAATGAAAAAAGAGGCTTCTCTCTCACAAAATTCTTTATTGATGCTAGCGGTTTCGTGAATAATTAATAATTTGTTTCACATCATTAGGTGATAAGAATTTTAATCATAAAGTCCTTAGAAAATTTGTATGTACAAAATCCTTGTTGCTTGATGTTGTGAAACAAATTATTATTTTACGAAACCGGTATCATCAATAAATGATTTTGTGAGAAAGGGACCTCTTTTTCATTTCCTAAAAAAATATGGTTTAAAGTTGAAACGACGGTTGAAAAAGAAAGTAACGTGTCAAATTTTGCATTGGGAATTTTCAACCAGATGGACCGTCGTCCCTGTATTTTCTTACCAGTGAATTTGCAACAAAAGGAGGATGGAAAGCACTTGCTCAATTTATTCTGTTTCCGTCAACAGAAAACTTTTTAATTGTATTACTGTATAAATATGTTGTTTGATTCTGCTCAGCCTACTTATTAGGAATGGGTTCGCTCTAAAGTTCAATAATTGTTGGACTCACCACAAACTCTTTTCCTCTAAACCCCAGTTTGGAATACCTGCCTAAATTTTCAAAGTTGAAACGACGTAAAAAGAAAGTAACGTGTCAAATTTTGCATTGGGAATTTTCAACCAGATGGACCGTCGTCCCTGTATTTTCTTACCAGTGAAATATTGCAATCAAAATAAGGAGGTTTGATGAAAGGAAACATGGAAAATATGTCACTTATGCAAAAATGCTCTCTTGTAGGAGTATCTGTGTAGTTGCTGTCTTCCGTACAACAGAAATAAAAGCTACACAACATTATAAATTATAATTGTATTAACTGTGATAAATAAATGTGTTGTTATGTGACTTCATGCTCAGCTCTACTTATTAGGTAATGGGTTCGCTCTAAAGTTCAATAATTGTTGGACTCACCACAAAAACATCTTTTCCTCTAAAACCAACCAAGTTATGGAATACACTGCCTAAATTTTCTCCGAGTTCTCTTATTATCAGTTCGCTTATGTCAAACGAATAGATACCTTCGCCAATCTTCCCTCACTGGCGGCACTCTGTAATTGTCGTCACTATGAGGTAGCTTTATTAAAGAAAGAGTGTTCTGATCTGATTGTGAAGTATCTCGTGTTTTAAGTATATAAAATCTATTAAAGATTTGTCAAAATAACAGATTTATTTCCATTGATTACATGCTATTCCAGACTTTTACTACAACGTAACCAGTTTCAACTGTGAATAATCATATGTGAACAGAAAACGCACTGTCTCAACCACCTCTGTCGTTCATACTTATGATCGTAAGCTGTAATGCTAACTTTTTTATAGTAATTTACTTTTGAACAAATAATTCCATTTTTTTCCTTGTCTAGTTAAATGCATTGAGGCATTTATTACAAAATAAGAACTTCAACATCGTCACTCTTCACGATTATAAATAATGTTTCCTAATAAAATTAACACTGACTAAAAAGCAATTGAATCGATTAATAATCTTAATTACGTGTATGATATAAACCATAATTAGTACAATAATTATAAGGGCTTCTGACATATATCACTTATAAAATAAATGAGGAACATGTAATTGATTATAATTAGCGGTATAAGTTTATCTCGGTAAGATAATAAGTTAAGTAGGCAACTAGATTTGTATTACCTCTGCAGCTAATGTACACAGATATCAGATTTATCGAACGGTATGACATTACTTTTGAATTATATGTACTGACTTCTAAGGAAGAAAGCACGTAAACATTTTCTGACTATTAACATGTTTTATTGCGTATTTAATGCTAGGAAGGTAATTCGTCATTTCGAAAATGATATAATGTGTATAATAGTTCACGATTTGTTGAGATTTTGCTTTAGAGGAGCGCATAGCAATGCAGTGAATTTAATTGATCTGACAGAAAACCGACATATGTTTTCACAAACACCACCATTTACAGTTAGGAGTCGCTATATACATACATAAATAATTAACTGTCACCCTTAAGGTGCAGGTCATCTTCAAATGAGGTGAGAATAATTTTTTTCTCATAGAATATTTATTAGATAATTAGACTGGATATTCTACTTTCAACTGATGGAAATAATACAAGACATTTCATTTCTAGGCCGATGCGACGTTAATAATATTATGGTTATTAATATAATAAAAAGTCTCAGTTACGCTTCGGCTAACATTTTTGGAAATTGCTTGAATTTCTCCATTGGATGCGACCCAGAAATCTTTCCTCTTGTAAAAGGTTTTCTAGAGAAAATTACTTGTTTCCTGCTTAATTCTAGTATCTATAAATACAAATAAATGTCCATTAAATGATTAGTAATGCTTATGCTCAACTGAAGAGAATGTTACTTTTGGTATATATCAAACAAACATGAGTGACTTCATTATCAAAGAAGAAGCTAATACAAGGCAATACTGCTTTCGAATTGCCTTCAACTTTACAAGTGTCACAAAGCTGAGGTTGACAAGTAATCGCAAAAGGCTTTATTTCAATTCAGACTCATCGAACTCATCAACAGCAGAAAATGACATACCTTAACGTATGTACCTACTTAATAGAATGAAATTCTTGGAAACAGCTGACTAAAGTACATTATGTGTCAAGCGCAATTAGTCTATGACCGCATTAAGGGAAACGCAGCGCTATAGAGCTTCATTAAAGCGGTGTACTGAATAGTTATTTAAGCCTGGCCAAGCGATGGTAAGGTCGGGCGCAATACCAATGCCATCGCGCACTTGTTTACGATGACGATGACACGACACACGTCAGTTGTTATCTGTCGGTCGATGCATAGAGTACTAATAAATAATAAATAATGTTGAGCGTAAAGAGTAAAAAACGACCGTATGCTGATAAAGTGAATAAATTTATCGGTGAATTTCCGGATTTATTCTATGATGGATGTAAAATAATTTGTAAAGTTTGTGATCAAGAATTAATGTGCTGGAATAAATAGGGCTGCAAAATTCATGTCAATAGTAACCGGCATAAAAATTTAAAAAATGGCGTGTCTTCTTTGAAACCTCAGTTTATGTTTGATTCACTGTTAATGCTGATTGCCTGTGATGTGCCCCTGCGCATATTGGATAAACCAGCATTTCGGGAGTTCTGGAATAAATACAAACCCCAGGTGAATTTACCAAGTCGTTCATCGTTACGTAGATATATACCAAGTGTTCGTGAAGACATTGTAAATAGGATTAAATGTGCATTAAAAAATACACGGCTGTGGTTATGTGTTGACGAGACGACAGATTGTAAAAAAAATTCAATTTAAAATGTTATAACACGTGTACTCGACCCTGTTAAACCAACATTTCCACTTTTACTAGCTAGCAAAAGACTAACTGCGTGTACTGGCGAAACAATTACGCGGGTGGCATTGGAGACTTTCGAAACATTTTAACTGTCAACAAGTCAAGTGTTGATGTTTGTGACCTACGGTGCTGCGACAATGCGTTTGATGGACCGTTTTCTTCAAAGAGACGATTGTAGGTTTTTACATGTTACGTATAAAGTGCATGCGTTCCATCTTGTAGCAGAAACGATTCGAAAATGTTTTCCAGAGGTAGATGCATTAACAGCAAATATAAAAAAAGTATTTCTCAAATCTCCTAAACGGCTTCGAGCATTTCACACACTGTGTCCTGATATTCCGGAAGCACCAGGGCCGATTCTTACACGTTGGGGAACGTGGTTGAAGGCAGCTTTTTATTATGCTGAATATTTTCAACAAATAAAAGCTGTGATACTATAGTTCAACCCTAACGAGGCTGCAGCTATTAAGGAAAGCCAGGCAAGCTTTCAAGATGTTTCCTTGAAACAGATTTAAAAACTATTTATAACAATTATAGAGGACTACACGACGCAATAGAAAAATTGCAAAATATTTCGTTGTCGTTAGTGGAATCGCTGCAAATAGTGGACGACGATAATACACAGCTACATTGACGCAAAAAATAAGCCCGTTATTGAAAAATTCGAGAGTGTACTACGGAAAGATCCCGATTTTACCAAATTAAGACAAATTTGTGAAGGTGCATCTACAGCTGCGTTAAGTGAGTTCACAGAGTGTTTTACTTATGCCTGTATTACTTCCGTAGATGTCGAACGGTCTTTTTCAAAATACAAACTTATTTTTTCACCTCAGCGAACATCACTTACTGAGACAACTGTAGAAACATATCTGATGCTACACAGTTATTATAGAAGTGCTCCAGTTTGTGATAACGACAACCAAGCTACTTCATAAATCTGCTTAAGAAGGTGAGTTTTGTACATATGTTTATAAAGTGTACCAGTATTAATAAAATTTATTTCCATTTATTTTATTTATTTATTATTAGTTATTACTTAGATATACAATGTACATGTGTGAACGTCATTTAACAGTTTAATAATAATGTGCAGCACTAAATTTACAAAATATAAGGAAATACATAAAAAAGAATTTAAAGCGAACGAAATAATACAAAAACATACATCACAATATATAAAATATTTTTGTTTTTATTATTGTACTTATTCAACTATTATGATATGATGCATACCCACTACGTCTCTGTAGGATTAATGACCTTGGCCAGGCTTAGTTATGATTTATGCGAGCGCTGCAGTGTTTTAGTAAAGCGATAAAGCATATAATTATTCGGCTTTAACGCTGAAATTCTAATAAAACAGTGTAGCATATCAACAAAAATCGTGTGTTATAACCTAACAAATATAAATTGTAAAAATACCGATGGAATCTCAGATTGGTGAAATTTTCTTAAATGGAGGAAGATGTTATGACTTTACAGTTAGGAGACGAAATTATTTCGTTTTAATAACACATGATGAACGGCAAAAATATTGAGTGGTAAGCTTTACAAAATATTCTGCATATTTTATTAGACAATTGAAATGATGGAAATTAGTAATTTAAGCAAAGTTGAAAATCAAATTTTCTTTCAGATGAATCATATGCACTAGAATTCTTTAAGTTGCACAGCAAATCAGAACCTATAGAATCAATCACAGAATAAAATTGACTAGAACCAGTATCAGCTAGTGTTTCATCAATTCAAAGTGAAGGTTAGCTGAGTCTTCTACTTATGTCGGTACTCAGTAGGAGTGTGTTTTTAAATATCTACTGGTGAGCATTGAATCCTTAAATTATTTATAAATTGACAATAGAAACGTCAATGTAAAATAGCTGCTTGTTTCCCTTTTTTATCGATGTTACCAAATTTACAAACATTTTTCATCGGTGACTTAAGTTCTACAAAAGTGTCAAAATTGATAGGTAGGTATATTAAAATATTTGATTTTTTGGTATACCTACTAATGTAAACGGTGAAACATTTAGAAATGCACCCTTTTTTTGTATTAAGTTGAAAATAGAATTTAGATGTTTAAAGGTGCATGTTTTTTATAGAATTTATTTGGACTGACAAGAATATATTGCTGCTTTGGGAAGAATACAGGAAAATAATGGAAAAGTTTTGCAGCACTATTTCAAACTCATAATTACAAAGTACATGAGAATGCCATAGACAAGAAATTTAGAAATCTAAAGCAAACTTTTATGAGAATAAAGGGCAATCAAAATATTAAACAAAAATCTTTTGCTGGGAATATTGATTGGAAATATTACACAGTCATGTCTGAAATAATTTTAAAGGGTTGTACTTTGAACATAGGGATACCACCGGTAGAGTCCGTTTAACCTACTTCTAAAAAACCAATATTGTCTTCATCTTCCAGTAATACTTCGAATGTATTGCATTGTTCACCTTCTGATACAGTTTTACTATCCCAAACGTCTCAAAGTAACAATTTCCAACCTCCGTCTGCCTTGAAAATATGCAACTCTAATACACCATCAACATCACAAATGGCAAAATCCACTATGTGTAATGCAGTACAAATTGAAATGAAGTCAAGTGGGACAGAGCAGGGATCGACACCAACACTGAAGAAAAAAATCAAGAAAAAACTTGCTTTACCTCCGACAGGAGCAACTTAAAGTGGAGAAGGAAAGACTCAAGGCTATTTCTGTATTGACTGAATAGTTAAATACTACCAATAGTCTCTTGAAGGAAATGCTAGATGTTCAGAAAAATAGAAATGATATTTTGGAAATGATGGTGAAATCACATTTAGATAAAAATATTTAATATTAATACACTGTACTGATTCTGCGGTTGGCTCCTTGTGAAACATTAAATATTTTAATTAAACAAAGAAAATTTGCTTTTAAATATTTCAAAATTATATTTTCACCCTACAGGTGTTTCGACTTTTTAGGCCCTTTTCAAGAGTACAGATAAGAGGTACTAAATTATAATTCGTGTTCCTTGCTTATATATTGAATGTTACATCTGCCAAATTTCCCTCCTTTGGTTGTCTCACCCTGTATATTGACAATAAATAGAAGTTGTATTCTCTAATTTCATGTTTTTATTGGAAGTGTGCCCATCACCTAAAAAAAATCCATTCATTATGAATATTAATTCACTGGCCATTTAAACAGAAACTAGGGTAAATTTATAAAAACCTAAACTTTCCTTAGGTAAAAAAGATTATGTCTACTAATTATATAAATAATTAAAAAGTTTTATTAAAAACTAATTTGTTTATTGACAAATTTCAAAAAAAAAAAGAAATATTGTTCCGTGAAATTAAAATATGCGAATTTAGTTGAGGAATTTGGTTCATGACCCACTTTGATTGTTGTATTAACCGAGTAATGTGATTTTCACATCAATATTCATAAAGATGCTTCCATTAATGCAAATATAAGCAAATTGTAGGCTTAAAATAATTGCAAAGATTGAACCTGGCAAGGTGTTCATTTAATGCATGAATACCTCGAATGGTTATAACTTGTAATATATTTTTGACATACATCTGGAAGACGTTACACTACATGTTTTAATTCTACATATTTCAACGTGCAGAGTGCCCCAAGGCAAGAATTGTCCATGCGTTGTAAGTCACACAGAAGTTCAGATTCATCACTCGTCAGGTTAAAATAAATATGGGAAAATTAATTCCGGAGAATAATAAATCGTTACATATCAGAGGAACGAAAAAATATAATTTTTTGTAGGCTTTATCTAAAACGACATGCAAGAAAAAACTCAACCGTTTTCTTTTGTTTAAGACATTGCATACTTTTTTTATTTATTAATGATGTGATCTGCTCAGATCTGTCTGGGCCAAGAGTGTCTAGTTTAACTTTATTTTGTATGATCTATCATAAAAACTAATGTGCGAGCTGTAAATTTATTTTCAGAACGGTTAGTAATCTTATTATCAGGGAGAGGAAACTGGACCAGAGTCCAGGACCGGCCATGAAAAACACATAAGACAATAGTGTTTGTTTTTGTTATGGATGACTACGATTTATTCAAATAGCTTAATGTCTTATAGAATTAATTATTAACATAAGAAAAATACCGTCTGTATTTTTTCATGGCCGACTACGATTTTTATTTTCTTCATATTCAGCTGTTCTTTTTAAATTAATTAAAAAAACAGTAAACTAAACACATGAATATTTTTAAAATAAGAGAAAGCAAATATACAAGAATATATAGGGTGTTCCATTAAAAAAAAGGTAGCTTTACCTTATATCCTTTTGATACAATATTCAATTAAATTCTTAGCTATTCTTATGGTTCATAAGATGTCTAAAACTTTGCTTTCTAATTTTTTACCATATCTTCGAAAATAAAGTCTGTATCCATAGCTCAAAATATGAGGAAACACCCTGTATATTATTATTTTGAAAACTTATACTGGATAATGCACGTGTCACTAAGGATTCTACAGTGTGTGATGTGGTTTGTTGTACTCATTTACTGGCTAATAATATCGGAGACAAAGCTTTTCGAACACTCAAAATTTTTAGTATAACATTAACAACCTTATTACACCGCAAATCAGTTATTTCATCCAGTTAGCCATAAAAACTTATTTCGTACGTCATCTATAATATTGCCCAAAATATTTTTATACACACTACAGGGAGATATGTTTTACGCAATATATGGCTAATAATATTTTAAGGAAAACCTGATACTTGTGTGTAGGGCTGTCAAAAATGTTTCGTGGGACAGTGGCGTACGCGAAATTAACTAATACGAGAAACAATAAACTGTTACAATTTATAACAATGTGTGTAAAACTTACCCTCTTAACTAGCTTGATAAACTAGCTTACTTATCACAAACTGGAGAAGAAGTGTAGCCATTTTGCAGCATCTGGTATGTTTCTATAGTTGTCTCCATGAGTGATGTTCGCTTTGGTGAAAATATATTCTTATATTTTGAAAATGACCGTTCGACATCTACTGATGTAATACACGCATACGTAAAATAACGGATCTGGGGCTGCACCATCACATATTTGTCTTAATTTGGTAACACCGGTGTCTTTATTTAACACACTTGCGAACTTCTCTTTAACGCACTCATTTGTTGCGCCATCTATAGCATGTAGATGTACTTCGTCTACTGTTTGCAGTGACTCCGCTAACGACAACGCACTGTTTTCTAATTTTTTTATGCTTTCATGTAATGGTTTATAGTTCTTCGCAATATTTTTTAAAACTGTTTCAACGGAAATATCCTCGAATTTTGTCTGGCTTTCCTTAATAGCTGCAGCCTCATCTGGATTGAATTGTAGTATCACAGCTTTTATTTGTTGGAAATATTCAGCCTAATAAAAAGCTGCCTGCAACCATGTTCCCCAACGTGTAAGAATGAAATGCACGGAGACGTTTAGGAGATTTAAGAAACACTTTTTTTTGTACTTGCTATTAATGCATCCACCTCTGGAGAACCTCTTCGAATAGTTTCTGCCACAAGATGCAAAGCATGTACTTTACACGTAACATGTATAAACGTACAATCTTGTTCTTGCAAAGAACGGCCCACCGAACGCATTATCACGGCGCCATCAGTCACAAACATCAACACTTGACTTTTTGACAGTTCAAATTTTTCTAACGTTTCCAGCACCACCCTGGTAATTGTTTCGCACTGATTTAGTCTTCTGCTAGATAGTAACAGTGGAACAGTCGGTTTAAGAGGGTCCAGTACTCGTATTATAACATTTAAAATAGAATTTTTTTTCAATCTGTTGTCTCATCAACAGATAACCACAGCCGTGTATTTTTTAATTTACATTTCATCTTATTTACCATGTCTACGTGTACAGCTGGTAGATAGTTACATAACGTTGTGCAACTTGGTAACTGCACCTGGGCATTGTATTTATTCCAGAACTCTCGAAATGGTTGTTTATAGAGTATGTGCAGCGGAACATCACAGGCAATCAGCATTAACAGAAAATCAAACAAACTGTTTGCCGAAGGCACGCCATTTTTTTTATGATGTACACTATTTAGGTAAAGTCCACAATCACGTTTATCCCAGTACATCAAATCTTTCTCGCATACTTTACAAATTATTTTAGCACCATTATAGAATAAATCCGGGAATTCATCTATGAATTTATTCACTTTGTCAGCAAATGGCCGTTTTCTACCTCTGCGTACGTCTGCCATGCTTTATTATTAAATTAGTATTAACAATACAGTACAACAAATAAAGAAAATAAACAGAAACAATATGCAATAAGCCCAAGTGACTTAACGTGTACACAACTCGAAAGCTAATAATAGACTGGACTGGAGAAGAGTTTCGCGGTCAAGGTGAATGCCGGCGACAGTAAGTACATCTGTACCCTACGACCATGATACACATAAACGATTTGCAGCTTTACTTATGTATTTTGCAAAAAAACCTCTAAACTCATCTTCCAAAACTAAATGTACAGAACATGACACATCATAAAACAATTCCTCGTTTGTAACTGTACCGGCTATATTCTGTCGAAGGGTAGAAATATTTCAGTGTCTTTCACAATTACCGTCCGCATAAGTAACTCTAAAGTGGTTATGTGAAAAATGGCAAATATCTCCCCTGCCTGTTTATTATGCACGATAAATGATTTAGTTTATTTGGGTTATATATTTTTATAAACATTGATTTTTCAAACTTTCAATTTGTTTAAAAAAAATTAACACGGAACAAATAAAATATTAAATACCGAAATGTTAGAAGAAATTATTATGGGCAAGGAAAGGTAACTGATTTAAGCAGATAAAATTCAGCTTTAAAAGATACTTTATAGGTCTAATGATAAGCAAATGAATTTTTTGTACATGCAAGAATATAATGTAACTTATCAAAAAACGCTAATACCGATTTCATAGATGCATGCATAGCAATTTCATGTAAATGCTTTTTCTTGCGTGCTGTGTCAATTCATGAGGATTTGTTAGCTATAAGAAAATTGAAAAATTCTCATGCATCAAGTAAAATATCAAATAACGTAGGTACGTAAAAGAATTATAGTTTGTATTGTGGGGCCTCTAACACACAATTATTATTTCTGTATATCTGCAACTGTGCATTTGGGCTAAAAATTTAGAAACATTTACAAATAATTGTTGTATTCGACATTCTGATATGCCGTTGTGATGCCATAACATAATTTGATATTTTTCTTCCCTTGTATAAACCATTATTTTTCGAGAATGTGTGAAATTTTAATAAAGAATACATCCTTTTGCTTACTATACATTTCTCGAAATAAGAGCGAAGCGGGCAGAATTAGAATTTAAGGAGCTCAACACGGCAATATGTACCCACCAGCTACCTACGATACATTCCCACATCGTGGCCCCACCAATATTGTTACATTTATCTCGCTTGTTTAATCGGCCTTTGTTAACATTTGGCTGCATTTCTAGTTTACACACTGTATACACGGTTTAAAATAGGACTGACTTTACTGGTTGCACTAGGTAATTTGTTTACAAGAGACTGCGGCACTAACTTTCTCAATTAAATACTATTAACAGGTAAACAAGTTGATTTAATTACATGTTAACAATTATATTTAAACAAAATACGATATTTACAAATATAATCGTGAACTCATTAGAAAATTTGCAAGTGCATGTATTACATAGAATAGTTGTAAGTAAACTTTATTCATAATTTCTAAAGATTACAGACCGTATGCCGATTACTACAGGCATTTTGGTACGAATGTTTATAAATGCAGGAATCGTGTCTGAGTTACCAATACACCATCGGCAATCTGTTTGGGTGGTTGGCATCACACGGGTTGGAACTGGCTTAATATTATGCATTTACCAAAACAACAAAATTGTTTTATTTGTTATCCCGTTCAAACGTTGTTACTTCTTCTAGTTTATTGCTTCAGAAAATCTGGTTTTACAAGTTTAATGTATTAAAAAACATAATTTGGAAATAATGACTTCAATATTAAATTGTACCTAGATAAGATGTTACGATTCCAAATTTGTACTTCAGTACAAACAATAATTTAACTCGGCGTTGGCACGGTGGGATAAAGTCAAATAACTGGTACACTGGGGTAAGGCATACTCCATTTTCAAAAATTGAGAAAAAATGTTGTGAATTTAAAGGGTCGTTCTTTTAGCTTTTTTGTCATGCTTAAATCATGTTACGGCACTGAGTAGAAAGAAGTGTAATTTGCAGATTGTTAGCCAAAAAAATGAATTTTATTTCAAAAGTCATCTTTTACATTAAAAAAAATTGTTTCTGGACATATGTCCAATAAAATCAAAATCACTTTTCTTGGTACATAAAATAAATTTTTTATGAAGAAAAATATTCAGCCTACGAGAAGATATCTGTTTTTAACAACAGAAATCTATTCTTGAGGGTTATTTTGTGAGTGACAATTGGCATTATTTGGTTTCCATGACAAATGAATTTATTGCAAGAAACACACGTATAAAAGGATTTTCTGTCAACATTTCTTGGGCACAAGACACATCTACGTGAATACCTCTGCCTTTTCTGGGCTGGTTCTCCTAGTGGTACTTCAATTGTACTACATGTACCCTGATGAATGTCTGAAATTTTCTGACGAAGTTTTCGACGCAAGAGTAGATTTTGCAGCCTTGAATTTTAGATTGGCCGGATAAGAGCAAGATTAATTGCCGCAAGAAGGCTCTGCGTTTTAACGTGGCGTCCACATTATTAATATTGTATATAATCATTGCGTTAATAGCCGCTGTATTCAATAATAAAAAAAATAAAGTGAGCGGCCATCGTCTACTATTCCTAGAAACATTGTATGTTCCCGATAGCTCATCCACAACGTCCACACCCTCTTTCGTCCGGTTATAGAATGTAAACATCACCGGTTTCAGTGATTCGGGATCAATTTTATTGTCATGGTGGAGAGTAGAAATCAGAAGTACATTTTTTTCTTCTTTTGGGGATATAAGACATCACAATTACATCCGCTTGAAAAGCAAACTGTGACGATTTCACTTCCCGATTACGAACTGCAAGCAGCTGAGGAGGTATTTCCCTTTTGTTTTTCTTTATGGTACCTAAGTAGGACATATCATGCATTAGTTATATGATCAAGTAGCTCTAGCCTAAATTTCAATTAGCTATGGATGTTAATTCATATTCATTGAGCAACTTGACAATCAAGGGATAGCTCGTAAACCAATTATCGAACGTGACGTTTCTCCTCGAATTTCTGATTGGCTCTACAAGACGCAGCACAATATATTCGGGCTTGTTACTTAGATGAACAGGGCCCTCTGGCTGCTCGCCCACATAAACTTCTAAATTTACTACGTAAAATGTTTTTGATCCATCAGGGCAAAACCTTTTAACCCATATTTTGCCGGCTTGTTTGGAATATATTGGCGAAATCCACAACGTCCATGGAATTCCTCCAATTTTTCGTCGATGGTTACATATTCAGACTGCAGACAATGATCTACAAATCTATCAAAAACGGCATGAATCGGAACTAGTTTATCTAAGCTTCGCCTGTCTGTTCTAGATGCTCGATCATCAAATCTGAGGCAAGCCAACAAGAACTGAAACCTTTTTAGAGCCATAGTAGCTCTAAATATATCAACACCCGTTCGTTCTTTTCACTAGCCCACAAATCCTCCAGATTTTGACCACCTGACCGAAAAAGTCCGACAAGTTACAGAAGGTCAAACACTGCTTTTATTTCATCTAGATGAGTTTCCTTTATCATATATTTATCTACATATTCTGCAGACTTCACTGCAATTGTTTGATTTGTGTAAACAACTACAGAATTCAACATTACTTCATCTGTAAAACGATTCCAACATTCCAGGACATATTTTGCTGCTCTGGCGATTATCTTTGGATATGGCAATTTCGTTCGAATTATATTTTGTTGCTTTGGTCGTACTGTCAAGTTTCTACGATGTTCAGTCCATTTTGTTTTTCTATCTATTTTTTTCCCATAAGAAACGATCGTTCCCATGTACATCTTCTTCCACTAATTCTAATTATTCATCGCTAACTTCTTACTCGGTTTCCAAATCACCAGACCGACTGCTAACACGATACTCTGGTTTGTCTCTGACACAGAACCAATCGCTTCTTCATCAGATTCGACATCCCTCCACAATAGGGAACTTGCCTATAATTTTAAAAATAAAAATAATACTAAAAAACATAGCGTAACGTTGTAATAAAACGTGTACTTCACAAAAAAATAAGTTTTCTAATTCCACGCGATCAGTATAAAGGATCTAAACAGCGATAAAATTGAAGTGGCCCGAAACGAGCTACTATTGACTGTGACGTCACACCATACCATATTCGGTAGTCGTCGCGCTGGGAAGCAATACAATCAGATGTTTACCGGTGTTATAAGACTGTGGTTGATTTGTTAGTGACTGTTCTGATATAAATATATAATTGTGTTTTATAGTACCGCTTATTGTAGTTGTACAGATATTTTAAAATGACTGATCAAGGTTTTTCAAAGGGCCAATCTGATAATTTGCCTAAAGTGGATATGTTTATGGTGGCATCTTTTATACAAAATAGTGAAAGTTTTTCCCTTGGAGAGGTCCGCGGGGTGAAGGCAGAGAAGTATGTATTTTTTTAGCTTTCAGTAATAATTTATAAACATAAAATAGTTATGACTTGATCACGGAATAAAAAGAAATAACTACAAAATGCTTAGTCGCAACTAAGCATTTTTAGCAGACTTAGTCTTATGTTTGAAAGAATTTAGGGTAATTATTTACAACAGCCACTTCTATATTTTTCGTGTTTTTTTTTTGTACACACGCGTAAAGTGTCTCTATAGAAGACATTTGCTGCAAAGGAAATGTTGCGCAAATGTATAATTACCTATCGTAGGTATTTTCGTACTATGTTTTGGGGCAAGGGAAATAAGTGATTGTGTCGTGTTATCATTCACATAATAGATAAATGTAAGATTTGAATAGAATAAATTAAAGGACAAGGGAAAGGTATTTGCAATATACTATATATACTAGAGGTAAACATTTTATACTTCGCAGACAGTAGTGTTATTGAACTTTTATATAATTGTTGCACATTCTGTAGGATACTCTTCGCAGTTTTTTGAAAAGAATCTTGTGTTTGTCTTATAAACTTCATTCTTACAATACCTATTGTATTGACTACATATTTAATTTTCTCTCCCGATGGTGCCGACTGTATTGGCGAAACGCGTGGCAGTATATTTTATAGTATAAACTAAGATTCATTCTTACAATACCTAATATACTGATCACATATTTAATTTTCAATTTTTTTTCATCTCCCGATGATGCCGACTGCGTAGGCGAAATTTGTGGTAGTATATTTTGGTGTCTTTAGAAAATTACTTCAATTTTAGTAGCACATTGAAAATTGCAACCCTCTGTAGATTCATATTTTTAAATAAGATGTCCTATAACTTTTTTATTTACTATTTGATTTTTTTCAAAAACAATGGATTTCTTCCTCTAGCTAACACTAACTTATAGCCCAAATTTCAATTCGAACGGACTTTTTTTCTTTAGTTATCGTGCTTACAAGAAACGTGACGGAGAGACAGACGGACGGACAGATGAACAGACGGACATTTTGAAAGTTGTTCAGAATTCGATGACGAACGAAATGATTTTTTTCTTTGCGAGCGATATTAACGATTTTAGAAATGTCCCGATCAAATGCAATATACTCTTCGTAATCGTATTTGCGAAGAGTATAATAATAAATAGCTGTTTACTTTCGCACCAGGAAATTACCTTTACTTAGTATCACTAAATTACAGTCTATCTACTAATCTTATTTTCTAACATTGTATACACATTCTTTCGTTAATCCTACCCTAATTAAAATTCAATAAAAACTAGTAAATAGACATATAGTATTTAATAATGTACTTATATTAAAATGATCTTCACACACATGTAGAGACCTACTGCTCTGTGAAATGTCTTTTTCATTTCTTCTACACGCTTTTAGCCATTTTGATCGACGAATCTTATCTTCTGGCAACATTATAAATACTTTACCTGGCACTTTTACTGTAGTATTCTTACACAACGGTACAATGCAATATTTAAAATAAGGAGTTTTTGTTTCCATTTTAAGTACCTATACACTTAAAATTTATGGCGATGCTGGTATTTTTACGGCTGAAATCAAGCAGTCGAGTGCTGGGATCTCCGTCGTGGTATGGTGTGATGTCACGACTACTCCCGCGCTTTTGAACCTGTTTGAAACGGTTCGCTCGCGCGCGAAACTTTAATAATTTATAACAAATTTATTATTGGGAATTAAGGCGTCATATTTTGCATATCTTATTTTTTAGTATTGTAGAAAATTTTTATGAAGTAAAAAAAATGTGCAAGTTCCCTATTGCAATAGTCCTTCTTGTTCACGTTCGTATGACATTATGGAAATATTTTTATAAAAATTCCACTCACTATTTATTCAACTAATCAAGTATTAAATTAAAAAGGTAACCCAGCAATTTATAGTCTACCTTATTATGAAAAACACCGTCTACGTACTCAAAAAAATTATGCACAAATGTATCACTTCGTTGGTACACTGGGGTATGAGGTACCCAGAAGCACTTTATCGGCCAGTAAAAAATCCCGATGCACACTAACCACTGCGAACAATTATGCTGAATGCATATCTACGTTTTATTTCAAGCTACCCAAGGGATGGCGCCACCAGGTCCATAAGTTTTTAAGATCTATTCGTTTAACCTTCATTGGGGTGTGCTATACCCCACAGTACTAACGCTGGGTTAAGTTCTTTGACTTAAAGGTTGGAATTCTACTGAGTGAGAGAAATTACTACTCAACGATCGTAGCTTTGCACTTGGCGACGCAGTGAGGGAAGAAATATCGCTAGTGTGATGATATGGAGACGATACAAAATGTTTTACAGTGAAAGGGCTGGGTTTAGACCATCCAAACTCAAGTACCAAGCTAGAATCGTTGACTAGTGAGCATATACACAGTGTATTAAGATGCTGTGAAATTTGGGCGTTACTAGTAAGTGCGTCATTGTGCAATAAAATAATTTCTCACCAAATACGGATTATGGTACATTGTAAAGACCAATAACGTGTGTTTAAGGCGTGTCATATGTTGTAATAAATGCAATAATTTTAAAATCGCCGCCTTTACGGTAGACTAAGCAGCTCGAGGTGGAGCGAGGCTAGTTTATATATTATTCACGCGCCCACCTGACTCGCTGAGAGGGCTGGTGGGTTAGGCTGCATAGGAATGTGCGTGTATGCACAAAATACTTATTGCAGAAGCTCTTGTGACACGGTGTCTGTTTTGTGTTCTCTTAAATATTTAAAAAACCAAACAGTAAGATATTTAAGTTTTGTGTTTTTCTAATCAGATTATACATATTATTTTGGTATATTATATTTTACTTTAAACTATTATGTTTTGTATACTTAATGCTCTCTGCAATTATTATGTGTAATTATTGCACAATTAATTGAAAAATAAAGAATATTATTATTATCGTTCTCACTAACATTAAAAAAAATAATGAGTCAAAACTATGGTGATTTAATTACAGATCTACAGAGAGTTATAATGAATAATTTTTGAAATACTAATTTAACGTTCTGTACGTCTGTAATGAAAATATTGTGATTAAAATATATTTAGGCTTCTTTTTACAGTGTTAAAAAAGTATTCACCAACTAAATTTAGTAACTTAAAAAAGAAAAATAATTTTATATAACTTCCCTAAAGTACTGAAATCATTAGTTTTTTCACGATAAGATAAATTATTAAAGTTTACACAAGAATTATTAGATCACGATTTCGAAAGCTCAAGAATTAACCATAAAAATATTCCTGTTGCTAAATCCACGCTGTCATGTATTATTACAGAGAACAAGTTAGAACGCTTTTAACATTATAACGATTGGGAATAATTAGGAAACATTAACATTACCTATGGTGGAATAGATCTGCAGCATTGCAAGAACATACAAACAACATAAACTCGATTTAGTTTTGCATCGTTGCACTTGTTTTAATTGACATGTACACTATATTAGATTTAAAGGGGCATTTCTTGCTGCAGTTTATATACATTCAATTTTATATACATGCCATTGTGCAACAGGTATTTATTACGTAACAGTAACAAAATTTGTGCGCCTTACAAGTATTATATGTGACAATTTTCCACTATAGACGAACTAAATATACTGTGCGTTACTGTGATATTATTCTATACTAATATCTACTTAGCCAACAATTATTTAAGCATACACAGGGCATTATACACGGTGTTTCTAAAAGATTAGGACAGCATGTAAAGACAGGTTCAACACATCAAAATAAGGAACAAATTTCATATCAATATGGACCCGAAAATGTTTTGTTTTGGAGGTACAGGGCGTTAAACATTTGATGAAGCACCTAACCTAAAAATTGTTGATATTTCGGTTTAACTAAAAAAAAAACATAAATTTGACAAACTACAGATGTGCCATAGGTACCTTGGCTTCCCTCAGAGTCAATTATTTGCCTCCATTGCACTGGTGTGTACATACAGAGGGGAAGTTTTTTTAGTACATTTTTATTCCCACCTTCTTTGGCTATTATCCACTGTCCATAAATTATTTAAACAAATTGATGAATAAACCTCTGCTACAAAAAGATCAGTCAGAGATTGGTTTTTGAAAAAAATGCTATTTCCTATCCAAAAAATTTCTCATATCTGAAGAATACTATGTCATGTCAAATATTTTAAGATGATAAAAAGTTGACGTTTCGGAATACTGCCTGATTCCGTTCTCAAAAATAGAGCAAAATTTCTTTAATAAAATACTGTCTTTGCAGCAATGTCAAACATAATATAATAATATAATTCCAAGGATGAAAAAGAAAGCAAGAAATAAGATTTAGACAAAATTAAATAATTTGGCACATTTTTTTAAACTCCAGGAATATTTGGTAAATTGTCAAGCCATTATTTGTACTAAATTCACTGAAAATGTTTAATAGTTATTTTTCTACTTAAAAGGTTAAAATACAGATCTGTACTACCGCTTCTTAAATCTTTTTGCGGGTATTTTACAACGTTTTGCACGGTTGTGTATAGGTCTAGAACTCCCATAAACATCCTACTCATATATTTCAACTATGACCTGAGATGTAGAACGTACATTTAATTTGTATAAGTAACATGTAATTAGGAGCACCTGGTATATTTGGCTATTTGTTAGGCCATTTTTGTCCTAAATTTCACTGAAAATTTGGGTTATTTTCAACTTATAAAATTATACAGATAAAACGACAAAGGTGCAAACACGGACATTTGTATGCGCAATTCACGTTTGACAATTAGCAGCGGAGGGGGATCCGTAGTCGCGAATCGTGGTTTTATCTGTATAAGTTTTCAGCTAAAATTAAAAACATGTATTACAACAGCATTTATTAATTATTATTATTTACGCAATAAAGATTATTTATTATATATTTGTTCAAATATCATAATGGTTTTAACAAATATATGTCATAATAATACGATTCTCGCACATTATTGATTAGTTTGGAAATTTCAAAGACATTAACAATACTGTAATACATTATCTGTCAACTCATCCATTAACCAGATAATTTTGAATAATAGCCTTTTTCTGTTCGTTATTAATCAGTACATATTATTTCACTCTCCCCTATAATCTGATTAGAAAAAAATTATAATGGTGAGAGTCGGCATCTGTCTTCTCCTCCCTTCAATTCTCTAATATTTTCAGAGCGTGCTAACAGGAAGGAGTAGTGTTACAGTATTACTAATAGAATTAGGTAACGTGAATGGACAAATGACAGATCCTTGAGATCGTTGAATTTAAAACATTTACATACTTGTTATATTAAAACAACAAGTTAGTTTACCAACTATCAGATGATCAAATCAAATTTTGTATTTAGGGTGATTCCATTCTTAAATCATAAAAAAATTTGGGGTCTTGTAAATTTTAGATATTTTGTAAGGACTTCGAATTTTAGGAAGTATCCGATATTTTTAACTAATACTCTGGATCTTTCTCTTGTAAATAATTTTTCTTAATAAGAACTTTTTGACGATAAATGCCCAATACATTTTCTGCATTTTAAGTCTTTTGATCGTAGAATTTGAATATATCAAAATTTATAACAAGATATATTTTAGAACTACTCTATAATCCACAAAAATCTATTTGTACATATTATATATAAAAAAGTTACTGTTTTATCTTGATGTATGCAATAGATACCTATGCAGACCATATTGTATTATTTGCATCCTGCAGGTGTTATGAAAAAGTTGACTGACAGAACCAATTTGCTTAAAACCAAACCTTGACACCGACCTTAATAACGTATATTTTATTTTTGGACTCGACCATTCTAGCTGCGCTCATTCTCTAACATAAATATAATTGTAGACATGAAAATTCATAAAAGATGGAACGTCATTATGGTTTAAAGCCATATTTTATCCTGGCTTAACTATAATGTTGAGTATTTTGAATATAAGAAAGTCAATACCTCAGAAAGCTAATGACAATAACGGCTCCTGCACAGAGGCATAGCGTTAAATAATTAATACAACTACAGGAAATCCAGACTAAAAATTGATCTAAAACAAATTAGGTAATATCCTTTTCTTGATAAAAGTTCTATTAAAATATGGAATAATGTGAAAATATAATAACGCTAGTGGTTGATTTTAAAATTGATCCTTGTGATTTTTGTCAGAGGTGTACGTTCTGTAGAAACGCTGCACAAATCTATCCAGCCATAAATTATGAAAATTTACTATAAAGACTGCATGTCAGATAGGTAGTCATTTCGCGAACACATCGCAAAAATGATACACATGCAATAAATATCTTTGGTTAGGTAGAAAATGAATGGACTTTTAATTCTATATATGAATAGTCCCATCACTAAATTGCACACGTTGGCCCTATTACATAATATAATGATCCAATATAATAAGGAAAGATCAAAGTTATTTTATACACATATCAACTTTTTATTAAAAATTAACAAAAGTTTTGAACTTACCAAAAACGGTCGATAATTTGTCACATACAACCATACGTATTCACAAACGTTATTTGTCACATATATTTTATTGACGAAAATTAAATAACTGTATAAAAATTATGAAAATTATCCATTTCCGTTTAGCAATTCAAGAAAGATATTCTATTTTGTTTTTGATTATCGTACTTTTTGTGGAAACAGCAATCGGCATATAAATTCTGTAAATTTAAATAAAATAAAAACAAACCATATTAAACATTAAAATTGGCAACTTGACAAATATTATGTTAATAATAAAATAATATCATACTATGAATAACGGTATTTACGAAATAAATAATTCATAATACAATGCTTACAAATTTCCTAGTTTTGTACTATCAGTAATCTTTATTATACACATAATAAACAAAATATTACCTTAAAATTTCATAAATTCTGTTTATAATGAACAAAATAATTTGCCGACAAAAGTATATAATAATATCATAACAGTATTGCAAATGTTTATTGCATCTGCAAGTAAATATTTTATACATAAGTAGGCTGTTTGTTTACTGACATACCGTTTTAGAAATGATAACACTATCTGCGTTTGCTTTGAATATAAATATGTTCAGTTAATAAGCACACAATAAGGTGATAAAAATAAAATTTTCAGTGGCATATGCATTATGATATTTAGAGTTCGGAATTCAGGTATTGATGACGTCAAAATTAGGATTGGCTGTCGATTATGTGTCAACACGTAAATATGTTCATACATGTATGACACCTGTATTTTTTTAGCGAATTCAGTAATTTACAAATTTGATAAAATCAATTTATTATAAACACTCACTGGAAGAGGACTAAACTAACACATAAATACATATTCACTATCAGTTACCTACAAGAATAACAATATATTACTGATGATATATATTCTAAATGTTTTGGAATTAAACCAATTGGTAGTGGGTTACTTGAGCGTGGGAATTTTCTGAACACCGTGAGAACAGTCACTTTTATGTATATCCACCCATTTTGACCATGAGAACCTCTGTCAGCATATATTAAAGGAAGTCAGCGGCCAGGTATTAAATGCCTGCCGCCAGATGAGAACGACCTTGATCTAACTAACTGTATCAACTCCTGTGGCTTCTGTACTAGGGCCTTCGCCTACGGCCTCCTACACTTGAGATTATGGCCCTAGCACGGGAGTCCTATTATAAGCAAAGGATAAATTTAAGTATAAATTTGCTGTCATTCTATCTATAAACAAAAATTTATGAACCAAAAGGACATTAGATACGTGGTTTAAACCCCTACCGCTGTGTAGCGCTTAACAATAAACCAATAAAATGTCTTTACAGAATTTAGTTATCTCCAGCTGTTGACGAGTTATGAGGGAAATTATAATGTGATGTCACTTCCAAATTTGGCTAGTGTAAAAATATAACTTTTTTGTTTTCTGTCACACATTTTTCGATAAAACTAGTTTACGTATTAACATTTAAAAAATGAAATAAAATTCACTTTATCATGTGCAAGTTTATGTTTTTCTGTTGTTTGAGAATGTTTCGGTAGGTGTTTACAATACAATATCATATCTGCATAAAAGCCGTCAGTGGGAAACAATACCTGCGTCCGAGCTATAATTATTACATATCCTGACTAATTTTAAACTTACTAATTTTATTAATGTAAAACAAATACTATTTCGTAGCACACATTTTTGTAATGCCACGTCATTCTGTAAGCAAAAATATGGTTTAGCTACTTTAAGTTTTTTACAACCATCACTAGTCTATGTTTTTTTTTTTTGGTTTATTTGTATCAAAGATTAAATCTTTGTTTGTATTAATCAGACTTCTTTTACATAACTTCCTTTAACTCCAAACTTGTAGTCTTGTCGCATGATGATGTGAAGTAATTATTGTCCACGAAAGTAATAGCATATTAAACAATTTTGTAAGAAATAGACTTTCTTATTTTATTACTGCCGGTATACATAACGACTCACACTGGATTGTTTTAATTCGAGAAATTAATATAATTTTGTTAATTACTGTTATTTTTAACAAAATGTCTTACAGATTTCCTCTATTCTGGAAATCGTCAACTTAGTTGAAAGCGGTCTTTCCCTTTTTCTCTGTTCATCTTTTATTAATTTCATTAATTTTCAGAAAAAGTCATATGCAATTACAAAATGTATAATCATGGATGTAGCAAATCTTGGAAAGCTGTCATCAGCAGGCAGAGCAGAATTTCCAGATACAAATACCAATGAAATTACCTGGAAAAACTGGAGAAACCATTATATTCTTGATTCATTTCACTTTTGAGTTATAAGCACAATTGTTTGTGTTTCTTATGGTGATTTTACTTAAATCCATCAAACCTGTGTTTTTTACTTTTAATATGTCTGCTTAGTACGTGAACTGAAAATTATTATCTGCTTTTGCTTTGTAAATTGTTGGAAAGTGATAAAAAAAAGAAGAAAATCGGATTTCAAATGGTCGACATTTCTTCTTTATTTAGAGACTATTTAATTTAGGTTTTCCTTCTAAATTGATAATAAACATAAACAATGTATAAACAAATAACACAAACAGTAACACTGAACTAATAAACCGGAACATAACTAGACTCATTTGAGAAGGTGATCTTTCAAAAGATTTTATTAAGAAAAGTTCAGATGATTATTGTCTTCAAGGTTTAATTTTCTTTTCCATTTCCCACATTTTTCGAAATGTTGATATAAATTAACAAACATTAATAAATTAATATATTTTGCTGAGATTACAAGATACCAAAATCGTAATGATCTCAATTTATTTAATTCATTAAATAAAATAGCCACACACACCGTGATAATTTATAAAGCTTGTATCATACAGAGAACTGATTAAGCCTTAATTGGATTGCCCATTAGTAAAAGGATTTTATCAAATAAATAAAATTCCTTCTGGAGATTGTCACCATTCGCAGACCGGTTTCTGCTTATTGCTTTCGTCAGTGTGAAATAGATATACGCAACGTCAACCAGGAGGATCTCAGAATCATAAATCTCTATGTCATAGTAGAGTACTAACGAATTAATGGTAACTCCATTTACCAGTGTCAATCGCGATGTGATAAATTGGAAAGAAGCTCCGACACAGCGATCTTTAATAACAAAGGTATAATAAAATTAAAATGCCACAGAATTAAAATAGAGAGGAGGGATTTATTTAATTGATTACTAAATAAATTACCCACACACTTCTTCACTATTAACCAATTCAGCATTGGAAAAAAAAGCCCTATTCAGCCTATCTGAGAATGCGGGATTCTGGCAACTAGCGATGTTCGGATTAAATTGAAGTCACGCAGCAAATGCCGGACTAACAGAAAGGGAAATAACCATCTATATTGTAAAGGTGGGAGGAGTGAAAGACCAGCTAAGGTTAGAAAGATACTATATTCATACTCTTTCCAGTAGGGAAGTTTGGAGTTTGGTTTAACATAAAAAAATTCACTATAACACATATTTGGACGCCTTCAAAACAAATAGATGTATAGCAAAAATGTATAGAACGTTTTTTGTATAGAATTTACCCATTTTTAACTTTACTGCATGATTTTCTATTTAGTTGACATGAACCGAGATATTTGCAAATATTTCAAAAAAATTTTATTATTTCGGACATTTTTTCAAGAGCTCAACCTCTCAAGAGGTGCACAGTTGTGACTTCTAATGCCCAATTAAATAGATTAAAATTAATTCCAGCTTATTCTGAATTATTCAAGCATACAGCTAATTTACGAGTAGATGACCTGCCGATTGGCCTATTTTTCAGAATTCAAATATCTCTATTATTTTCCGAAATATTTCACTTGGAGGTATTTACTGGTACACTCTCTATACTTTACAGATGTATTTTTTCGAACTGTTTTAAATCTGTTTAAATTGAGCAAAATATGCACATAGTAAAACATAATTTACTCCCATAAAAACATTTATTATGCGGCAAGTTGAAATTCTGAATATCTATTGCATCCTTTACACGCACTGGAATCTCAAGCGTGGGCAAAATGAAACAATTAACACAAACTTAGTAATTTCACCAAATATAGCAATGGAACATAAACAACGCATCACAATATTGTACCTACTACAAAGACTATTTAATTATTCGCATACTTTCTAAAATTATTGAAAAAAATAATGGAATAGTCTTGAGGAGCCATATAAGTACCCAGCATACATATATGTATTTGTACCATATTTTCTTTGAATAGACCTTAACATATCACATTTCCTACATTGAAGTGCTCTGGTCAATAGATTTAATTCTGATATAGATATCTTACAGTTTACAGTTGGACGTTATAGTGTCAAATGAAATGGGGCACGTTAATTCACGTTTCAATACATCCAATAAAAAAATATACTTTCTAGATTTTACAAAACCAGAAGATATCGAATAAATTTGTTATTCCTCCTACAAGTTGTTACATTTGTAAATTATCAGATATCATTAAATTACCTCTGACAACTTACAGATGTTATTCTAATTATTTAATTTCATTAACTAGTAGCAGTTTCTATTACAAGATAATCTTAGCCATTATTAAGATTAAATTGTCACAGTCTCAATTAATTATTTTATTATATCTACAAATTCTAATTAATTTGTTGACAACGCTATTGGTTAAAGTCAAAACAATCACCTTATGAGGCAAAACAAAACAATTTAATCACATTTTTTTTCTGATATATGCAAGGAATAAGTCATATGTTGGTATGTAAATAAATAATGATTATAAAATGCGTCAGCCTTCTTAATCTTGGGCATGACACCTGTGTATTAATAGAAAGAAAATTCATGTCTTTTTATATAATATATTCTCTCAATACATGGTATAGAAAAAAATAGCTGATTTATCTAATTTTAACATAATCATAATATTTGTTAATTTCAACTGAAATTCAGTTTCTCGGTTTCAGTAATGTACAGAAAACAAACAGATTTGCAATTTATCTAAACTTAGAAAGCTTGTGTGACTCTCTAAATTTGTACAGGGTTATTCATTATAAATTACCCACTCCTTATCATCGTTATTATTGCCTATAGAAAAAAAAGTTCTAAATAAAAGTTGTGTGGTTATTACTGAATTTTGTTAAAATGCTATCAAAAGTACAGTAGCTTGCAGATTTCAGGAAATACAAAAAAATGATATTTTTTTTCTAATTTTTGGAATGATCCTTTGTTCCTGATTTCAAAAATATACCATATGTTACCACTACCATATACCGTTTTTGAGTTATTAAACGTCGATTATTTTAGTTAAACTAGTTACTGTAAATATCGAAAAGTTAACATTATTAAAGTGAACTATGAAAATGACAACTATTATGTTTGATAAGTGACATTTTTTTAATGAAATAATCAAAATGGTTTACAGTGAGGAAGAGGAAAACCAAATATTTATACAAAATAGGTAACAAAGATTTATTTAGGAAATTTAAATATAAATAAATGAAAACTCATAAAAGATGTTCAATGTGTCCACCATTATTGTCAATGCATAATTGATAACGTCTTTTTATATTTATAATTGCATCGGAAATGGCTTCATTATGTACATTCAGATTGTTTATTTCAAGTCGAATCCTGTCTTTAATGACTTGAATACTATTATTATTATTATTATTGAAAATGACTTTTAGAAATCCCCTAAAAAATGAATCCACAGGGGTCAAATCCGGACTGTTAGGTGGCCATTTAATAGGTCCATTATTCCCTATCCATGATGGGAATACATTATTCAAATGATCTCGAACAGGTATGACACTATGCGGAGTTGCCCCATCCTGCATCCAAATCATATCATCAAGTACGGCTTCCGGAAAATTCTGCAAAAGAATATCTTCTGCTTCTGGAATAATTATTTCCAGATAGTTAAAGTATAATCATAAAATATAGGCCCAACAATTTTATTTCTGAAAATTCCACACCAAACGCTAACAGTTTTTATTCCTAATATTTTTATTTGTATTACCAATCTTTTTCTGTTGTGCTTGTTTTCGACCCTCGATTTTTCCTATTAAAAACCCCTGCCGTAGAATAGGATGATTCATCAGTTCATAATATTTTAGTAAAAAAATCGGGACCTTCATCTAACTTTTGAATAATCTGGCGGCAAAAGTCCAGCCTTGTCCTTTTATGAGCCTCTGTTAAAACTTGTACGGGTAAAATTATATATGGTCTGTAGCTGTTATTTTTTAACGTAACTTTTGACCTAATTGATCGACTGCATTATTTATACTACATTCAGAATTTTCTAATAATATAATGTTTCAAAAAAGTCTTTTCGCGAATAAATATGGATGGGCTTACCTTCGAAATGAAGCAGTATATCTAGCTGTTCTTCCTGGTTTGCTTGAACTACATGCTTTTTTTCTACTAAAACTGGAGGTATTATTCACCTTTCGGTAAATATTTTTGAACGTATTTTCTGATGGTGTTGGACGATTTGGATACAACACCCTACATGCTCTTTTTGCTGCACGTTTATTTTTGTTATTTTGTATATAACAAGTAAATATTTGGACTTTTTCTTCCTCACTATAAACCATTTTGATTATTTCATTAAAGAAATGTCACTTATCAAACATAATAGTTGTCACTTTCATAGCTCACTTTAATAATGTTAACTTTTCCATATTTACAGTAACTAGTTTAACCAAGATATTCGACGTTGAATAACTCATGGTATACGGTAGGGGTAACATATGGCATATTTTTGAAATCAGGAGCAAAGGATCAATCCAAAAATTTAATAATATACAGGGTATCCCATTTAATAATATATGTAATTTTTCTGTATATCCTGAAATCTGCACGCTACTGTACTTTTGATAGCATTTTAACAATATTCAGTCATATCCACACAACTTTTTTATTTAAAACTTTTTCTATAGGCAATAATAACGATGATAAGGGGTGGGTAATTTATAATAAATAACCTTTACATACAGAGTATAACTTTAGCGCAATAAAATATTTCAGGGTGGTATTCCGTAGCTAATTATAAGAAAAATAGGTCAAATAAGCAGGTGCTAAAAATTATTCGTTTTAACGTTAACATCTTTCAAACGAAGTGTAAAGCTGTGGGTTCCGTGTATCTGCGATATGAGCACGTTAAATATCCCTACCCCCACAATAACAAAGTGGGGATTAGGAAATTTTTAAGGTTAGGATCGCCAGTGCTTGTACAAGCACTGATGTTAACATGATCAGCATTAGACAGTTCCTGTTCAAATAAAATTAACCTAAATTTTACAGAACAGATGAATATAGATTAGTCAGCTAAGTACCCCAATCTAACTCCACTAGACATTTGTGAAATTCCCCTAGAAACTAAAGTTTAAAAAATAAGCCGAACAACATGGGACCATGTGGCCTTTGAACGTAGAAGGAATTGATGATCAAGCCTGCCCAATATACATAAGATTATCCAGCTAATTTCGTAACTGTCAGGATAAGTTTAAATAACAACAGAAATTTATTAATAATAGTAAAGATTCCTTGAATCATGACCATATATAAGTTATAACTAAACCACATTCTTATTTTGTTAGGTTTGAACCATTCCTTTCCAGATAACTTCAACTTCATTTTGGAAATGTGTTTCAAGTATCATCAGCCTCTTTGACTGTTTTATTGTCATCCTAACTTCTAACACCCTTCGGAATAGATTATATTTAATATCTAAGTGGTGATAAACACTAAGATTAATCTTGCAAACATAATCTCCACATGAATAAAAATACAAAGAATTGTTTTATTTCAAATTGGATTAGTTAATCTTGTGCGTTATAATTTGTTGCATACGATTTCTTGCAGAAATATACTTTCAGAGAATATATTATTCTGATGACACGTCAGATATATTACTGTTATTTAATAGTTTCAAACAGCTTAATAGCTGCAAACCATAACTAATTAATTAGTTGTTTATCGTTATGATAGTACAACAAAGTAGTAAAGGTATAAATCTGACAAATATAAGTTCGCACTATCTAATTGCATATTTCTTCAATCTGTGTCTTAACGGAATTGAATTCCTAACACCTTTATGGCATGCAAGACAGAATATAGTTCTTAATAGTTGGACATAAATAAATTAAATAATGCGACACATGTACATACATTAATAAGTTGTGTCACCTGTTGGAGGCATAAGAATTGTTACGTTATGACCAACAAGAGGGTCATCTACCTATAATACCTGACCTCTCACTAGCAATTTCAATATAGCCGGTTGTTTTCTCTCATTCAGATGGAACAAAATTTACTGCTACAAACAATGTTCTTTAATTTTACAATGCGGAGAAATCCTAGAAATTAATGTTTAAATTTTGGCGTTGACACTAAGTACCTCAGTGTTAATAGAACCATCGGTAATATTTTCAGAATCACACTATCAATAAAAAATTTATAACCGCAAGACAGTAAAATTAAATTATTAACTGTTTAGTTTGATTTAATATTAATATATCATTGGCAAGTTTTATTCCTCATACTTTAAAAAAGTCAGTGATACGATTCTGACTTACTGCAGATAACTTTGGGGAGACAAGCCACACAGTAGCCAGGGAAACCTACCCAGAAAAAAAAAATTCTAGATTACAAATATTAAATGGCATTTTTGTTGTCACATGGTATGTTTCTATTTTAAGCTCAATTAATAAAAATACTTCTTTAAATAACAATGAGAAAGAACAGGTATCTCCATAATTCCAAAAATACATAATTAGCAATAAATCACCTTCATCTGATTTTAACATAATCAGAGAGTCGGACGATGTCCCATGGTTTGGGTAGTAAAAGTCAATTGTCGGCATGGTATCATCAATAGTGTGGGTGATAAACTGCGAGGATAATAGATTCCTTTAATGTAAACGCCCCATGCCGAGCTGGTTTGATGTCTTCCAGTTCTTTTCCCAGACATCAGACATGTCGCCTGTAAAACTTCTTATCCAATATAACATTAGGAAGGTGATGCCTTTCATTTATCTCTATGTAAATGCAATTCTCTTAAAGGTAATGAATATTATTTATGGCTATTATTATTTTATGTTCGATGTTTATGTAATTCACAAGGTTATGCCACCTGTAAAAGGTGGATTTTTTTATTTAAATTACAATTTACTATGACATAATCTCACCTTTATTTCGAAGACGGACCTACCACATCGCCTGGCACGGCCCTTGTCTTGAGGTATTACTTTACCTAAGGTCAGGGACAATTTAAAGCTTGTATGGCTTAAAGTGTTGATAAAGTGAATCTTTTATCCAAGGTGAGAGACCTCTCACAGTTCCCATGTATGTAAGCAAAGGGGACAAAGGGAAAGAGTACATAATAAAATAGAAAGATTTTAACCGGCATTTCCACACAAGTAGGAGATAGTGTAGACACTTGTACTCTAAATCATTTCTTAGTATAATGTTGCTTTACAAGGAATTTGTAAGTGTAAACAATATTTATTAGTCCATAATGTAAGCTTGTCATAATGTAAAGCATATAACTTTACTTCCTTCGGCCGATAGGTCAAATTAAAACGATATTTTGCCTACATTTTGTTTATTTTACATAAACTTCTTCAGGGCTTAATAGCCGAATTGATATTTGTGACTATTTATTCAAGACAGAATAAATTTAACTCAACAACTGTAGGTATAACAATAAAAACAAATAATTTAATATATGTACAGGTTGGCCCATTTTCGAGCCTCATCATTGGGATCTTGGAAACCGCAAGAGATACATGATCGGTTAAATTATGGCAAAGTTGCGCAATTTGATGCTTATCGAAATGCTGTGTAGGAATTTGGAAAATTCCGAATGCTTTCTGAAATATCCGGAACAAAACGAAATTTCATAAAATCTTTTTTTATTTTTTTCTGACGGTATTTGAAAACAGATTTTAAAACGAATAACACTTCCCCATTGCCACTTTTATCCTCTACAAGATGGCGCTATCAAATTTGAAATCAGACGTTTCGTCTTCCAGAAACCATCACTAACTTATTTCTCTTAAATATGGACCTGAATTTTTTATTTTATTTGTTGTTACCTTTGGACGACCTAAATGTTATGAACCATCACAAATTTTGATTTTCTAACGTTTCGATGACAAAAACTGACATTTTCCGTATTTAAAAAAAAAATAATTAATACGGCACTGTTTTTAAAACAAATTATTCTTTCAAAATTCTAAATTTGTTAGCTACGTAAAAAATAAATCTCTAAATTTATGATACTGATGAAAAGCTATATTAAAAGCGGATAAAAAGGCATTTTAATTATAACTAAAGCAGTTATTGGTAGGTAACTAATTTAGATTACAATAGTAAATACCAATGTAATATTTCTTATTTATTTACAAATCCTAAATGCATAAATAGGATTTTAAAAAATAGGATGTCAAATACTTTTATTTCAATCTAATGTGTCCGTCCACCTCGTTTATTTGAGACTATTTCTGTAATATTAACGGAAAATGAAAAAGGCGGCCTTGATATTAAAACCAGAAATCGCCCTAGCTCCTTAGAATTTGACAGTTTAAAGTTTTAAATAATTTGAGACAGTGAAAATGGTGTTTTCCAATTCAGAAAAACGTGATATGCTTCAGATTTATTACGGTGTCAATAGAAATTCGCAAACATGTGAACGATATTTAGAAAGATACCCCATTATTCGTATTTTAACACTTTGGACAGAAATTTGGGACTTTTTGGTAGTTTTGGTAAACCCCGAAATGCTTATGGCGGATGAATAGAAGCTGAAAATGAAGAACCTGTTATAAATGCTGTAAGCTTTGTTATAAAATGATAGTATGCATTTTATTACATATAATATTTTGTGGTAAAATTTCACCGAAAGGTTTTATTAAAGGTTACGGAAGATCCTGTGGGTTCCTCTCGGCAATTTGCCGTAGAACTAGATATGCCTAGAATCCGCATTCAGAGGATTCTCAAAAAACATAGGTATCATTCCTATAAACTACATGTCAGCCAAGAATTAAGGCCAGGAGACAGTGAAAGAAGGATTGAATTTTGCAATTGGCGATTTTTTAAATAAAATTATCTGGACTGATGAGTGTAATTTTTCCACATGCGGTCTTTTCATCAGGAACAATGAGCATTATTATGTAGTGGCAAATCCGCACCAAAATCAATAAGTGCGAAGGCAGGGACGGGCATCATTTAATGTTTGGGTTAGGCTATATCGAAATAAAATCTTGGGGCCAATTATTTACGATGGAAACTTAAGTGCTGAACGCTATCTTAATTTCATCCGAAATTATATATTAGATGCGCTTGACGACGAGCCTTTAAATATGCTTCGGCAACTGTGGTTGGAACAGGATGGCGCACCAGCCCATAATGCAAGGGCCGTCACACAGTTTCTTAATGAAACTTTTCCTAATCAGTGGATTGGAAACCACGGGGTATGTGCGCTGGCCTGCTAGAAGCCCGGATTTGTTCCCGCTGGATTATTTTTTATGGGGATTTTTAAAAAACCGTTTGTATCAAGATATTCCACGTGACCTAAACATTTTGCGCCAAAATTTAATGTTAGAGATAACAGATTTAAGAGCAAGAGGAAGAGTAATCCAGCGGGCGGTTACGGGCAATCTACGAAGACGCATGCGAAAATGCATAGAGGTGCAAGGGGACATATTTGAGCATTTACTTTAGGTTTTAATTTTGTTCCTTTTAAAGTTTAGGTATATAGTTATTAATTAATCAATTAATTATTATTAACATTATTTAGCCAGAAGTAATAATTTGTTGTATAAACAGTGTCGTATTAAATTTCGGTTTTTTTTTTCGAATATTTCAGAAAGTATTCGGAATTTTTCAAATTTCAACACAGCATTTTGATAAGCATCGAATTGCACAACTTTGCCATAATTTAACCGACCCTGTATCTCTTGCGGGTTCCAAGATCCCAATGATAAGGCTCGAAAATGGGCCACCCTGTACATCACAAAAAACGTTAAAATATCAAGTGGGCATGACTGTTTTTGGCCATAGACAGAATTCAAGGCCATTTAATGTTATACTTTCAAGCATCGTAGTGCTTAGGAAGCATTTTAGGGAAAAACGGTATTCTTATTTTTTGCTTTCTCTAATGAGTGAAATCACCCTTCTAAGTTTGTTGCGACATGATTAAGACACCCAGTATGTTAGAGGTGTTTCAAAATCTTATGAGCCGTGAAATGCGCAAAAGCCGGAGCTTATTCCACGGTATAAGTGGAGTTATGCCTCTGCGCATATGAAGGTCAAAGCTCATAAGGTTTTGAAATACCTCTACCTATATCATAAAGGTAAATACAAGCAGAAACTGTAGTTATTATTATTATTTTACGATTTCATATTTCTGCTAGAGGTGTGAGCATAGATCTGCCTCAACATACTTATATTTCGACACGAAAAATTAAGAGACGGTAGTCGCAGTCAGTAATTTGATGGTAACTCAAATGTAACTCGGCGACCTAGTCCCGTCTTCTAGCGACTTGTACATCAGCGTATGCGCAGAACCTATGCAATGTTAGGCGAGGGTAGTGCAGATATCATCCTTCGAGGGGATATGAAGCAGTCACTCCCTTGTCTATTAAATGTTAGGCAAGTAATAAATCCCTACTCTTCGATAGAGAAGAGGTTCAGCAAAATTTTTAGGTTGGGGGCAGCTCGTTTCCTGGCATCGGTAATTAGCTCTGGTAGCCGACGGCGATGTTAAATAAACGAATTAATAAAAAAAAAATATAAAGGAAATTTCGATAGAAATGTTCTGTAAATACAAGTGTGATAGTTACACCATTTTCGATATTTTCAGTTTTTTTTGTATTTTTTGCAATAGGTAACGAAAGTCTCAAATTTAAACAGGCCCTCAATGTCTTCAGATAAACTAAATACCAATAATATTGCGAGCCTCGAATTTGAAACACCTTGTACATAAATACAAGGTATGTGTTTTTATAAATTTTACATACAGGACAAATTTGGGGACGGAGAGCAAATTTATGGCTACATAATTATATTACTGCATATATCGCCCAATTAAATTTTAAATGCATGTAACTACCGATCAACATAATATTTTTATGCTAATTAACAATAATTACTTACAATAAACAGGTTTAGTATTGCAGTTGACCACAACATATTTATTAATAAAAGCCTTTCATATTAAAAAACGCTGTTCTATAAAATTTTACGTGTTCCGAAGCACTTACAGAATAATTGCTCCAATTAATTTCACAACTCACGAATGATACAAGACAGTTAGTACCGTCTTGAGGGTAGTAGTTAATATTTTTTTAAAGTTACTGCAATGCAATTCATTCCGCAATAACCTGCCTTCCACCTATTCTTATATTAATGGGCTACTTCCTTTATTTGCTGTTTTTGCAAAAAGCCAAACTAGTGTATTAGTTCGCGATAAAAATAGACAATCACTACATACCACCTTTAATTCTTTGGTATTGTTTAACCATATACTAAGGCTATAAACTGTTTGCTATTCTATTTATTTTTTAGACAAATACAGCAAGCCGTATGCAAGAGAAATTTTTAATGTAGTTTTATTAGTCGGTTTGGATAAAATTAGTAAAGAAAACCTCAAATTCTCATTTAGTCGACTTTTCGACAAAATTTATTGTCTTCCTCAGGACTAATGAGGTCTTTGGTTTTTCAGTCAACATAATCATAATCGTCAAATAAATAAATAACGTCACTTATAATAAACGGATTCTTGGGTCAAACAATGACCAATGGGCAATAAATTAATGGTTTTTAACTAGTTTTAATGCAGATCGTGTAAAGGCAAAACAGATTTCTGTTTTGCCTTTACACGATCTGCATTAAAGTATAATTAAATTTCTTATAATATACATGTATCAAAATAGCAAGCATGTTTTCAAAATATTTGGTTTTAATGTGAACTATTGCCCTTCAACATACGTTTTAGTGTACCGACATTTAAAAAAAATATCTAGTCATTTGTGCAATATTTGTAAAAATAAGTTTTTTATTTTCAACTTTAGAAGGCTGTATCTCCATGGAGGGCATTTTCGGCTAGAGGTAAATTTGGCTAAAACTTCTTTTGATACCCCCAATCTATGGTTAAGTGATTGACATACTTTTCAAAAACTCCCTGTATAACAAATTATTTAAAAAAAATCTTTTCATTTTAACCACTGACCGAAATACCCAGGAATTTCAAGGAAGAGTTATTTATTTCCCTAAAATACTTGTAACCGTTTTACAAAATTAGTTAACTTTTGGCCTATTTAGTTTTATAATTCTGCCTATGTACGCCGCTCTGTTTACGACACAGCACGGTCGTCACACAGTCGTGTATGTGAGATACACCTTTATTCGGAATTCCGAGATTAATGTCGGAATTCCGAGTTTAAGGTCGAAATTCCGAGATTAAAGTCGGAATTTCGATATTAAAGTCGGAATTCCGAGTTTAAAGTCAGAATTCCGAGATTAAAGTCGGAATTCCGATATTGAAGTCGGAATTTCGAGATCAAAGTCGGAATTCCGAGATTGAAGTCGGAATTCGCAGATTAAAGTCGAAATTTCGAGATTAAAATCGGAATTCCGAGATTAAAGTCGGAATTCCGAGATTAAAGTCCAAATTTCGAGTTTAAAGTCAGAATTCCGAGATTAAAGTCCGGAATTTCAAAAAATAATTAGGTGGCCCTTCTACGCCTTCGTAGAAAATATCCTCCATGGTATAACACAAGTATTATTAAATGTATAAAATAAAAACATAAAACTTGCAAGGACCATAAACGTTTCAGCGATCCTCTTGCCCTGGAGGAATTTACATTTTTAAGAAGGTATATAAAATATTGTTAAAATATTGAATGTAATATTAAAAAAAACCCCGACAGTTTGTAAAAAAATAAAAAAAATACTAATAATTTTCCGTTAATATACTATGATGGAAAAGAATATACCAGCACTCAGGATATTACTAACGCTTTCTCTCAATTTTTTTTGAAATTCCTACTCTATACCAAGTTCTGATGAAGATATGCCAGCTGACTCAACCTCCAGTATTCTTAATGTGATTGAATTTTCTGAAAATGACATTATCGAAGCCATTAAAAAAATCAAGGCTAATAATACTATGGGTCCTGATAGAATTCCCGCTTTTCTTTTTCGTAATTGTGCTTCTGTTCTTGCTAGGCCTTTAGCCATTCTTTTCAATCCCCTCATTAAAACTTCATACTTTTTCGAACATATTAAAGCAGGCCAAAATTAGCTCTATTTCTAAAAAGGAAAAAAACAGGATATACAAAACTACAGACAAACTACAATTATCAACAATATTTCTAAAGTGTTTGAAATTTTACTTTATGAACCAATTTTTAATCATATGAAAAAATCAGATCCCGGAACTTCAGCACGGTTTTATAAGTGAAAGATCTACCACAACTAATCTGTTTTGTCTTACTCAATACATGACTACTGCGTTTGATGCGAATACACAGGTCGATGTTATTTATACCCATTTTTCGAAAGCCTTTGATAAGCTGGACCATAACATTTTACTAATGAAACTCGCATAATTTGGTTTTTCGGAAAACTTACAGCAATTTTTCAGCACCAATCTCATAAACAGATCACTGTTTGTAAAGTGTTATGGTTATCAATAAGCCGAATTCACAGCAACATCAGGAGTACCCTAAGGCTCTGTATTAGGTCCACTATTTTTAAATCTGTTTATTAATGATGTAGTTGCTGATATTGACATTCCTTCCCTTCTATTCGCAGATGAACTAAAATTGTACAAAATGATTAACAAAAGAAAAGGACATCATAATTCTGCAAGCGGCGCTTAGTAATATACATACATGGTGTGTCGCTATCAGCTTGCTGTTAAATGTTAGCAAATGTAGTTGTGTGACGTATTCTATAAATCAAAATTAAATCTATTTTACCTAGATATAATTCAATTCGTGACCTTGGTGTTACATTTGACACAAAGCTTAGTTTTAGTAAACATATACATATTACAAATGACTGTTTCAAAATGTTGGGCTTCATAATAAGAAGCTCTCATGATTTTAATAACACATAAATCGATACAAGTAAAAGTGTCGGAAAAATGCTTAACATTTCATGAAATAATCTGAAAACATAATTATATATTCTGTAACACCTCACATATCTTTTTATTTCGTTTTGTATTAAAATCATTACGGTGCATTATCTGGGCAACAATTATTTAAATTAAGCATATGTTTGACGTTGCATAATGCAGTTCTTTACACATTGTCGACCTATATATTTCCCAACAATAACTTTTTTATTACGATATAAATTATAATACAGCTAAAAATGATTCCTTTTGTTGGCATCCCATAATTTAAAACAATCCGTATGGAATTTAACACCTGTTTAAAGATGTTATCTGTAGAAAATAAGAATGTAACTGGCTCCTGCGAATGCAACTGGTTTGTGACACCCAGAGGCGAAAAAAATCAAATAATTATTTCCCCTAACGCCCATTTGTCTTTTTAAAAGTAGACAAAGGGGTAATAAGTAAAATACTCTTATACATGTACGTAAAGATAAACACTCACTTTTAATCAGATCAGAACAACTCGTTATTTTACATGAAATTATAATAGTGCAAAAACCCTGTTATTGTGAGTTATATGACATATCATATATCAGTAATTGCTGCTTCACAATATATACAGGTTTCTGGAAATGTAGTTCCAAACGTATGATACTATTTCTCAGATTGTAATTGATTTAATAGATTCCTAGATCATTTAATCATGAATTGTTGAATTAAATATTTTAAATGCGCAGAATTTCTTAATAACTAATTGAGCTTAGATTATTATCCGATCTATGAAAACAAAATTTATCCTATTTATTGGCGGTGAAATATTTGTTACAATTTTATATTCTTGCAAGACTAACCACAAAACATTCTCTATAAATATGAATATTGAATTAATAATATGAACATAACGAGCAGCTATCACAATAAAAAATGATGATATTGTGATTGCTATGTGATTTTTTAATCAATATTTACTCAGCTAAAAGAGAATAAGTAATTTAAAAATAATTCTGCGCAATTATCTATACAATAAACAAATATAACTAATATTTTCACCTTTTAATAGTTATTTACGTAACAAAGCGATTCTTTACTGGGCGAGCGGGTAGTTTCCATGGCTTTATTGGGTTTAAAATTGCAGTTGCTGCACATTCGATAGACCCAACTAATTATGTTGTGTTGTAATAGTAAAAATTCGAGTATTTTCCTAGAGTTCATCTACAGTATGTGGAAGGTATTTATGCAATAATTGATATAAAAGTCTGTAAACTGCCATCAAAACTATATTGGGCAAATTAGACAATCAATCCAGACTAGGTTTAAAGAACATATTGTTCATTTCCAAGCATAAAAGACTAGTTGCATGTTGCTTAACATGCGTTTGAAAACAACCATAATATGGATATTCGCATCTTAAGATTAATTAAAAACAAGACAAATGACATACGTACAACTGGATTCACTTGAGAGCTTAGAAATAACAAAATGTAAATAAATGGCATCGACTAATTGAACCACGGAAAGAGTATACACGGTATACAGACTGCGCTGTAACTATAAATTTAGTTTTATTCACCTACAAATGATGACAACTTGGTTTGCGAAACGTTCGTCGAGTATAGTAATCAGTGTTTTGGTTTTGTGACAGTGTTAGTGTTATCACATAAAAATTACAACCCACTTCAGATGTAAACGGAATGTTAACTGTCAAATTAGAAAACAAATTATTTAAGTCCATGTGTATCCATGAAAGAGTTTGAAGAGTAAAATTATTTCACTTATGGCTGAGAGAGAAGCCCTAGAATAAAATTAAGAGAGGTAAATTGATATTGATTTTATTGTATTGGCGTCGTATAAAAAAAAATCAATTTACTTATGTCCGTTATATGAATAAAGTATTTAAGTAACCTTAATTAGATATTATAATAATAGGAAATAAACAATTTAAATTGGAAATTGGAAAATAGACAATTAGTGTCGGTGATAGTCAATCTTTGCCAGTGGTAGTTTTGTACAAATCCAGTCATCCACCCTTCAGCAGCATACATGATAATCTCTAAGTGGTTACAGAGACTACATTTTATATTTAATTATATTTTTATGGAGTTAGCTCTTTTTTATCACCTTATTTATATTAATGTCCTGGCGGAGTTTAGCACATTGCTATTTCACCACTCAAAAAGAGCGGACACATACACAACAACAGTTCCCTCTGACATTTGCCAGATGTCGTAGCTGAGACTCGTACTCAGGGAGATAGACAGACTAGCCTTGTTCTTGCCACACAACAACGCTCTTGCCAACTACGATACCGTCTCGGTATTTTTAGAAACGCCATTATACATCCATGGCCTAGTCAGCTATCAAACCCGGGAACTCTTGGTCTCAAGCCTAACGTATTAGTACCTACTAAGTCGACCTGAATTTACTTATAAACATACTTTTAAAATATTTTACATATTCAGTTTAATCCATATCAGTTCCAGTACCTAGACATCCCAAGGATATTTGAAAGTTTCGGCTGTACACCCTAGAGATATTCTAAGCCAATTTTAAGTTATCCCGAAGATATATTAATAAACCAAATTTTACGGCCTCGGGATGTCTAATGGAACTCTATGCTGATAGGGTAGCCACTCTCCATTTTACACCATTTTTTTTAAACATATTTAATAACTTTTCTCTCCATCTTTCCTGTCTTTTTCAGTTTCAATTTTGTTCCCGACGAACATTTCTAAACTATCACGGTAATTTTTCAATAAATAAAATATGTTAATTACCTAATAAACCTTATATAAAAGTATATTAACCTAGTTTATATTTACGTGTTATTTACTTTTGCCATTTATTTTAACAATATTTGGTACGTGCTATTTCTAACTATTTACGTTCGACAAAATTACTCCTTCGCACTTAACGTTTGTTATCCTTTGTCCTTTCAAGCAATTTATATTTATAACAAAATACTATGTTATGTGTATTATTGTTTGTACGCGTGTGAATGAAACAGTCAGTCGTGTTGAAACGATTTGCAGAAACCTTTAATCATTTGTGCCATAAATGAAAATGTCCATGCATATAATTCTCGAGAGTAGGTTATCGTTGAACAATAATAAAGATAGTGATATTTAAACTGGGTTGCGAAGTATTGTTCTTCAATTTTTAATATTGCTTTAGTGTTTCCTTAAATAAACTACTTTTCAAAATGGGATGGTCGTGGTTTGCTAAAGTATCAGGATGAATAATAAATGGTGGAAATTCATTGTTGTACTAGCACAGCGTTTACTTGCTTCGTGTCTATAATACTGAGTTGACTATTAATTACTTTCTTAGCCATTTGCAAGTTTTCTAACGTAAAAAAAATACGGTAAATAAACGATATCTTACAATAATATCATAACTTATTAATCTAATCAGAAACCTGTGATCCGTCAACATCAGAGGGAAACTTTAATTTTGAAAAATGGCGGCCAAACTGAAATGTGCTGTTATTATCTGTATATCGTAAAGTAAAAGCGACAGGGGAATTTGTTTTAACAAAAAGTGAGAGAAATTGTTAATTACTTAATTTAAGCCGTAATTGTTATCATTTTTAAGATACATTAGAAATACTGCGGCCATCATTAAATTCGTTATTAGTTTTATCTCCGAAACTAGAAGATATTGGTGAAAAATTCTTAAACAGAAAGTGCTGTATGAGTTATACTACTTTAGTCATTTTCAGAATGATATAGTTGACACAAAGGAGTTGATACTGCGCTAGTAACTTTTTTAACGTGGATATTGGTACCATTATTCAAATGAGTTATGTACATGAATATAGTTCTTCTTCTTTTGTGAGTATTTTTATCATTGTATTAATTATTAATAGTATTTGTAATTAAATCCCATATAGCACAGGATATCCATACGGTGTCCATTTTTGGTCCATTTCATGTCCGTATGTCCATGGACATGTGATGGATATCTACTGGACATCCATTTACGTATATCTGTACACTGTCTATAAAGGGATGTCCACTGGATGTCCGGTTTTATGCGTTTGTGATAGTACACCAAAGTACAAGTGATGGATATCCACTGGACATCCATATAATGTACAGGTTTTATTGTTTGTTTTAGTTCTTCCTCTTAGGTCTTTATTATGCACACATCGCACAACGATGCGTCGGCGTCGTCCATAAAACGTTAAAGAATGACATTAATCTATACGTTGAAAATTCAGTCTTATGTCAACGTTTCAGCAACGTTAATAATAAACCTAAGACACTAACATTCACAGTCCGTATGTTGTAGTCAGCTGTTAAAACGTGTCTATTTTACTTTGGTCACAACAACTAATAAGCGACGTCTCCCAAGAGGTCGTGGATGACATCATGACAATTTACACTCTACACCTAATACAAAGTTAATTTCTGTGCAAGTGTTGCTAGTCGCAAAATTGCTGCTAGAGTTACTTCTATTATCAACCCTAAATACATCACTGTTGCATCCCCCTTGGACAAATTCTAAATCTGTCACTGTATAGCCCGTGCTTCACACGCGGCCGATCGTGGTTCTCATCCAACTCTAGGATTTTTTGTTTCTTTTTTTTAATTTCCATTAATTTATTTATTTCTTGTAATATTATTTATTATTAACAATTTATAATTAAATTTAATATACAAATTTCTATATAATGTGAATAAGTATCAGGAATTAATTATTTGATCCGCAAAATAATTTTCTTATTGGCAAAATTGAACGGAAAATTATAAATTATAATTTTTGCTGGTGAATTCCAGAATTTGCTAAACCAAATTTTTTTGCTGTTAAATTTTGCAATTTGCTGGAAAAAAATATTTTAGAGTTCAAAGAGTTACTTGTAATCGAATAATTCGTTAATCAATACATATTAGAACTGTATTAATACTGTAATTTTTGATACGAATTTATGGCCTATGTAATCAACCATTGTAAGAATCTCAATGGCCAGTGGCTAAGCACTAGGCTACAGATGCAGAGGTCTCAGTTTCAACACGCAGGCAAGGAGAGTTTCTTAATTTAATACAACGCAATAATACTAGTCTCTATAGCTTAAAACTAAACCGATAGATGGCGTGGCCAGATCACCAGAAGCTTTCATGCCCTAGTGAGTTAATGTAGGTAAAAACAATAATCCATTTTTGAGGCCCTAGACGTTCGTGAATGGACTTCCACAGGATGTACAATTTTGTGACAAACGGCTGTCCACTGAATGTCCAGTGGATTACTTTTGGTATCCAGATGGATATCCGTTGTATGTCCATCAAGTCCATGACGTACATCCAGTGGATTTCCACTGGACGTACTGTATGGGATGTTTTACTAACTGGTAAAAGATTGCAGTCAGCAGAGTATGGATGGAAAATTGAAGGGGACATGATGGTAACTGTAATGCATTTGAGACAAAAGAACTAACAGACATTTCAGTGGACATTCGGAGAGAACAAAATGATAGTACTAATGAAGATATTTCAGCTGCTGAAGAGAGTGAAGAGGAGGAAAACGAAGACGATGCTCTTAGTTTCCAAATAGACGATGAACAAGAAATTTAACGTTGGATCATCCGATTCTATTTTGTAGTTTTTTAACTATTGTTCTAATTTTGGCAGTTGATAATTTCCATTAAAATGAGTGATTTTTACAAGGAACATTTCTTAAAAGTTAAACATCAAACAATATCTTACAAGCAAAATAAACCTTGGAAATTACAAAGCGTAAAAAATATTATGAATGAATAGTGACAGAGAGCCAATGCCATATAGTCCGCTCTATTGGTCAGTTAATCACGAATCATCAAACCGTAAGAATAGTTTAGGTATAAATAGCATAAGATTAATTTTAATCATATAACTTCGGGTTTTTCTCTCGTCATTGTTTTTTAAATAGTTATGCCAAAATACTAAAGAAAACAGAAGTATAGTCTACTAATACATTTATTCAATTAAAACAGAAAACAAATTGAGTCTCTTCTCCGGACGGGGAAGCGAGCGATTAATTAGAAAACCTCAAAATATATTTAGTACTAAACAAACTCAAAAACCGTCGGCAATCGACAACTTAACAACTAAAAACTGTCCAACTTACTTAAGAAAGTTTGTTAGGCGCCACCTTTTTTTTATACGTTTTTACCAAAGTTCTGGCTGATCAAAATCCACTGTTGCTGTTAAAAAAAGAAAAAACTACTTCCAACAGTCTCTCAATGCGCTAATTATTAATTATTAAAGTCAATGGAAAAAAGTCAAATGAATGTTATATACACATAAGGTTCATAATCACAGACAGATTTGCAAATATTTAAAGTTAAGTCATTCGTCGCACCTTAGCGGCACCTCCAGCTGACACCGGTAGACGCTTTCGTTGCTAGGTACCTAGGTAGTTTATACTTTAAATAAGAAGACCTTACTAGCAGGTGGGGCTCAGATCCCATATCGTTTAAGTTCTTTCTCACAAATTGCTAATACACTTGGGCATCACCTTCACATCTGATGCGCAGATCACACTTCTCTTCTAATCTACTCCAAAATAAAATCAGCTCCACTCTCGTACTCACAAACTATGAAACGATCAAGCTAACATGACTTCTCTAGCCCGTGGCTCAGTATTGTCCTCAAAGGTAAGATAACAGACTTAAACGTAAAATAACATAAGGTACCGCCCCACTGGAGCGTGGCGGTCGCTCGTCTCTCTAAAAAAACAGTGCCCGAAAATATCATCTCCTCAACGCGCGCATTAGTTACGAAAACGTTTGGCATAATACACTGGTCCAGTAGCGCCACGCTACAGGGGTAATACAACACTGTTTAACAAAATTATTCTATCAAATCTGGTATTTAAGGTATAACTCGAACCATTTTAATTTAATTACAACGAAAGTGATCCGAATTATTTATTTCCAAAAAATGGACCGTTACAATCATCTCCAAATGATACCAATTTGGTTGGCTAAACGCGCGTCGACTGCAGTGTGTGGTGTTTTGGTATTTTATGAAAAACCATGTCAGTGTTACCACAAACATGTTAATTGCTCCTGTCTGATTAAAACATTTTTTTACAGATTTGAAATCGATACAAAAATATATAAGGATGAGTTTTCATTTCCTTTTAACAGACAGAACAACTGTTTGAATTTGTCGATTCATGTAATTTATTGATTTAATTTTGTATCATTTTCCTATGAAATGAATCACGTTGAAAATGTCGCAATGCCTTTGAACCGAAAAGTTTTTCCCATAATTTTTAATAAAATTACATTAATCATTTTTCAATATATCCAATCAACATGATTTGAGAACCTGAAAATTTAACAAATTTAAATTTCTATATTTTCCATGAATCCACGAAGTATTCGGATATGCTTAATATCAAAATTTTATTTTCTAAACAGTTATAAGCGTTGCTATTACCAAAACATCCTACAACTTGTAATATTTATGAATCATTTCACAATTATATTTCGGCCAATAAGATAACCATCACATATTATAATTTAATTGACTTCAGTTCTAAAAATAAACGTTTTGGTAGGTACCTAATTAAGTTTACTATGCCCAATAACTATTATTACTTGTAGTTAAAAAGATTCCTATACATATTTAAATTAAACAGGTTGATTTATTCGTTACTACTTTCTTATTGGTTAAGAGACCAGTAAATCATGTCTTAGAATTCCGAAAATGAATTTCAAAAGCGATTAACCTGGAACTCATATTTCTTTCCTGTAACAAACCTTGTTTGTTTATTGCCAAATGAACTAGAATGTGAAGTATTCTCTATAAATTAGGTACAATTAGGGTTCAATTAAAATTCTTGTCCGATTTTGACTGACATATCAAATACGTAGATCAATGAAATATACTGTGTAAATCTTTTTCCAGATTTGGTACACAATTCTGCTCCATATATTGTGTTATAATAACAAATTTATTTTCTGTTTCGATTCATAAATTTTATGTGTACATTTTAGGAACTATATCACTGTTCTTGCCTTCCTAAATTATAGTAAATAGTTCCTGTAATTCATGATGAAGCCATCATGGAATACGGCATCACTTTGAATTGATATTAGAACATGCGTTACATTTTTGGCCACGTCTAATAAAGTTGACAAAAAGGGTGAGAAAGTATTTTGTGAAATTGTTTTGTTATTGCACAACCTGCATAGGCAAACAAATTTTAACTTAGATTTACTAGAAATGATGGTAATTTATCATGGACGAAACTAGATTATCCAGTATTTAGACAATTTTTGCAAAAGTGTATTAGTGGGCAGTATAGTAATGTTGGGGTGCCATCGGAAAAGACACTAAGAAAAAATATTCGTCACAGAGATGTGACAGTATCAAACAAAACATTTATTTTGAACTGACTATGAATGACAAATATAACTTGACAAACATATCGTGGTTGTGAGATAAAGATGCACACAGGGTTATGGTTGTTAAGAACGGGGACCGTCATTCGCATAACATTTCTTTAATGTTTACATGGATGCACTATTGCAAAAAATAACTTGCAGAAAATTATCTATTGTTCAGTATTCTGTAAACTGTTGTAGTGCAATAAATTTTGGCGCCTTGCAGATGTCTGTGCCTTGTAGTATTTGTCAAGTAGTACGTGGAAGAAACCAACAAAGCTTTCGGCTGGAAGGTGGCAAATGTTTTAGTGGGTACATTAATATTAGTAACATGCTTTAAACTCTTGTGATCGTTAGTTAAAAATACGTACATGTGTGTGTTAGTGTTATTGCACATTCAGCCCTCTTTATATTAACTTTGGATGTTACCGAACGCACCCAAATAATCACAAGTTAAGATATTCTGTCACGTATGCATGGAAATATTTACACATCACCTAGCCACAGTAAGCTGTGACTTAGCGTCTACCCTGGATTTGACGTCATTTATTGGTAATTCCCGATCTCTACTTATGACAAATATGGTTCTATAAAAACTGGGAATTTTCCATATTTTAATATTCGAATATTCCTTTGAAAAAATATTCGAATATTCGAACTATTCGGATATTCGAATATTCGGATTATTCGAATTATTCGAATAGGTATTGGAATTATTTGGATAATCGAATTATTCGAGCATTCGGATATTATCGAATATTCGAATACTCGAATAATCCGAATTATTCGAATAGGTATCCGAATAATCCGGATCCTCGAATATTCATTATTAATAGGTATAGCACTGAATACTAGTGAATAGTGAATACTATATTTGAGTATTTGGTTGAATAGACCACAATAATAGTCGTGACGTAATCCACTAAGCAGGCAATTTGATTGCTTTCCATACTCACAATAGGGTATGTCTCCTGTACATGTGCTTTAAGGGTCAGAATTATTTAGTTAGTATTTTATTTTAAGACTGAGGCGCTATTGTTCTCATTTAACTATTGAAGCTTAAATAAAACGAAACAGAGCTAGTTTATTATACTTCTGTGTCATAACTATTTTTCCTTTTCTAAAAAAATAAAAGTGCTCTAAAATTAGAATGTTTTTAAAAAAGACGCAGATTGTGAAGGTAAAACAAATACATGAAAAGTCAATAGTTAAATATTTACAGGTTTTTCTAAAATTTAAAATTTAATTTTAACCCCTGCCTTAGTTCAGTAAGAATAAGGTCGAGGCGAGAAAGAGATGGAATAGTTTGACTGGGAGTAAAACGTGCCACTAATGTGGTATATTTATATATTTGGATTTTAGAATAGGTACCCACCTATACCTACTATCTACCTACTTTGGTTGGATGCATACTGCACACCTATTCGTACATAATTTAATAATATATTTTAATATTCAAATTTACTCAAATATAATCGAATATTCGAATACTCAAATATATTCGAGTAATCGATTATTCGAGTATTCAAGTATTCGAATATTCGAATATTCGAGTATTCAAATATTCGAATACATTCGAATCGAGTATACGAATATTTCGAATATTCGAATATTCGAATAATTTCCCATTAGAATAATTCGTATTCGAATACTCGAATATTCGAATACTTGAATATTCGAATACTCGAATTATTCGTATTCGATTCCCAGCCTTAATAAAAACAAACAGATGTGTTAATTGTACAAAATTTAATTATTTTATCATGTGCAACAAAACTATTAATGTTGACAACTTGGTTTTCATACCTGTAAACATATTATGTCAAAGAATTTGCAGTAATATAAAAAAGCGTAGTAATATGTAGGTATTTTACTTTTTACTCAAATCCGCAAAATCGAAACACAAGAATTTATAATAGTTTCCCAAGCCTTAGAACAATTTCTAAATTTTCTATGATATGTTTTATCTGTACTTACTAAATATCATGTGCTTATTGGAGATTATAAAATAGACTAGAGTGCAATAATTTTCATTGAAAGAATGAAACACTTTCCTAAAATTTAGTTCGTACAAATTTACAACACCTCGTTAGAAAAATGAAAATTAAATATACACGCATTTAAGCCTTTAAAATAGAAAGATATACTTTAAAGTCATGGTTTATTCAAGTGCTCATATACAGGGTGAGTCAGTTTTTTGTAGACAAACTCTAACAGGAGATAGAACACATGTTTCTAAAAAGAAAAGTTCCTATAAACATATGTCGTAGAACGCCTCGTTTCCGAGATACAGGGTGTTGATATAATTTTTTTTCTCGAATTTTCATTATAACTTATAAACGAATGCTTAGATTTTTTCCATGTTTGGGGGATAATGCCTATTAATTAAGGGGCATAAAACAAGCGATAAGAATGTTCAAAAACTTGCACAGTGGCGGAGTGGAGGGGGTGCTCAACCCCTTTTTTAAACAGAACTTCTACACCAATGACTATTTTTTAAAAAAACTGTTATTTTCATTATCTACATACAGTTTAACAAAAATAATGTCCTTCTTCTATTTCGAAATTCCTGTGCGTTTCCGAGTTATTTTGATTTTTAGTGTATGATGTGATACTAAATTAAGTAATTTATTTATTATCAATTATCGGCTAAATATTTAATTCTTTCAACGAAACCTACCTAAATATGGTTTGTTAAGGATTCTAAAAAGCCGAAATCTCTTATTCTTTATCTCTTTCCAATGTAGTCAAAATAAATATTTGTTATATCAAGCCATACTCAAATACAATACATACAAATACATACTCAAAAAATTCGAAAAAAAAAAAATTATATTCAACACCCTGTATCTCGGAAACGAAGCGTTCTACAACATATGTTTATAGGAACTTTTCTTTTTAAAAACATGTGTTCTATCTCCTGTTAAAGTTTGTCTACAAAAAACTGACTCACCCTGAATAAAGTACTTAATTTAGTACCACATCAAACACTAAAAATCAAAATAACTCGGAAACTCACAGGATTTTCGAAATAGAAGAAGGACATTATTTTTGTTAAACTGTATGTAGATAATGAAAATAACAGTTTTTTAAAAAACAGTCATTGGTGTAGAAGTTCTGTTTAAAAAAGGGGTTGAGCACCCCCTCCACTCCGCCACTGTGCAAGTTTTTGAACATTCTTATCGCTTGTTTTATGCCCCTTAATTAATAGGCATTATCCCCCAAACATGGAAAAAATCTAAGCATTCGTTTATAAGTTATAATGAAAATTCGAGAAAAAAAATTATATTCAACACCCTGTATCTCGGAAACGAAGCGTTCTACGATATATGTTTATAGGAACTTTTCTTTTTAAAAACATGTGTTCTATCTCCTGTTAAAGTTTGTCTACAAAAAAACTGACTCACCCTGTATAAATGTACAAATGATAATAATTAGAGTGGTTACTTTTATTATAAATATTAAATAGCTACCTTCAAAGTTTCAAATAAGACATCTTTCAATTACAGTATTTTTAAAACAAAGTCACAAGTATTATTTAAAATATAGTAGACAATATGAACGTCGGTATACATATATTATGCACACAGAATCATTAAACTTGTGATTATGCACAAACATTCAATTATCTTTTGAAGACGAAAGTAGGTTTAACACTTTTGACGGCAATTTTCTTACGCAAGTTGAGGACCACATTTATTATTTGCACTAATAGTATGTTATTTACTTTCTTGTTATTTGGTCCACAATTATTATAAATTTTTCAAAACCGTGTCTTAAATTTTACCGCCACTGGCTAAAACAGTACAGATTGGTAATACATGAACAAAAACATCTTGTGATAAATATTTTAGAAATCCTTAATTGAAATAAATACAGTTTTACTATAATTGGTGTTTACCTACATCTGTAATAACTAAAATTGTGAAAATCATATGAATAAATAAGATGTAAGTATTGGGACCACTGCATTTTAAGTCGAGTAAGAAATGTGTTATATGTATTTGGTTAAATTTTTATAGTAACATATATTGGTCAGTTTGAGAGTGGTGGTCTGTCTCACTTTGGAAGCATTCCAGTTTTGTTTTCACCTGTGTAAAATTATTGTAAGCAAAGTTTTGAAGGATAAAATATTGTTTTACTTGATATGACTTTGCAGGATGCTAATAGAATTCTCATTCGAAATGTTTCAGGTCTATTTAAAATAGAATTATTTAAACAGTAGTCAAAACCAATTGATTCTATTTTATTGAAAATGGTCCATTTTGCTACATTTAAGCGTAATTTATTTGCATTATACCAAGCATAGTACTTTAATGTCGTTGGCACAATATATTGCCATCACTGCAGGGAGGTAACCTGGATGCAGATAAATTGGACAAGACCAGTGATACTTGGTCATAAAGGCAGGGAACTCGTTTTACAAGCTATAGAAACACTGACGTAGTTTTCCACGAAACACCAAGACACTATATACTGCACTCGACGCGCGTTTAGACAATCAAGTTGACATCATCTGGAGATAATTAAAACAGTTTTGATCATCTCTAGATGCTGCCAACTTGGTTGGCGAAACGCGCGCCAAATGCAGTATATAGTGTTTCGGTGTTTTGTGGAAAACTTCATCGGTGATATCGTCACATCAAAGGTTCCAACCCACTCCAGGACAAGCTACGGAACCTTTTAATCTTATTTTTATGACCTACAATCCTAGCAATGTCTCAATACTATTCACTGAAATATCAACTTCCGTAACAAACTGGGCACAGTTTTTTGCCCCTCTCGCAATAACGCATACAAAATTCTTTGAATTACAGGTCAAACGAGGTAATGCAGTGTTAGGCTGGTATGCATGGTCGTTCTCCGGCTACTCGCCAGCTATCGTTTAGCAGTCAATGAGAATGTATGAAATACTCATTCATTCGTCAGTGGCGGCTGGCGAGTCGCCGGAGAACGACTATGCATACCAGCCTCAGTGTGATTCAGTACCTTGATTTAGATAGATTGATTGATTAAGGTAAAATAATAATCTCTTAAAAACATACGTTGCAGAAACCTATTACTGTGTATACTATCGCAAAATATATATAATTTGCATTTAACCATGCTTTTCCCAAAGCATAAACGTGGCAAAAATAAAAAAACCAAGTTTCAATACTTATTTAGTGATTAATAAACTAGCAAAATATTAACAAACTTAAACATTTATTTTCTAAGAGGTTAAAACTACCTCGAAAGAAACCTCGCTAATATTTTATAACTTTACATATCCAATAAAAATTATTAAAAAAGTTTTGTGTTTATACAACACAATTAATTTTTACTATAAATATAACATTTTTGTTAATTTATTATGTACTTCGGTGAAATTAACTGGACAAAGTGACAGTGGCAGTGACGTGGAATATATAAAATTATACATAATGTATAGTAATAATAATAATAGTAATAATTTCGGTCTATATCCACCGACATAACGTGGCGTCACGAGTGCTACACTACCATTTAAGACACTCGTACGGGGTAGACCAGACACCCGTGCTGCCTTACGTCTCCGGAGATATTGAGTCCGTTGTCGAGAACGAAAAGCGCCGGATTTACTGGAACTATTTGTTCCCGACGGTCAGGCTAATCCAAGCCAACAAGCCTGACATAGTCTTCCTCGACCATCAACTCAAGGTGAGGTATGTCATCGAGTTCTCGGCTCCTGCGGTGGAAACCATCACCTTGAAGGAGGAGGAGAAACGGACCAAATATCACGATCTCCGGTACGAGCTCCAAGGGCTGTACTCAGACTACTTGGTCAAAACGATCGTCCTTATAATCGTTGTACTCGGAGGGATAAAGCCGATGCTGCTCTTGGAACTGAAGACCATACCGATCTACCAAAAATCAGCCGAGTGGCTGGCAGTCCAAATTGAGAAGGCGGCCATTCTGGGTTCTTTCACATAGGGCACACTATTCTGGTATCTACAGACATTCCGGAAAAAAAATAATGAGTTCAATATACAAGTCAATGACCTCACTGCGTTAATTGATAATCACTTCATTAATCTACATAAATATCAATATATAATTTGTAGGAAATATTAAGAACTACTATATTGTCAACCAAACGTAGGTAACGTTTGGTTGATAATAGTAGTTAACTAATTATTCCTAGGCTAGTACAACGTTGTAGTTATAAACTTTGAATAATTTGCATTAACCATTATAGCGAACGCTGACAGATATATCGAGTAAGGCCAGGAATCTAATAAGTGAAAAACATCTATGATGAAGACCACGCTGTCGAGAATAATGGACGTGAGGGATTAAACATACAGCGTGTAACTTATCTAAGTCACTTTAAAATAGAAATATTTCCAGAGTAATACCAACTGCTGTTGACAACTAAGTGACAGACAGTCAACCCCATAACTTACCTGTTATATTAATTTATAGTTTGTTCCTATTATACAGCTGAACAACGTCCCTGACTATGGCTTCTTTCACAAAAACAGAGAGACGGATATGCCTCAATTTGTTTCGTATTTATTTGTTTCTACAGAATGTTAGAAGTACGAGTTCCATTATTTTAACAGATGACGACAATTATAGTAAAACCATGGTTTTACTAGAAAAAGATAATTTAATTTTGGTTTCTGAAGGTTAATTACCTACTCGAAAAATAACAAAAAATATGTTCCAAAATTTTAAGGAAATATGCAGAATCAAATAAAAAATCTAATATAAATTTGTTGTCCCGAAGGATTTCGGAGAATAATTGTTTGTACTTTAGTTATCTTAAAGACATGTGCGAAGGTATATGACAACGTCGCATCATAGACCAAAATGTCAGTTTCAAAAATGTATGTTCAGATTCAGTCGTTCTAAGATACAACAACTATTGGTGCTGTAAATCGCGTAATCGGTTTTTACTGTCTGTCGTAATTTAATGTTGGTGACTAATTTATAAAATGGAAGGTTTTACAATTCGAGAACGTATCCATAATTTTTGATAGGATATTATGTATATTATTAGTAACCAATAGGTATTTACTATTTAAGTTGTAAATATTCTGAATTAATGATAACATTCGGAGTTAGTATTAATAATTTTTAAAAAATTATGTTATTTGTAAGATAACGAAACATTTTTCAAAGCTAACTTGGTGGCACAATACCGTAAACAATATTGAGGTAGGTTAGGTAATGAGTTCAATGCTACTTTGTCGTAGGTTGGATACTGTACAGATGCTCTGTGTGTTTTTATTTAATTACTTAATAACTGTATGAGGTCGCAAGAAATTACTAAGGACTTTTTGTTCCTTCTTAGCTATTAAAATAATGGCACTCATACTTCTAACACCCTGTATAACTGACAGTATCTACCTAAATTACATATTATTGTGATTTGTACTTTAATCTTATTTTAAAATTTAATGTGTTGTTTTGTAAACACAGGGCGAAGTAAACGAGTGGGTGAGAGCGCTTATGCGTTGCTAGCGACTCGGCGAGGATTTACGGGTCGAATCCATCCCGGGATAAATTGAAAATTTATTTATTTAAAACTTGATTTCTACTCTGATAAGGTATGGAACTGTCGGGATCTGGTTTAACAATAAACAGCCGGGCCTCACCTTTCTTTATCTGGTACAGAATTTCTGATTTTCAGGGGTTATTTGGGTGACTAGATAGTCAGTTAAGTCAAACATTTTTGTGACCATGTGTATGCCAGCTCATAACTCAGATTTTATATAAAAATACGTCATCGTCTCATTCTGCAAGACACATAAAATCTAATAGACAATGATCTGAAAGAATCAGAAGGTCAGACAGACGTTTATCTTAAGCAATTATTTACCCTACAAGGCGATAAATGGAGTTTTAATTTCAATTCGATTCAGTATAAACTGCGCAAAAGTTGTCCCTAACCTGCTATCATTTGTGTAATATTCTTGTCTTGGAAGGTCCAATTGCATTTGCATACTGTCGGACGACAATTTCAGGAAGAAACATGAGATCAGGAAAATAGGAAAAACTGGACAGACTGAAAAATTAAATAAAAAAAGCCTTTTAAAAAATTGAATATGAAACTTAGAAGTGAATTACACGAGGGATTACCGTAATTATAAACAATGAAACAATGAAATAGAGAAGATTTATTTTTAAAATAATAGCATTACATTTTTATTTTTCTATCGGGAAAACATCTTAGTTTTACTAAAGTGTTCAACAAGTCAGTTTCCACCGCCATTTGGAAATATATTTCCTCTTATCTTCGTAATAAAGATAGTATAAGACTTTCCGCAATAGAGCGTTAAATCATCCACCAATGACTATTCAGTAAATTCACTATTTCTTTCCCTCAGTGAACAATAACGGCATATGAATATTATTCTAACTATACCCGATAAGACTGACGGCCGAAGAAAAATCAACATTTCTTTCAGTGGCAAAATCGCTGAGTGGATGATACAAAAGGCAATGTTAACTTAAGATGTGACTGAAGTGAAATAAGTTTACCAACGCAAAAGAATCTAGCGAAATAGATGAAATCAAATTAGGATAATAATAGATTTGTTACTACTGATACTGATGTATTATCGTGGCCGTAAATATAGGGAACTGACAATACATTCAATATTTGAGACCTTTGGTAAAAAAAGAAAACATTTCTATTTTTATTTTATGTAAATAATTGCACGCTAAAAATTAACTAACAAAGTAAGTATTAAGATGGACTCATACATACAGGACCTTGTGTCGGCTGTGCGCAGACCGTGTACTGACTATCATGTGAGCTTTCACACGTACCAGTCCATTTACGAGTGCAGATGTAAATATAATTTAATAAAATAAAATGGATCAGACAGAGGAGGAATTAATCGCTTGCGGATTATATGTGCTTCATGAAGAAGAAACCAGGAAAAAAGAAACAAAGAAAATATTGAATACGCAACGTGTTTATAGCAAAAGCAACGCGGTCCATGGCAGCAGAATCACAACACAGTCAGTGCATAATCCCTTATATGTAATTTAAAAATTAATTTTTGGTATAATTTAAATGGAAACTCAGCGGTTTTTAGCAACACAACTGGCACACAGACCTATGTACATGAATCCATCTTTATAAAACGGTAAAAATTTCGGATACCATTTTTAAAATTTTTCCTTTATTTCCAATGTCTCCAATGAATGATTTTGAAAAATGCAAAGCGAAAATCTACCTTTAGTTAGGATCAGGAAAGTGAATGGACTAACTATAACAATAATGTAAACAAATAGATGCATAACACTTGAAATAAAAAACAACACAAAAAATGCTAGATAAAGGAAAGAATAAAATAATACGTATATACACATTTATACACACACATATCCATACATATACACATATACATATGTACATACATACACATATATACACGTACACATAAAAATAAGAAGAAAAAGAAAAATGTAATACAAATTTTAGAATAAAATTTGAAATGTAAATGAAATGTGGAATCAAAAGTAAAGCATGATGAGTGAAGAGAGAAGAGAGAGACTAGTTGTAAGTAGTTTGGAAGATTAGATATCTACATTTTGTTTTTAATGATCAAACAGTAGGTAACTATTGGTTTTTTATATAACTATCAATGTATGAATATAACTTCTTTGTTTACTAATGACCCACTTTTTTGTTTTAGCTTTAAAACCGTTTGCAGAATTGATGTTTACATTTAGATTACGAAATTCAATACATTGGTGAAATCTTGTGTCAGACCACTTTTTCATGTATTACTCTACCAAAAGCAACTTCAAGTATTAACAATTTATTTGCGATATTAGAACCGCTTAAAGTACGCTGAAGATTGTTTGCTGATGCGAGCCATATCTGTAACAATTATATAGTGAAAACGATGTCACAGTGCATGCTATGTTTAAATTTTTTTAGCAACTTTCAACCTTGAACAGGAGATACATGACTGAAATCCTAAACAGGAAATGAAATTACATTATAAAAATAAATAATACGGAATTCACAATAGACGTGAATGGTCAATCAGACCACGATTAATTTTCTATTTTCTTGGTATACGAGTATTCTGAATCACGTACGTTTGTGAACGACCATGTGTAAGTTTCCCATCCTTTTCCTGTCCATTGTATGCAAATACAGCTGTAAACGACGTTGTCGGTGTTGATTGACAACAACTCAATTCACTCACGTCTTAGGTGAACTTTACTGTTACTCCCCCCTTTAGAAATTTTCAAATCATATTAATAGTAATTATCTAGCAACTATGGTAGTCGTCGTGTACACGCGTACAGCTAATTACCTGAAAGGAGATGTCCAGGACAGATATTTTGATAACATGCTATTCTGGTGACCCACATCCTTCTTTGTTTGTCTCGATTCTGTCCGATATGGTCAAAAGAAAAGATTTGTTCTCGCTCTGAAATTGACTTATTAGGATAGTTGATCTCAGATGGAGATAGTAAGAAAAATTATACGAATTAAATAGTCTTCTCCTCTTGATACAAAACTCTTGAATTTATTTATTTGAAATAATTTAAAATAGTATAATAATTATAACAATAATAATAATAAGAAGAATAATAACAATAAGACGATGCGGGGAATTCCCTGAAGATGCGCAGCTCGCAGACGGAAGCATCCTAAGACATCTGGATGCCGGAGAGACCTATACATACCTGGGTGTGCAACAAAGGCACATCCAAGATGTAACACAAATAAAGGATGCTCTCCGCGGCAAGTACAGACACCGCCTCCGAAAGATTTGGTCTTCCGAACTTTCGGGGAAGAACAAGGTGTCTGCAACTAATATGCTTGCCGTTCCGATTCTGCTCTACTCCTTCGGAGTAGTAAAGTGGAGGGTAGATGAGCTGCGTCAATTAGACAGAGATACCCGCAAGATGATGAATATTCACAGAAGTATTCATCCTAGATCGTCCGTTCCTCGTGTGTACCTCCCACGTCAACGGGGGGGGGGCGAGGACTCTTGAGCCTGGAGTGTATGCATGGCAGAGTAGTACTGAGTATGGCATGTAACATACTCAGGAGCTCAGATCCCCTCTTGCGGTTCGTAAAACATCACGAAACTGTAGGAGTGGGAGCAGGATTGTTCAAGGCAGCAAAAAGAGCTGCAGATGAACTCGGTCTCGCATTTGACATCAGGCGGGGAGGCCGGCGAGGTGCTGATGTTGAGTCAGTCACTGAACTTCAGCCAAATCGTCTGAAAGCCCGAATTAGAGCTGCCGAACAGGAAAATCTGTTTCACCTTGAAGGAGGAGGAGAAACGGACCAAATGTCGCGATCTCCGGTACGAGCTCCAAGTGCTGTACTCAGGCTACTCGGTCAAAGAAGTCGTCCTTATTATCGGTGTACTCGGAGGGATGAAGCCTACGCTGCTCTCGGAACTGAAGATCATACCGGCCTCCCAAAAACCAGCCGAGTGGCTGGCAGGTCAAATACAGAAGGCGGTCATTCTGGGTTCTCTCCGTCTGCTTAGGGCACACGATTCTGGTATCTACAGTCACTAACCCTGCGGGATGTGGGGAGTGGCTGTAGTTGACGCGCCGGCGCGACTCCCGTGAGGCGTCGGAGGCCACGGGAGGATTGACCGGCATCGGACAACCGAAAAAAAAATAATAATAACAATAATAATAATAATAATGCTGGTGCACCCTGGACAGGCAGAGGCAACTCTGCCTGACAAATGCCAGCCGAGGGGTACCAAGGCTAACCACCTAGTACCCCTTTCCCTTCTGGTTCCATATCACTTCAGAAGAAGGGCCCCCTCACGACCGACCCCAATCGGATGGGGGTCAGAGACAAGTGAGAGGGGCCTCACCGGAATGTCTCAATGGTAACGACCGCAATGGACAAGGACGCTTTAAGTGGACGAGGGAACTTCGGGATGACTTGCTGACCTGTCGCGAGAGTAGCGAACCTGAGCGAAGGGGATACATGGCGCGATTGCATGCACTTTGGTGCGAAATGCATCCAGAGCATCGCGCCTTCTCTCAACAACATCTGAGAGATCAAGTATCCTTTCTGCTCAGGACAGGTTATGTAAGGGCACCCCGTCAGCCGGATGAACACTCAGCCGCAGTTCCACCGCGGCAATTACCAGCTGATGGGGAACATCCTTTAGAGTTCACCGACGTAGACATAAGGACGAGGGTCAGCCTTAACACCAGGGCTAACCTAAAGCCACAAGACCTGGCTAGAATGGACGTGGTTATCGATGAGGAAATTCCGGAAGATGCAGACATCTGGCAACTCGTCCCCCCGTGAGAGGTCAACCAATCACGGGGTCGAGAAAGCCAAGCGGCGTGTACAAAAAATCGAAGGCAAAATACAGTCGGCCAGACAACACGCTTCTCGGATCCAGAGTGTGGTGGAATATAAGACGACTGGTAGAGTTTTTACTCCCCAAAATCCGGCGCATAGCAGCCGGATTAAGACGTCAACACCATACTCTAAATCTGACAGTGATGCTTACCATCAAGCAGCACTGTCTAGATAGGATCTGAGCACTCATGGCGATAAAGAAAACATTGAAGAGGCGAGTGAGAAGTATGGAACAAAACAATTTGTTCCGTACGAATCCTTCCCGCCTCTTTCAAGAGCCACAGCGTGTTGTCGAGAATCCGCCGACTGTAGAGGATGTCGAAACCTTCTGGATGGAAATCTACGAAACGACGCGCCCATTCAATAGCGACACTCCATCAATTGCACACTTCGAGGCTCTGTGTCACAGACATATTGAAGAGCTAGAAGAAGTGTGCCCGGAAATCAGTACGGATAAAGTCCAGCAAGCACTTGTTGGTACCAAGAACTTCGCTGCCCCGGGCCCAGACGGCATTAACAACTGGTGGTGGAAGAAATTTCCTTCCACTCACCGCCATCTGGCGCAAGTTTTCAACTCATGGTTGAACGAGGGGCAGCAGATTCCGGACTGGTTCGTCGAGGGACGTACTGTGCTTATCCCCAAAAAAGAGGGATCTTTCCGACCCGAGGAATTATAGGCCGATCACTTGCCTCAACTCCTGCTACAAGATATTTACACGTATCTTGTATGCTAGGACACTGAGGTCTGTTGATCCGGTCTTCCAGCAGATACACCAACAGCGTGGTGCCAAGAAGGGCATGGCAGGTTGCAAGGACAGCCTGCTGATAGACCGCTGTATTGCACAGGATTCTGTGCAATACAAGCGGAATCTATCGATGACCTGGATTGATTACCGCAAGGCATTTGATACAACATCACATGAGCTATTGTTGTACTTGCTCGAATGTCTTCCACTAGTGAGATGTATGCTGCCGCTCTGGAAGACCCGCTTCACCATAACATCAGGTGCACAGCGGGTCACGGCAGAGCAGGCGGCATTTAGGAGAGGAGTTTTCCAGGGTGACTCCCTGAGTCCTCTCCTCTTCTGCATCTCACTGCTGCCGTTGTCTGTTGGGCTCCACCAAACCCGCGGATATCAGTGTGGGCCACCCAGCGACCGGAGGCATAAGGTCACCCATCTATTTTATATGGATGAACTTAAACTTTATGCCTCCGGAGAGCGCGATCTACAAAACGCTCTTTAGGTGGTCGAAGAATATACGCGGGCAATTGGAATGGAGTTCGGGTTGGACAAATGTGCAGTCGTCCACAGTCCAGTCAAGAGAGGACGATGCGGGGAATTCCCTGAAGATGCGCAGCTCACAGATGGAAGCATCCTAAGACACTTGGATGCCGGAGAAACCTATACAAATCTGGGTGTGCAACAAAGGCACATCCAGGATGTATCACAAATAAAAGATTCTCTCCGCGGCAAGTACAGACACCGCCTCCGAAAGATTTGGTCTTCCGAACTTTCGGGGAAGAACAAGGTGTCTGCAACTAATATGCTTGCCGTTCCGGTTCTGCTCTACTCCTTCGGTGTTGAAGCATTTTATTTATAAATGAATAAGATAATTAATTACAAATCCATAATTAAACCAAAAACATTCAAATTTGGACAAATTATCTTTATTGCGGATTCGAACAATTTCGATATATATATATATTTTTTTTATTATATTCAATGACACTTCCAGTTAATATTTGGCATTTTAAAATCATCTTCAATATTCTCATGGCAGAGGCAGATATTTTGATCGTAAATTCTTAGAAATTATAAAATATGTACAGGGTGACAAGTTTTAAACCAAGTCTTAAAGGGGTCTCCGTTATTGAACCATATACCGTTATAAACAGTACAAAATTGGAAGTTGATAGTAACCACTTTCTCCTAGATATAATGTGAAAACCTTAAAAAAAATAAATTTTAACACCCTGTAACTCGGTTATAAATTTTTTGCGGGCATGGGTTCATAGGAACTTTTTTTCTCAAAATTATATTTTCTATTAACGGCCACAGTTTGTCGGTTTAAAACTGGGACACCCTGTATATAAACTGGCAGTTAGGTAAAGTTTATTTCAAACTTATTTGCAACATAAGAACGCCGGCTTCTTTGAGTCATTTGACGGCAGCGTCAAAGAAGCCGAAGTTTTTTATGTTGCAAATAAAGTTTGGTGTGAACTATATACTTTGTCAACTTTTGGTTTTATATAAATATTGAGATGAGCATACATTATCAGATAATACTCGAATATACCTTAATCAAAACAACATAGTGTGCCTTAATTTTAATAGATTACAATATATTATTCTATTTCCCATTATTTTGATTATAAAGTATAAAAAAGATGCAGGCAATTAATTGTGGTCCATAAATCAAATAAACTAAAAAACTAATTATTTCAAAAAACAAGTAATTAAATGACTCCTCAATTAGTTCCGGATGTTAACTTTTTCAATATTATGAAACAAAACGAAAATTGGTAAATAAAAACAAGGTAAAAGATTAAATTACAGTGACATCATCATGGGTGGGCTCCAGTGAACTCATGTAATTCTAAAATACACTAATTGACGATCCGTGCTTTTGTCAAATTTGATTAGCTACAGATTTTTTGTTAAAAGCAAACCTTATTTTTTATTTACTTTTGCAACTAATAGAACAGGAATATTATTTTGTCCATTCAGGTTAGTTTAATTCCTTTTTATAACATATTCAACGTTGTGAGATATAAACAATATTCTTCAAAAATCAAGATTTGTTTATTTAAGATACATGTGTAAGATTTTAAGTAGTGATTGAAGATAAAACTATAAATTCCTGAAAAAATCATAGAATTCAAAATTTACAACAATTTCACACCAAACTGAAATTCATTCAAAACATTTTTAACCAATCATAAAGCAGAGTTTTAACAGAGCGATTGTGATTCATCACTAATAATAATTGTAATGAATTTTAGATGTCCAGGTAAAAATGCTATTTAGATTTATTACAGATGGTGGTACCCTCTATATGGAGAATTGTGAAGAATTTCATAGTTGCCCAAGAAGAATCGTTGCTAGCCTGGTCTACCAATACTGAAATAATCCTCTGAATCAGGTTACAGTCCATAAATAAATGACGTTAATGTAATTATGTTCAAAAATTAGAAAAAATTTAGAATTTATGAATTTGAAATAGTAAAAATACGAAAAACATCTCTTACATTTACTTTGTGGTAAGTTCTTCAAAACATGGATGTTATTTTATTGCTCACAATAATTTGTATACACTCAAAATAAAAAATAATAACTACTATGTTCGCAAAGTGGAGGATACTAAAACATATTAAGTATAACAAATCAGTGCATTATATATGACTAATATGATTGGTGTTCTATCAGCGAAGAAGAAATGCTTATCGCCTCGTTATTGTTAGGATGTAAAGATGACCGCAAGTAATACATGAGGTCCATCGGTCCATAAATCTGGACGAGAATTTTTGAAGGACACAAATCACATACCATAATATATTTGCAATTTTGTGAATAATATCAGAAAAATAAAGTAGACCAATATTATAAATAGAAATTTTTCAAGATGCCAAGTGGATCAAACAAATGAATCAAACCCTTACATTTGAAAATTTATTATTACATATTAACAGTCTATTCGTCATTCTATGTTTTATGCAGAGTAAGTATGCTGAGAAAATTACTTATCATCTTTTACATATATTCACAGTCGCTAACATACTTCATTGAGACAGTGGCAGAAAATTCTCTAATTTAATAATCACGGAACACCGGAATATGTAGCGTGATATAAAAAAAAAAACTAATTTTTTTTTTCTTTAATCACTCGTTTATTTTCTATTCATCGATTCACTTGCAATACATGTCAAATAACACTGGTCTGCAACGAAATCCTCCTTTAAAAAATTATGCTATAAGTATGAAGATTTTAATGCTCTGAATCTATTCCCGTTGGCCGATTTTTTCTATCACGTCTAGATTTTTTTATATGAATTTTTTTTAAATTTCATAAATTTTGTTTTTTTTTAAATTTTTTTTGTCAACATCAAGAACAGTATACATACATACAAAATAAGTTTTAGCGAGTTGTAAGAGAAAGAAAGAAAGTATTGACAGTGATTTTTATGGTAGTAGATATGCGCATGCGCAGTATTCGCTGTGACTTTACTTTCTTTCTCTTACAACTCGCTAAAACTTATTTTGTATGTATGTATACTGTTCTTGATGTTGACAAAAAAAAAAATTTTAAAAAAAACAAAATTTATGAAATTTAAAAAAAAATCATATAAAAAAATCTAGACGTGATAGAAAAAATCGGCCAACGGGAATAGATTCAGAGCATTAAAATCTTCATACTTATAGCATAATTTTTTAAAGGAGGATTTCGTTGCAGACCAGTGTAATCATTTCATTCCTATTAAACAAAAAGTCGGAAAATGCTATGAAAACTCACAGTAAAAACAGAAAACACAACCTTTTTTTTTTCAATTCGTTTTATATTCAAAGACGCATCAGACGATGTCATTTTAATAACTATTTTCGTTATCAAAATTTCAAGAAAACTCATTCCTCCCCCAAAAACATTTATACATTTTACTAATTTTTTACATTATTTAGGTACCCAGAACCTATATTAACACGGTTTTTTTTAGAAAAATTAATCTGATGCGATATTACATTAATACGATATATTGCACTTTACCTCATTTAAATTCCCATCCCTACATTATAAATATATATTTTTAATAAATTTTTATTTTCAATACATTGCTTCCATTTAAATTTATATATACAACCTATATAAATATTTATTTATTACAAAACCTAATTTAAAATTATCTTATTACCACTACTATTATTACAATGTAACATTGCTAATTTCGGGCATATTAAGATACCTCGGAGCAGGTAAGTTATTATTACTAAGACCAGGCAAATTTATATTACTTACTTACATAAATATTTACAAAACCTGATTTAAAATTATCTTATTACCATTAATATTATTACAATTTATACACGCATCTGTCACATAAGCAATGTACAAATTCTGTGTACAATTGTTACATTTTATACGCCGTGGAAAATGGTCTCTAACTGTCTGATAGTGATAATTCATGTACATATTGTTTACCACCAGCCCTGCCCCACTGTAACAACACATCCTATTCACTATGTCCCTATTAAATCCTACACATAAGTCGCATTCACACAAAATACCCGTTCCGCAACGTTGCTCGCAAACACTTGGGAGTTCATCCGTACCGCACGATAATCACCAATAGGTTGATGGATAAAATCAAATCTACGGTCTTCCTCTATTCCAGCTGTTGCATCATCATCTGAATCCATTTCGTCATCACTGCTATCACTAATATCACCGAATTCATTCAAATTTTCGTTTCTATCCATAATTATATTATGGGCAATATACTCTTCTCACTCCTACTACTTCTATACACGTATTATATTCTCCTACTTTTAACTATGTATTGTACTATATAATTTGTAATACTATTTATACATGCATAAACATTGGAGGGAACAATATTAGGCACAAGGTCAGCTACATTCACAAGGTCAAGTACTATTTCACAGTCAAGGTTACAGCTCAAGAATAAGGTTGAGTTTCAAGGTAAAGAGTGGGGGGAGGTAGAATTTCAAGGCCAGGAGTGGGGGGTGGAGGTCCAGAATCCCCCATTATTTACTACTGGTAAGCCTTTATTTAGTTATTCAAACGTTGAAAGTGCCAACTAAACTTTTAAAATACCTGGTAGGAGACAGCAGTAGAAAATGGAGTCTAATATAAGGATATCAGTGTCCTTGCAACGCCAGGTGCTGCTATATTATGAAAATGGGAAAGGTTACCTTAAACACACCGTCAAATGAGTTGCCAACTTAAAATGTGGAAGTGGAAATCTTGAACTTAATCCAAACATAGACAGCTCTGGATCTGAAAATCATATTCGTACATTAAATATTAAGTGAGACAAACAGCTAGCCCAACACTAATTAGGGAAACCAATGAGAGAAATGAAAATTATATCATAACTTTCCTCGCAGGGGCAAAAAATTAAAAAATAAAACTCCGGAAGTAGCCTACCTAATAGTAACAAATTTAAGAATTCTGTTAGCAGTTGTAATAGATACTCAAAATGAAGAATTTTATCGTCTTTTTGGCAGCACAAAAAATTCAGTCCCAGTAATTTACTAGAAACGAATTTAGTATTTGCGAAAAAACTTGACTGCTTCTAGATGGACTGCGTCTAAAGATATCAGTATTTGAAGAGCTGTACGTCAGATATTTGCAGTTTGCAAGAAAAACGAGATGTAACTGTAGCCGTAAGTGTAGTACCAAAAGATGTTTATAATAATAATAATAATAAAAAAACACCACAGATAATACAACCACCTGTACCTCTAAACTGACGTTGTGCGAGAGGGGACTACACATTTAGAAACAACGGACACACATCCCATATCCGAGTATACTACGATTAATCTCTCACAAAAAAATCTCAGTGCCACGGCTGGGAATCGACCATGGACTTTGGGTGAGAGTCAAATCGGCTGCTCCATGCCAAAATACAGCATGTGAAAAAACATTTACTGTTATAAAAGCAGTTTTAGTGTTTTTGATGAGCCTTCAATCTGTATTTAATATATTTCCAAGATATTTTTGTTAGTTGTTACAGTTCATTAGAAGTGTCTTTTCTTATATTTAAAGATGTTTTATTTTTAATTTTGACGTTTGATTTGGCATATATTTGGTTCTGGCGCAAAATATTCAACATGTTTGTTTTTACAAAACCTAGCATCTACAACAATAAACACATAAAATAAATAAATCATGGTAGAATCAGATTTATTCTGAATGATATCAAAGAAAAATATATAAATAACATACCGTCAACATTATTTTTATGAATAGAAAAACACTAAACACTCTCTTGTATGTTGTCGGTGTCAAAGTTTTCGACTAGGTCCAGAGCAGAATCATTTTCAATGAGATTGTTCCAAAAATCCATTCTGTTTCTGGGCATTAAAGGCACTAAGATTTTTAATATTTCCTCTTTTTTTGATTTTAATACCCCACGTACAGGTAAAACTTCAGGAATATTTTTAAAATTGAATTTCTTCTGTAAAAAATCTAAAGATGTATACTGCGACTGATCAAAATCAGTTTTGTCTTCCAAGTATTTTGTTCCTCTCTTGAACCGTACCTCAACTACACGATTTAGCAAAAAACCGTTTAACGGATCCTCTTCTTTGCCATTCTTCCGGACTTGCCTCTTCTTCTTCTCCCACTTATGAAAAACATTTACATCTAGAACTTGAATGCCGTTTCTTGAAGAGCTTACTGCTGTTTTAAGATCATTATAATCATATATATTACGAATCTTAGCTATTTTCCTTTCGATATTCCCATGAACACCATCTGCGCTCATATGAGTATGCCCCTTTGTTATATACCGCAAAGTCACGCAATCCGGTCCAGTTTCTTGATTCACTAAATATATTAGGGATGTGTACAAGATCCAATTTTTATTTTGTCCTGTACAATTGTCTGGCCAAATAATAAACTCTTTGACATCCCGTTCTTCCTGCAAAACTCTGAAAATAGCGTCAACAATATTATACCCATCACGCCCTCCTACACCCTCGTGCCACATAGAGCAATAATTCTTAAATGGAGCCTTTTGTTTTAAGGAACAAAATGTCAAATTGAATGCTGTAAGACGGCTTATAAAAAAGCTACCTTTCACGGCGGGCATATTGGGGATTAAAATCACTTTTTGCAAATCCATCGAATATATTCGTATGTTTTGATCATCTGGTAGGAGACTATCCTGATGGCATTTGGCAGTAGCTTTTGAACCTTTAATTTGGTGAAGATTCCAGTCTTCATCATCTATGAAAATCGGCTGAATGTCATTATTTGCCTGTGACATCTTGTGGGATTCACAGTTTACGCAAACATCAGATTTTGGCATACACAACGAAATATGCATAGATTTTAAAGTCTCTCTATAAAGTTCAATCTTACAGAATGCCGAATATTTACTATCAAAATCACTAAACATAGATTGTACTGTCAATTCTCTTGGTAAATATTTTATGTTTGGTTCATTGTGGCGCCGATAGTGACTAATACAAAGCTTGTAGCTATTAATGTGATTCATAATCATGGTTCTATCCCGTTTTCTTGCATAATTTCCAGTGGTTACCCTATTTTCCTTTACAGCTGATAGCATGGAATCTTTTTCATTACTGTACATAGTTCTGTGATAACAGAGTCGTTGGAATATCCCAGGGTATTTAAAAAAAATTGCGACAAACACACTTTTGTTTTCTTTTGGAAAAAAAAATTGGCGGCTATCAGCTTTTGTGTAGCCTTTGTCACTTGCTAGTACAGGTCTTCTTTTTATAGCTACTATTTGAACATTTTTGGCTAACCATTTGCGTCGTAAAATATATACTAAGGACCAATATTTTTCCCAAATATCAAAGCGGTCTTCTTCAGAAAACGTGGAACTACATTTCTTTTTTACACTTTTCTGAACACAGTGTTTTCATAGGATGTTTTCCTTTGTCGTGAGCAACTTTTTCTTCTTTAGTTGAACGTTTGTATTTTACGTTTTGTTTTCGTCGTCTTTTAATTGGAGACTGTAAGTTTTCTGCAACAGATGTTGTACTATCATCCACCGTTGGTATATCAGTCATTTCTGTTGCAACAGTTTCTTCCTCAGAATCTGATGAATTGTTAAGGCCGGTGATACCCCATTTATTACTGCCACCATCCGGTTCAAAATCCGGATCGACAATGCTATCATCACTGAAATTTGTTACATCTTCGTCCTTGTCATTTTCTATATCCTCTTGCTCACTAAAAAAAGAAAAAATCTATGCATTACTATAACTTTTGTATTGATAGATTTTTTCCAAACAATAAGGTTCGTCCTCTAATTAACACTAACTTACTGACAAAATTTCAATACGATCGGACTTTCCGTTATTGAGTTATACTAATTACAAGCGACGACAGGTGGACAGACAGACAGTTGTTCATAATTTGATTATTAATACAAGTATTTGAAAATGTTGCTTTACGAGCGATATTAACGGTTTTAGAAAAGTGCCGCCTAACAAATAATAGTTTTTCATATACTTTCGATGAATAATTTAGTTAATAATTAATAGATATATAAATATAACAACAACTATATATGTGGTATATTTATCTATTACTACCCATTAACATATTAAAATATATACCCACTATTTCCGTTTAAGGTATCGTCAGCCACTGCCAATAAATTGTCGCAGAGAAAAGTAGGGTTATAATCATTTTGTAAAACTATAAATATTTATTGATTCTAATTGATTCAATACTTACTTTTTTCTAGACACATGGCCACCAATGCTCTTCCACGAGATGTTTATTTCAATGTATAAGAAGCGTTATTTTTCACAAGAAAACTCACAAAAAGCATTAACTCACGGATCATTAAGCAAGCGTGTCAACACTAATTTAACTACCAAAACACAGCATCTTGTAGATAGCGTGTATTAACGCGTCTGAATTTTAAACTTTGTAATTACCAAAACAGAGTATCTGGTACATACTGTGTTTTGGTACTGAATAATGCACATACTTTTGAAATGGGAAAATGGGAGAAACAGTGTAGATACTGGGCTTTGAGCACTCTATACCTTCGAAATTAGTAAAGTTGTTGACGAATAGGCCGGTTCTAAAGGTGCGTCCGAACACAGTATATGCAAAAATGCGAAAAAAGTCATTTTTAAAAAAAAATGTCAGTTACTGTGTTTTGGCATGGAGCAGCCGAAATGTCCTTGCCTCTTGATCATCAGTCAGAAACAAACTTTATAATTCAAAGTGATACTAACAAGTAAGTTACCTCCAATAAATTATGGTTATCAATTTATTATACATGTTATTTTTCCTTGTCGTCTAGTAAAAATCAAACTCAAACAAATTGGTACACCCTAAGTCTGATAACATGAATCTCAGTATGAGCAACCTCTTAAGACGACCTGTACATGTTGTAAAAAATAACTTATTAATAATTATGTAGAATATGCGAGTATATTATTAATTTTAGACGATTTTTTCCTTGATTATTCAGGAAGCCCGGAAGTGTAAAACTCCTCGTTCCATATTTAACACCTTTTGCGTGGTTTGTTTCCCCATTATTTTTATTTAAAGTAAGGAAAAGTGAACTTTAAATTTCTCTTGTCTAGCAGTACATCATTAAATAAATCATATGTAACTTGGCAACTAATAATATGATACGCATCATTCAACAAGAAAGCAGTAGTTCTTAAGTGTTGGTTTTCGGCCGCTGTGGGAAAAGAATCCTTTTATTTAACTAATTGGTTTTATTAAATGCTCACACGTATATTTTAGCGGTGACAGAATCAGCAATCGAAACGGATATGAAAAACGGTTATGTTATAAGTTATAAGAATCCTTTTTAACTTTAGAATCTTAAACGTTTATTCTCACGGTCGATATTTGGCAATTATGAGATAATTAAAGAAATGTGTTTTTTAATACATCCTTATATCTTTCAGTTAGATAATTTTTCTTTCTGAGACCTATAAAATAGGGTATAAGAAAATATACAAACGTAAGATTTTATTTGGAAATTAAATTTTGAAACTTTATCAATATATTTTCACTGTGTGACACAAATTGAAATGTGTAAACATTAATAATGGATTTGCCAAAATCTAGACAGGTAGAAGACGATACAAGGTTGAATATTATATTACACGGGAGACAATTTTATGAGTAATATCAGATTCAACATGGGTAAATTCTTTATATGAAATATTGGTCATAAATTTAACAATAATTTATTTTCTTTAATGAACAATTACTATCACTACAAATACTATTCAAAACCATCAAATGGATCAATGAAATTTTGAGTCGATTTTAAGTAAAATTTTACTCCTTTTTTTTAGTCAATGTAATAAAATCTTCATTGATCAAGTCGCTAAATTGGTTTAATTTATTAGGAAGTTCCAAAGCTATTCATATGAAAATATATTCCCTTGGTCAGAAGTCAGAAGAACTTACTGATCGACATTTGAAATTCTGTAAACAATTACAGACTATTTTCAACACTAATGATATTATATTTGTTAAAAATATTTAATTTTTGAGGAAGCTACTTTTTTGTTGCATAGAACATTGTAAAGTTTATTTCAAACTTATTTGCAACATTATGGCGGTAAAGGTATCAAAGAAGCCGACATTTTTTATGTTCAAACAAGTTAGAAATATACTTTAGATATTATATCCAATAATGAAGATATTAGTCATCACAAAATGTACACTGATTGCAAAAAAGATCATAATTCGGGCGGGTGGGCATTTAGCAGGACCGGATAAAAACAACACTCAAGAGGACGTCAAGCCCTGAATTGTTCCGCATCGAAATGCAAATATGTATTTTCATTATTTTAGATACACCGTTTGATACCATTTAAATGTTGTCTTTTTTAAAGCACTACTTAACTGCCAACATTTAAAATGACTAATTTAAATTATTCTGTGATGTGACTTTAAGCATAACCCTCAAAAACCAGACGTTTGACAACCCTGTTGAGAAGGCTTGTTGACTCTGTTACCTTAGTATTGGCTAACTCACCAAACTGAAGCATATTTTTTACTACTGCTAGACAAAAATAAACTGAAATTTCACTTAAAAGAGAAAAGACGAGGCAAAAGCAACTTTCACCCCATTCGCAAGATAGACTTTTGTCCCGGATTTCTTAGTATGGCTCTGTTTGTGTAAAAGTAATAATAATAATAATAATTTCTCGAAATTATTTAATGGCCCTTATTTTAAATGTTTTATGTGGTAAATTGTTGGGATGTGGTCAATTAAAGAAGAAAACCAGTTTCAAATATATGTCGACATTTCCTCTTTATTTAAAGACATCCTCAGGACTCTGCAGATCAAATACAGTATAGGTAGTTCTATATTAGTAAACAACACATAATTATGTATATATATTCGAATTCAATAACATTAATAATGGAGTATGAGGTTATATATTTTGGTAATATGCATCTGTCTGTGCATATATACAAGATATAATAAATGTATTATTGAATGCAATAACTCTTATATTTATTATGTCATGTATATATGCACAGACAGATGCATATTACTAAAAAATATAACCTCATTCTCCATTATTAATGTTATTGCATCGAATATATATACATAATTATGTGTTGTTTACCAATATAGAACTACCCATACTGTATTTTATCTGCAGAGTCCTAAGGATGTCTTTAAATAAAGACGAAACGTCGACATCTTTTTTGAATTCTCTGAAGATTCACAGCTCGCAGACGGAGCCTGGAGTGTACGCATGGCAGACTAGTACTGATTACGGACCCTCAGGAGTTCAGATTCCTTCTTGCGGTTTGTAAAACATCACGAAAGTGGCAGCAGGATTGTTCAAGGCAGTAAAAAGAGCAGCAGATAAACATCGTATTCGACACCAAGCGAGATCGCCGGCGAGGTGTTGATATAGAGTCAGTCACTGAACTTCAGCCAAATCACCTGAGAGCCCGAATTAGAGCACGTCGATAAACCCCAGCATGGTGTCTCCTATAAGAACATAGAAACACTGAGTTTATCGACCAAGCTGACAATTGCCTTTCAGCCGGGCTAAGTCGGAGATCGAGGAATTCATTATAGCCTGCCAAGATGGTGCTTACAACACCTTGGCTTACGGCAGCCGCGTGTGGCGTGTAGAGATTCCTGACATTAACTGCAGAACCTGCCGTTAGGCGCCGGAGTCGCTCATGCACATACTATCTGCATGCCCCGTATACGCGATTTCGGCCTACTTGTTCCCGACTTTCAGGCTAATCCAAGCCTACAAGCCAGACATAGTCCTCCTCGACCATCAACTCAAGGTGATGTATGTCATCCAGTTCTCGACACCTGCGGAGACAAACATCACCTTGAAGGAAGAAGAGAAACGGACCAAATACCTCGATCTCCGGTACGAGTTCCAAGTGCTGTACCCAGGCTACTTGGTCAAAATGGTCGTCTTAATAATCGGTGTACTCAGAGGGATAAAGTCTACGCTGCCCTCGGAACTGAAGACCATACCGGCCTGCCGAAATTCAGCTGAGTGGCTGGCAGGCCAAATGCAGAAGGCGGTCATTCTGGGTTCTCTCCGTCTGCTTAGGACATACGAGTCTGGAATCTGCAGTCACTAACCCTGCGGGATGTGGGGAGTGACTGTGGTTAAAGTGCTGGCGCGACTCCCGTGAGGTGTAAAGGCCACGGGAGGACTGTCCAGCGTCAACGTTTATATTTCGAATTTCTTCCTGTATCCCCATACAGAACACTTGGTTTTTTCCATATGACAGAGAACAACACCGCATTACACAAATACAGTTCGTGCATATCTTGATGGGGTCTTTCCAAATCGGTGAATAGGTAGAAGAGGCCTATGGAATGGCCCGCTAAATCTCCAGATTTGACTCCAATATGTTATTTTATGAGACTAAACAAGCTACATGGATACAAATAGGCCAGGAAACTTGGATGAGTTATAAAAGCAAATACGATTCTGTAACTGAGAGCTATAACGGATCACAAAACTAAGTTTTCAGGCCTTATTGTAGTCTAATAGGAGTAACAAACTGAGTTTAAACCAATAATCTTATTCTGAGACGTTTGGGTTTAACCTGTTATGGCTCTCAGGTACAGGATTTGAATTGAGAAAAATTATGTATGTGAGATGAATTTGTTTTACGTTTGGGTCAAAGAAGTGTCAATGCAGAATTATTTGAATATCTACTGTGACTTGTTCTTGTTGATATATTAAAGTAAAATCAATTTAAACTTCTTTATTATTTTAGTATTTCACCCCTTGTATTCATCAACACTTAAGTTAAGATAGATCTACAAACGTATGTGCAATAAAAGGCTTTATTCAAATCTGAAAAAATGAACAAGGTGTACCTACTATTTAAACAAATGTCGGTAAAATCATCAACTTTTTAAAATGTACTGGTATAAATTTCCGTTACTGGTTTTATTGGCTTAACATGCCCAGGCATTTTTCCGAAAAAGAAAGCCAAAAAGGCAATCTCAAATTTGTTTCATACATTTTCTTACGATATGTAATGTAATTAATAGGAAAATATTATTATCTTAACAAGTTTAGAAGGTTGAAAGATATAAAAAAGTTATTATACCTGCCAACATTTCTCAAAACATTTTATTACAGCTGCTGCAAATATGCTCGGTCGATGTTCCAAGAAGTTGTCTTATGTTAAAATTTAATTTGTTAAGCAAGTTCGTTAATGATTGAAAGTTTGTATTGTTTTATTCTTTTTTTATACATTATGGAAAGCGGGATTAATTATTAATCTAGACATTACGACATTACTATCCTCCATTGGAACAATCGATCAATACAAAAAAATGTGATTAATATTTAACTTACACTCTCCAATTTGATAACAAGAACACACGGTATTACCTGCAACAAAAAAATATTATAAAGTTTAGGTTCATTTTGAGTATTTTTTATACACATATTTATTAATGAGGACGAAACCACGTACACCATTTTCCGACAACGTTTATAACCTCGTCATTTTATATATCAACCTGTTAATTTTTTTTATATGCTACGAATTTGTGTAAAATTTACTTTTGTAATTTGTTTATAGAGGACAATGGAAATCACCACCATTTATATACATATATATATATATATATATATATATATATATATATATATATATATATATATATATATATATATATATATATATATATATATATATATATATATATATATATATATATATATATATATATATATATATATATGTTAAATTCGTTTTCCGGGTATACTCCCGCGTAGGTGATAGATCCCGAGAGGGACCGTGGTTGTCTGAACGACGTTTCGGCAGAATCTCATCTGCCATCTTCAGGTTCTAACAGATAACTGCTTACTGCGGCTTCTGGTAACTCGAACTGAAGTTCACCTACGCGGGAGTATACCCGGAAAACGAATTTAACATTCACCACCCGCGAAAACCTGAAAAACAACATATATATATATATATATATATATATATATATATATATATATGTTATATAAAAATCCACCCCTTATATTAAAATATTACAAGTCCCAACTACGACGCAATTTATTGTAAAACTTTATATTGTTATTGTTTATACATTTTAATTACTCTTATTTTTCAAATGTAAACATTATTTGTTTTGTTAATCTTGAAACTGCTGATTAATCATTTTGTTACATAAAGCATAATGAAATTTGATATTTTTCTGCAAGGATCTTTTTGACTAATTTATGTCTTTATTTTTCTATAACGCAATATTGCACAAGTTCTCGAAATCTAAACGTCAGCAGGTTCAAAGATATAAAAGCCAACATTTGTAAACCAAAGTTAGTTTTGCTTTACCTCACTCATATAAGTTATACCGTAGTTTATCGTAGTTAAGAGAATACCAAGCTTGGTTATTCTCTCAATATTGTAATCGTTTATTAAATAAAGTTGTTCAATTTTTTAAAAAAGTATTTTCTGCAAACGTTCCCGTAACAAATTTGGCGCAGTCGGTAGGATATCTCAAAACGCGAATTTTTCAAAATTTCTAAAATCGGGAAATAAGAAGAAAAATTCACGGTGGATTCCAATCCTTTAAAAGAAGAATCAACGACAGAAAATACATTTTTCCAATACTTTAAAGAAGAAACAGAAGTAAGAAGAACAAGTAAAGAAAATTTTGAATTAATGGAAAAACGTACAAAAACTCAAGAATATAAAGAAGAACACAAAGAAAAACAAAGGGACAGAAAAACCTTTGAAGTTAATAAATCACAAGGATATAAAGAAAAGGAAACAATTAAAACAAACAAGACGACTGAACAAACAGTCCAAAGAAAATAAGAAAAAACATTAAAGAATCCATTCTCATCTTGAAGGTTGGTGTCTTCGACATTGAAGAAACTCCCTGTGGAAGGAACACCTGGTGACACCCCTGGCAGCGGAAACTTCAGTGGACTGAGGCTTACGAAGTAGCATTCAATTTTCAAAAACAGATCTGACATGGAAATTCTTTTAATGTAAGTAAATATTTTTGAATCATCTTATCTTTGCTTATATTATTTATTGATGATTTTATAAAATAATTATTTATTGATGATTTTATGTGTGATAATACTAAGAAATATATTTTAAATAAATAAATAATAATATAATAATATAATAAAAAATAAAAGAGGAAGGAAAGTTCTGTTGAGAAAAATCTTTATAGAAGTAAAGAATTTTTTTTATATATAAATAAGAAAATATAAGAAATATTTTATTATAAATAAAACTAAATAATTTTTTTTATTAATAAAATAAAAGAAAAATAAAATAAAAGCAATGGCTACATCAGAAACAACTATTGAACCATACAAACTTTCGGAAATTTTCTGTTTAATTCCGGAATTTGATGGGGATCAAATTTTTTTTAAATACCTTTATCAATGCATGTAACTGTGCTTATCGAATGTGCATAGATGATCAGGTAGTTCTTTTAACTTTACATATCAAGAATAAACTACGAGGTAAAGCAGCTCAATTAATAAATTCACGAGATACACAAACTTGGGCAGAAATAAGACAATTGTTAACAGTACATTTTGGTGATTCTCGAGATTTAACTTCATTAATACAAGATTTACAAAGAATACATCAATTGTCTAATGAATCTCCTTTAACTTTTGTATCACGTTTACAAACTCACAATGCTAAAATGCATGCTTGTATACAGCAACAAAATTTAAATCAAGAACAAAAAGTTGCACAACAACAATTAATCGAGCAAATGACTCTTAATACACTTTTAACTGGACTAGAACCGCGATTAGGACAAATAATTAGAGCTGGAAATCCTCCAGACATATTAACTGCATCCATGAGAATTCGAAGGGAGTTACAACTCTCTTATTTCGAAAAACAAAAATTTCAAAGACCTACAAATGTCGTAAATAATCAAAATAAAAAACCAACAAATTCTTATAATTTACAACAAAAAATATGTTCATATTGCAAAAAGAAAGGACATATTCTTAATGAATGTAGAATGAGACAAAATCAAAATTTCCAAAATCAATCGAGAAATTTTTATCCACAACAACAATTTCAAGTAAGGCAAAATTTCCCAATTCAACAAAATCAAAATCAATTTTCAAGACCACAAAATTTTAATCAAAATCAATCTCAAAATCGACCTAATGTAAATCAACGACCTCCAAATAATCAAAATTATTTTCAACAAAATTCTCAACAAAGATATCATCATGTAAATGAATATGAAAATAATTACCAACAAGATTTTAATGAACGAAATTTTTCTAATGAACAAACAGATCAAAATTTTCAGTTAACTCCGTATCTAGACGACCCTCCTTCGGAGTTACACCAAAGAATTTTTCAAACAGAAAATCAATTACAAACACTCAAATTAGAGAGCCCAGACGAACAGAAATTTATGTAAAAAATTTATTAACTGTTAATTCCAATAATTTGTATTATATAAAAGATATAACAAATACTTTCAAAATTTTAATAGACACAGGTGCGGGACTTTCAATATTTAAACCAAAAACTGTTGAAAAATATTCACAAAGATATCCAGAAAATTTAGTAATTCAAGGTATAACTGATCAATCAATTTTAATAAATCAATCGACTTACATACCTTTTAATACTGGTGACCCACATAAAGTTTATATTTGTAATTTGGACATTGAATTTGACGGTCTTTTAGGCTCAGATTTTTTAGAGCATTATGATGGTATAGTTGATATAAAAAATCGAAAATTAATTACCAATTTTAAAACTGTTCAATTATTTAAAATGGGAGATGAAGAAAATCAAAATAAAATTAATCAAGTACCGAACTCAAATATAAATCAAAATGAAATAAATCAAAATGAAATAATTCAAAAACAAAATAATTTTACAAATAAAATTTTAATAGAACCAAGAACTGAAAAAGTAATTAAACTAAAATGTAATCTAGTCAATACAGAGGCAATTCTAATAGCACAAGAAAAAGATCGAGTTTATTTACCAAATTCATTAGTAAAAATAAATCAAAATGGGGAATTCATCACTACAATTTTAAATGCAAACGCAATTACAAAATTAATTGATTTTTCAGACTTACAATTTGAAACAATTTCAAATCCACAACCAATTTTAGATTTTAATAAACAAAATTTTTCAAAATCAACTATTGACCCATATGATAGAAACATTCAAATTAAAAATCTTTTACGGCTTGAACATTTAAATGAGGAAGAAAGAGATTTAATCACAGATGTTTGTTTAAAATTTCCAGACATATTTTATATCGAAGGCGACAATTTAACGTTTACAAATGAAATAAAACATACAATAAACACAGGCGACGCAAAACCTATTTATACAAAATCATATCGATATCCGTATGTACATAAACAAGAAGTTAAAAAACAAATATCAGAAATGCTTAATCAAGGAATTATTCAACATTCGGTTTCACCATGGTCGTCCCCAGTGTGGGTAGTACCTAAAAAATTAGATGCATCGGGAAAACAAAAATGGCGTGTTGTTATTGATTACAGAAAAATAAATGAAGTAACTGTAGATGATAAATATCCTTTACCAAATATATCAGATTTATTAGATCAATTAGGACAGTGTCAATATTTTTCCACTTTGGATTTAGCTTCAGGTTTTCATCAAATAGAAGTAGATCCAAAAGATGTACAAAAAACTGCTTTTTCGGTAGAGAACGGTCATTATGAATTTTTAAGAATGCCGTTTGGATTAAAAAAATTCTCCTTCGACTTTTCAAAGAGTAATGGATCACATATTAGTAGGGATTCAAAATGAACGATGTTTGGTCTACATGGATGACATTATAGTTTATTCGGCAACTATTCATGAACATATTTCTCGACTAATAGAAATTTTTAAGAGATTAAAACAAGCAAATTTAAAACTACAACCTGATAAATGCGAATTTTTAAGAAAAGAAGTAATTTATCTCGGACATGTTATTACAAAAGATGGTGTAAAAGCCAAACCCACAAAAAATTGATTGTATAAAAAATTTTCCGCAACCAAGGAATCAAAAAGAGATTAAATCATTTTTAGGTTTAGCTGGTTATTACAGACGATTTATTTCTAATTTTGCTAAAATTTCAAAACCACTTACAAAATTATTACAAAAAGATATCCCATTTAACTTTGATAAAGAATGTGAAAAATCGTTTAATGAACTAAAGGAAGCATTAATGACTTCTCCAATTTTAATATATCCTAATTTTAACGAGCCATTCTTATTAACGACAGATGCTAGCGCATTCGCTATTGGCGCTATACTCTCGCAAGGACCTATAGGTAAAGATCTACCTATAGCTTATGCATCAAGAACATTATGCCCAGCAGAATCGCGTTATTCAACCATTGAAAGGGAACTATTAAGTTTAGTATGGTCAGTTAAATATTTTAGGCCATATCTCTTCGGGAGGAAATTTAAACTAATCACAGATCATCGCCCTCTTACGTGGTTATTTTCAATAAAGGATCCAGGCAGTAGATTAGCACGCTGGAGATTAAAATTAGAAGAGTATGACTATGAAATAATTTATAAACCCGGAAGAATAAACAAGAATGCAGATGCACTTTCAAGAATCAAGATAAATCATTTAACAAGTGATCAAGATGAAGAAACTGAAGAATCTGTTCAAGAAGACGAAAATCAAGCACAAGATGAAGAAACTGAAAATATAAGTGAAACTCAACAAGAAAGTGAAAATGAAGAACAAGAAATAACTCCAGAAGAACTTACACAAGAATTTGATACTTTTCAACATTTATATGAAACAAAATCTCTAATTGATTATTCTAAGATAACATTTTCAAATACTCAACTATTAGACAAAGATCATAAAAATATTATAACATTTTTCCAACAAAATAATTTAAAAAATTTTCATTATGAAATAATTGAAGACATTTTTGAAGAAAATCCAGATTTTGAAAATAACAAAATTAATATTTGTTCTAGTAAAAAAGTAAAAAATAGGAAGTATCACATAATTCCTTTACCGTCAAATAATGAAGATGCAATATTACAATTATTTGTAACAGTTTACAAAAATCAAAATCAAATAAATGAATCAAAAACATATCACGTTGAAAATAATTTGAACTTACCCATATTAGAAATTCTTTCATTCATTTTAGCAGAAAAAGAACTAAAACTAGTTATTTGTCAGAATATAGTAGAAATTCCAGATGACGATCAAAGACCAATAATTTTAGATCAATATCACACAGGAAAAGGCCATTTGCACCGCGGAATTAATGAAACAATAAGACGTATAAAAGAAAAATATAATTGGCCCGGTATAACTAAAGATGTAGAAAATTTCATAAAGAAATGTGAAACTTGTCAAAAAATAAAAATATGTCGTAAAAATCTTGATAGCCCTTTAGTCATAACAGAAACTCCAAAAACTCCTTTTGAAAGAATTAATGTTGACGTTCTTGAAATACCAACGAAACATTACATTTTAACAATTAGAGATGAATTAACAAAATTCACACAAGCGTATCCATTAGAAAATAAAATGGCAAAATCAATCGTTAATACACTTTTAGTTTACTTTCAGCATTATGGCACTCCTCTCAGAATACATTGTGATTCTGGTAGAGAGTTTGAAAATTGTTTATTTAAAGATCTATGTAAATTATACAATATAAAAATTACTTATTCTAGTGTAAATCATCCACAATCAAATGGTTCATTAGAACGCTTTCATGCTACTTTAATAGAAATGATACGAGCGCATAAGACTGAAAATCCAAATGAACATCCTTTAACAATTTTACCATATGCGACAATATGCTATAATAATTCAGTTAATAAAACACACGGATTTACCCCGTATGAATTAATATTTGGGCATACCGCTGGTAGACCCCCTGAAACTTTGTATAATCAACAAGAATTAATTACGAAATATGTAAGAGACTTAAATAATAGAATAACTTATTATTATAAATTAGCTCGCACAAGGACCGAGTTACAAAAAGAAAAATCAAAAATACGTTTTGATAAACATATTTCAGAAAATACCCCGGACTATAAAGTAGGTGACAAAGTTTATGTGAAAGAAAGCCAAATTAAAGACAAATTACAAAACAAATTTAATGGCCCTTATGAAATAAAAGAAATATTTAAAAACTCTGCTATGCTTTACAATCCAAAAACAAATCGTAATACTAAAATAAACTTTGATAGAATGAAACCTTATTTTGAACATTAAATTATATAACATTTTTATTAATTGTAAACAAACTTAAAAATTGATTTATTTTCAGGCTTATTATTTTTACCATCGTAATTACTCCAATTCGGAATGGCGCAGTACCAAGCCAATACGTACTTAAACCTATAAATAATACCATTGGGATTTATTACCACGAGGAAGAATATTTAAAAGTTTCAAATGACAAATGGACCTTGTTAGTTTATCGAGATATGTTTACTATAAGGAAAAACCTTGATCATAATGACAATATTTTAAAAAGTTTAATTAATACTGTTGATGCTAAAACAAATATACGCACACAATTATTTTATTCTGAAGTACAAACACATATAAGTTTATTAGAACAATTATCAAATTCATTACAATTAAAATATGAAGAAATTTTCGCAGACACAAAACGTTATAAACGTGGAATTTTAAATGGTATCGGAACCATTTGGAAAGCAATAACAGGAAATTTAGACGCTTCAGACGGCGAATTTTATACAGAGTGTATCAACAAATTATTAAATGATGAACATCAAATGGAAAATTTAATGAAAAATCAAATTTCAGTAACCACCAATGTTATAAAAAATTTCAATGACACTATTCAAAAATTACGAATAGATGAACAGACTTTTAATGATGATATACAAATAATACAAAAATCTATTTTAAATATTTCAGACTCTATAGGATTTTTAAATTCAAAATTAAAAGTACTAGAAATTTGTGAAAATTTAATGGAAAGTTACGTGTATTTAGAAAATGAGTTAAATGATATATTGAATGCAATAACTTTTGCTAGATTAAAAATAATTCATAGTTCAATCATAACCCCGAAAGATTTAATTTTATCATTGCAGCAAATTTCCCAAAGTTTACAAAAAAATAATTTGCCTTTAACAGCATCAAGTGCAAAAATTGCACAATATCTTGAAATAATTGAATTACAAGCTTTTCAAACAGAATCAAAAATTATTTTTATATTAAAAATTCCACTAGTAGAACCAGAACTCTATAATATTTACAAATTATATCCTATTCCAATTTTAGACAACAGAACCGGACTTCATCATATTTTAAGTATTTCACAAAAATACATAGCAAAAGATGATGATTCTTTGATGTTTATACCAATGATGAATTTAAATAATTGTAAAAATTTAGATCATCGTACAAAACTTTGTTCAAATGTATTACCATATCCAATTGATAGTGATTCAATTTGTGAAGCTCAAATATTAAAAAACCCATTAATTTTACCAAAAACATGTCAGTCAAACTTAATATTAGCAAAAAATTATAATATACAAGAGTTAGAAGAAAATACTTGGTTGATTTTAGTATCAGAACCTTTAACTGTGACAATTAAATGTAAAAATCAAGATCCTGTTACAAAAATAATTTATAAAACTTCAATTTTGCAACTTACTATAACTTGTAGTGCATATATAGGAAATACAAAAGTACAACCAACATCAAAACAAATGTCAGAATTAAAATCAAATTTTCATACAGTATCTATACCTTATGATTGTTGTAAGCATTTAACAGATAATGTAAAAGAATTAAAATTAAAAGCTTTAAAATTGAATAATTTTAATACTGAAGACTTAGATATTGCAAAACATAAACTTGATCAATATTCTCATGATTTAGATGATATTATAAATGAACCTTTTGTGAGTAAACATATTTCTTGGTTTACTTATTTTATTATTATTATAATTATAGTCCTTGTATCATTGTATATATTTTGTAAATGTAGAAGACGACGTAATTTAAAAATTGGAATTCAAACTTCAAATAATCAACCACCGCAACCACCTCGAACAAATAAAGTTTTAAAACACATTGTTAAATATTTCCCAAGAAGACGGCCCAGTGTAGGCATTCATGAAGACATAGAAGAAGAAGAAATTGAATTAAATTCTAATAACTTTGAAAAGAACTATGTCTAAAAGTTGCTGCAAAATATAGCACCAACTTTTTTTAAAAGAGGGGAGTTGTTATATAAAAATCCACCCCTTATATTAAAATATTACAAGTCCCAACTACGACGCAATTTATTGTAAAACTTTATATTGTTATTGTTTATACATTTTAATTACTCTTATTTTTTAAATGTAAACATTATTTGTTTTGTTAATCTTGAAACTGCTGATTAATCATTTTGTTACATAAAGCATAATGAAATTTGATATTTTTCTGCAAGGATCTTTTTGACTAATTTATGTCTTTATTTTTCTATAACGCAATATTGCACAAGTTCTCGAAATCTAAACGTCAGCAGGTTCAAAGATATAAAAGCCAACATTTGTAAACCAAAGTTAGTTTTGCTTTACCTCACTCATATAAGTTTATACCGTAGTTTATCGTAGTTAAGAGAATACCAAGCTTGGTTATTCTCTCAATATTGTAATCGTTTATTTAATAAAGTTGTTCAATTTTTTAAAAAGTATTTTCTGCAAACGTTCCCGTAACATATATATATATATATATATATATATATATATATATATATATATATATATATATATATATATATATATATATATATATATATATATATATATATATATATATATAAGCAATTTAAAATGTTTCTACCATTTTTAATTATTATTTAAATATCTTACTTTAAACGAAAAAAATAATCTGATGTGGCACTTTATAGTTTACAATAATGCTACTTAATTAATAATTTGTGCGTATAGCGAACACATCACTTTTTACTGTTTTACACTAACCGATAATGTTATTGTGTTTACAACTAAGTTTGAACTAAAATCTTGAACTGGGGTAGCTTATAATTTATAAAATTTCCAATGCCTGTAACATGTGTTTTTTACCTAAATTTTCAAAGTTTTAAGGTTCTGTTGACTTAGCTTGCTGTGGAAGTGGTGTATTTCTAATTTTTTTGTAAGGACAGCTACTGTTTTGTTTGATTTATTTTGAGTAAGTTATTGTAGATTTTGTTTTAATTTTATGTGTCTGTTTTGTCATTTATTGTTTTCGGTTTTTTTTTATTTCAGTCATTCCTAAGATTTCTTTTTTTTGGTGTGGTTTTCTGTAGCTAAGATTTTTGTTTTGTGAGAAGTCGAATGTTGTCTGTGTATGTTTCGTGAGTGCTGTTTTATTAATTTTATCGTATTTATGGGATTGGATTCTTTTTTCTAGATGTTGAGAAGTTTGGCCTATGTATACTTTGTCACAGTTTTCACATGCTATTTCATTAACTACGTGGGTTTTTTTTGGGGTAGGTGTTTTTACTCTTGAGTTTACTGAAATTAGATTTTAACAAGTTATGTCCTTTGTGGCTAATGTTCATGTTATGTTTTTTAATTTTTTTCCTATTTGTTTTGACAGTCCTTTTGTGTACGGGATGAATACGTAAGTACGTTCGGAATTATTTGTTGTGGTTTGTGCATTTTTGTTGTAAAATCTATTTATTCGTTTTTTAAGGATTGTATTAATGAAACTGTCAGGGTATTTGTTTTTTGTGAGGGCTGTTTTGGCTTTTTTAATTGACTCTTGTCTGTATTCAGGATCTGAAAGGGTGATGGCTCGATCGGCAATGCCTATAACTACACTTTTTTTTTGGGATATAGGATGATTTTACGTGATTCTATAATAAATAATAATAATAATAAATAAAATTATATCAAGACAACATATCATAGAACAATATTTATTTGTGATGTCCTGGATGTAACTAAATCTTAATAACTTGATCTGCAAGATCATGGTAGTTTATAAATCGTATCCAGGACCACTTTTGAATTATGTTTTTTTAAATCCTATTTATTTCATCGATATCAGAGAGTATCTATTTGCGATCAAATATCTTCATCAAAAATTGTTGTTTCTGGAGTGCCGCAGGGGTCAATATTGGGCCCACTCTTGTTTTTAATTTATACGTCGGATTTTATAAAATCTGTGGAAACTGCAAATCTTCAAGCGTACGCAGATGATATACTTCTTCAATATACTTTCGAGGCAATGGAAGTACAAACGATTTCATTACAAATTAATGAAGAACTTGAGTCTGTTTTTTCCTATGCAACAAAGCATAATTTGAAGTTAAATCCAAGCAAAACCAGTATGCTCCTATTTTGCTCAGAGACTAAACGGGAAGGTATAAATCAATTATTACGCCTTAATATAAATAACGTACCTTTAATTCTGTCACATGAATCAAAAATACTGGGTGTCATTTTCGACGATGGTCTCAGATTTAAATCTCATGTTGGTAAGCTGCTTCAAAAGTCCTTCGTAAAAATGAAAGTTTTATTTGCTAACAGGCATTTAATAAATTACAAATTTAGGAAAAAACTTTGCGAGTCACTAGTGTTGCCTATTTTCAGTTATTGTGATTTAGTATATTTTCCCTGCTTGGATCAAATGACAAAGTGAGTGTCAACTGGTGAGTACCTTGTGTTTTATTTATTTTTGGTTTTACTAGACAGAATAGTTGAAATTAAAAATAACATTATTAGTCAGTTGTACTGAACATAATGTGCATATTATCTTTTTTGCAATCCAAGTTTCAGCGTTTTGGCAAATAGCCGGGAAAATAATTGTTTAAAAAGATATGTTATACTTATCTGTGATAAGATTTGTAAAAGTTAGTAAATAATAATTAGCAAAAAATTTTCAGTTAATATTATTTTTCATTCCACTCTCAGTTTCTGTTATTTCTAACTACAGTACTACTGAACTAATGGGAAGTTTTTTAAATATTGCTCTCAAATTTATTCTTATTTATTTATTTACAGGCATACAGATTTTATGTGAAAAAAAGTGCCAACAATTATACAGCAATGTAACGCACATATTGGTGTAGTAGATATTCTGGATAAACAAATGTATTTTTACTGAAACAAAAGAAGGTTTGAAAAGTGGTGGTGGCTATTATGTACCCAAATATTAGATACTGTTGTGGTTAAGTACTTGAAGAAATATATTTTCTTTACTTATTACTGAGTTACGGCGGATAATGTATTAAATAATTTGAACCAGAAAATAAATGACGTGAATATAATATCAGTTTATTTTTTATATTAGTCCGACTGGTATTTAAAGATAATCAAAACCAATTTCAATCTTGAGATTGATTATTTTACATAGGCGATAATTGCTATTGGCTTGCATTTTCAACATCTAGAAACAACGTCACTTCAATATTCTTAAATTATCACTTTAGATTAATCACTGTCTATATCAGCATATAATCTTTCTTAATTCCTTCCGTGAGAATGATACTATACTCCATTCATTCATAAAAGCACATAAAAAATTATTTACCTGAGCTCGCAGAGCGACCCTTTGTCGACCTTCATCGTGCACAGTTACAGTTCTCTAATATAGGCGCGTGATGCATTATAAATACACAAAATATATTTATATAATACCGCGCGCCTATGCTAGAATTTTTTTATGTCTTTATATTAGATCAATGGACTATATAACTAATATATAATCGTTCTGTACTACAATCTTGTCCAACATGCAATAGCTAGAAGTTGATGGTTCTTAAGTTTAAACAAAAAAACCGCTGCCAATTATTTGGGGATCAGAACTTCCTCACCGTAGTAAAACTCGACGTGTGGTGGAGTTTATAATAAAAGTAATTTTTGACGTTTCAAAAAAAGTCACATTTCCTTACGTTTCAAAAAAAGTCACGTTTTGACGTTTCAAAAAAGTCACTTTGACATTTCAAAAAAGTCACATTTTTTGACGTTTCAAAAAAGTCACATTGGTGGAATGTCACTAATATTTTTTTTTAGACACACACACAGAAAATTTTTTCTTTCTGAAATTTTGTGTATCATCATAATTCGTCGATATTCGTCCAGAAATGCAATAATAATTTTTAAAACTTTTTTCACGAATACATAACTTCCTCACTTTGAGGGGTGATGAAGTAATAGCACACAAAGTCTTATGAGGCAGGTCTCATGATTTTTTGTTGCAGTGATAATTCGATACAATATGTACTCAAGATTATCGTATCACTCATTAAAAAAATTAGAAAAAAAAATAACCCTTATAATACGCAATACAAATTTGTTGTGCGAGCGAGGCTAGAAAACGTACCTTTCAGCGAGGCTAGCGTCTGTGACGTCACCTACTTGCTCGGCGGTTCAGCGTAATGCTAGCCTGTATGCGCACTTAGTGGTTTGCGAGAGCAAAGAATATTTACTTTTAAAAACGAACTTTTAAACGTAAATATTCTTTGGCGAGAGTTTCTTGCGATAAGTCATTCAAACATGCCTGCCCGTAAGTGGTGCTTTGTACCAAAGTGTAAAAATACAACGTACAAAACACCGGATAAGACATTTATAACAGTCCCAAGAGATGCAAAAAGAAGAGAAAAGTGGTTTGCGGCAGCACGACGCGACATCAAGAAAGTTTCCGAGAAATCTACATTATATTGTTGTGAAGACCACTTTAAGGTAAAATTTTGTACATATGACTGTGTTCAAATAAAATGTTACTTAAATATTATAGCTAGAAGAGGACATGGAAATATACGTGGAGTATAAATTAAGTAAAGTAAGCGCAAGATTAAAACCAAACGTAGTTCCTCATTTATTCGCGTGCCAGCCAGACAAGAGTTCTTCGAAAAAAGGGTTCGTGAAAGCAGTGAGAAACGATCAAGGAAAAAATTGATAGTAGATCTCATGAAACAATCTGTACAGAAAATGGAAACGGAAATAACTGAAGAATCTATACCGGAGGAAACAAGTCAACTTGTACAAAATCTTCCGTCAACATCTGGAATTGTACAACGGCGCGAAGTGACATGTCAAACGAAAAAGTTTCATTTTAGAAGTACAGGGATACAAGTACATTGGAAAATGAAAGATGCAGTGACTTCGCCCTTGAAAACTGTAGTATCGGATTTGAGGAAACCTACAGTAAAAAGAGTTTTGCAGTTTAATAAAGGACCCGTGGAACCTAAACTGACAAGGCAACTTGTAGACACTTCTGATTCATCTGATATTTACCAACCTACAGAAAGTACAGGTAGTGATGAGTCACAATTAAAATCACCGACCGAAGAAAAACAAATTGCAAAACTCTTTACGAATATAATCGAAGCAAAGTTAAGTATGTATACTGGACTTCCGATCAATTATGTGGCATTTATTGAAAGACTGGAATGTAACTCAAATTTGAAAAAGAGAGATCTTAGTACTATTTAAAATCAAGTCAAACGACTCATTTGCTAAAATTGGTGATTTATTCGGAATATCAAAAGCAAGCAGTAGTCGGATATTTTCTCAGGGTGTGATTACAATGGCAGAATATATGAAGAAACTAATATTTTGGCCCCTGAAATCGTCAATTCAAAGAAATTTACCCATTCCCTTCAGAATGTTATTTTCCAGAGTTCAATCTATCGTAGATTGCCTAGAGATGAAATTCAAAAACCCACCTCAGCGTTACATCAGGCATTAACCTGGTATGACTACAAGAAATGTAACACTGTAAAATATTTAATTTCTGCCACACCCGATGGTTTCATCCATTTTATATCTTGCGGATACGGAGGACGCGTTAGCGATGTTGTACAGCTTTTATTCCAGAGAAATTAGTTGCGGCCATAAAATCACACAACATTTGAACGTCTACATTCGGTAGATTGTGCGAATCGGCTTTTTGAAACCCTGGTTCCATTATCAAATCATAGGTATAAACCACAACACCGAACAGTAAACATGCACTGACTGACTGCCTTGAATATTCATAAGGCAAGCGAGGTGAGCGGAGCGTCAAAGCAAGTAGTTGACGTCAAGCGAATCAGAAATCGTTTTCTCCCGCGCCGCAATTATTCGAACTTATTTGCGCTATTTAGAGATTAATTATTGTTTGTTTACAATTATTTTTGCACCACTAGGTTTCTCAAAGGTTTAGTTCTGATTTTAAAGTGTGAAATGGGTATGTTACATTTTTTGAGACCTCCCTATTCTAATAGTTTCTTGTATTCTATTGTGTTGTGCTAAAACTAATATTGTAGAAGGTACATTTTTTTCAAATCATTACATTGTTATTAATTATTTAAATTCAAAACCTCTTTGCCTTCCAACCGGAAGTATATTTATTACAACCAAAAACCTTAGTCAGTAATACGACTATGTGCATAACTCCATACCGACAAAGTGAGCACCTCGACATATATACAATTGACACCATTATTTTATCATAAAATTACATTAAAAATAAATTTCATGCGATAGACCGGTCCTATTGACCGAAATGAAGTTAAGTAAATTTATCATCAGACAACTAATTGGTAATGGTCAGTAGTATATACTAATTTTACCATTTAGAGTGGGTCGAAGAGTTGTTTTATGTAAATGTAAACCTTATTGGAGTTCTATAAATCATTGTGTGTCTGAAATTGACAATATTTAACCGTCACGATAAATAAATGTACCTTATTTTGGATTCATTAGTTCTATCGAAATTTACCGCCTATAATAACGGTGAATTTATTTTTATTGAGACAATTAAAACTTTAAATTCATTTTAATCGTGTTTTAAGAAATTTTACATCTTTTTTGTGCTATTTTCCGCGAAGTAATTTTATTTATAAATTTTGCTTCAAAAATGACACAAAAAAGTTTGGAGTAAGAAACTATCTCCCACTTTAAGTAAACAAGTAAAACATGAAAGGTTTGTTTCTCTAGTTAACGAGAAATATAGCTGAAAAATTGGTATTAATGTTCGTCTTTGATGGGTTGCAGCTCCCCTTAGTCTGATTCTTCTTCATTTACCACTAAACTGAATATTTTGATAAAAATAATAGCCGTTGATTAACAGATGAAATAACAAACATGTGACAAACGAATTTATTTTTATAAATATGAATAGGTTACCACTAAAAGTTTTAAAATATATGTAACCTATCCTCCTTATCTATATGTAACAATTAATTAAAATGCAGAAGCATGAGAACATTCAATAATGATGCTGTGCCACGATCTGTCATTGCAAAAATCAGCTTGAAGACGACTTATTACAATACTGGCCACCAACTTTGATATTATGTTTATACAAGTGGATCGAGTTACCTCAGGTGTTGGAATACTGATATGTATTACGGAATGGATAATGGGTGTAGGGTGGGCAACTATACATACTGAGAGATAATAAACTGGTTATAATACAATGTGGGTGTTTACGACACAATGGTGTTGTCTGCAACTTGAATTCGAATTAAATTCTTATGATATAACTATTGAAATGATGACTACTTTATATGTCTAGTTTTTATCTTAACCGATATCAGGAAAATGTACAGAGTCTGGGTTTCAGCTTTGAATGTTGTTAAAAAATACTCAATTATCTTTGGTGAGCTAGTTTTGTAGGCGTTTTCTTCCGCTCGTTAAGGTCTTATCAATTATAAATTTATTAATGATGTATTATAAAAGTATAACAAATCAATAACTAAGGGTACAATTTTTCATACGAAAATGTATATTCAGATTCTTGGATGTCGTCGTGGTATCTCATGTGTATTTGCTTCACTATCGTTGAACTGGGGACGATAGAACGGCAACCAATCATTAAACATAGCACTTCGCAACGTATGTGAATACACCTGAGTATATGATGGCATATCGTAGTAGAGCACAGCATCGCACTGCAAAGCCAGCTGTCTAAACTTGCCCTTAGTTAGAAGCACAGCTCTTGTGTTAGATGATGCACTACACTGTTTCAAACAAGTTGAAAGACTCTACAAATGACAATAAATATAGAATATAGGAAATACGGATTGGAGCTGCAAATGTGTAACCAAGTAGGAATATATCAGCATATTTATATTTAAAAGTGAGGAAATCTGTTTATATGATGATATCTAAATTATAGTGCCTGTTTCTTTTCTATTTCATTTTTGTTAACACTGCATAGTCATACAATGCACTAAAATTATGTCAACCTAGAGCAAATCATTTTTAAATTTTATTATCCTAATACCTATGATAACTACTAAAAAAATTCAAAGAGGATGGTTTACATTTTTGCTTACTTAGTTTTCCAATGCATGCGTATGGTATCGAGTGTAACAAAGTGGCACCTTCAGCAGAAATTCAAGAAGCAATTAGGAAAAGAAAGTGCACTGTTTAAATGGCCGTGAACCAGCAACAGTAAATAACAATGATCAATCATTCCTCATATTATGGACAAATTATTCATGGTTGGTTGAATATGCACTATCCAGAAAGATGGACTGGATCAGATAGACCAATTGTTTAGTTGACTCGTTAGCCGGTCCTGACACCCTTAGATTTTTTCTTGGAGGTATCTTTCACGTTTTAAAGAAAATTTGGATTTTGTGCAACTACACCGCATTAAACAGTAATAAGTTACGAAAATTATGAAAATGACCTCCAATAGTACTTTGCGTATGCGATTATAATATCTCTTAATTTTCAAAATACAGTTCGACATTCACAGCGAAGCGAAGTCGTTTAAATCAGAGTACTACAAACAAAGACATTGAGAGAGCATTTAATAATGCACTGCCCGACTCCTTATATGCAGCAGTGGCTGCCAGAGGAATTGAGCCTAATATAGGCGACTGGATTCGTGCTATACTATCAAACAGAACCATAACAACGTCTCTACAGGGAGAAACAGTTAGGTTTAGAGCCACGAGAGGATGCCCGCAGGGTGGGGTTCTCTCTCCCCTTTTGTGGTCACTTCTTGTGGACGATCTACTGGCTATTCTCACACTGTGGGAGGTTGAGGTTCTAGCATATGCGATGATCTAGTCATACTAGTCAGAGGAAACTCTGGAGTAATATCAAATACCCCTTCAAGAGACACTGGATGCAGTGAGTAACTGGTGTGACAGGGAACAGATGTCTGTAAACCCTCAAAAAACAGTAATAGTACTATTCACCCGGAAAAGGAAGCTGGCGGACTTAAGACCTCCCACCTTAACGGGTGAAACTATTCCATTTGCGGAGGAGGTGAAATATCTAGGAATCACTCTGAATAGATCACTTAATTGGAACTCCCATCTGGAAAAGGTAATCCACAATGCAAAGCTGTTCTTATGGACATGCCGTCTTATTTCTGGCAAATGTTGGAGCATGGGTCCCCAACAAATTTATTGGATCTATATCACGGTCATCAGACCAATGATAACATACGGATCCATTGTTTAGTGGCCGAAAGGATCACAACGGTCGGCCAAATCCAAACTCACTGGATTGCAGAGATTAGCATGCATGACCGTAACGGGAGCAATTAGCACCACACCGTCAGCTGCAATGGAAATCCTCCTGGATTTACCCCCTCTTCATATATATCTGGAGAGATAGGCCAGGTGGGCAACCTACAGACTGCAACAAGCGGTCATTAATATGACGGTATGGAATTGTCAGAAAGCTCTAAATCATTTGAGCAAAAACAACAAAGTGACTCTGGTCTGGATACCCGGCCACTCTGATATGGAAGGTAACGAAATAGCAGACTCCTTAGCCAGAGAAGGAGCGGGATCACGATTCATCGGACCAACATCAATACTTGGCATATCCTCAAGTACTGCCAAGATAGTTATCTCAACCTGGGCTGAAAGGAAAACTCTCCAGTATTGGCAAGAGTTACCAGGATTAGTTTATTCGAAGGCGTTTATAAAATACCCTTTGAAATCCAGAGCTAAGAAACTTTTAGAGTTAAACAGGGTAAACCTGAAAACTCTAACAGGCCTATATCGGGCACTGCCGACTAAACTATCATCTGCATAAACTCGGCCTTGCGGAAAACGCCGAGTGCCATCTATGCCTGAAGGATGATGAGAAGGCAGACCACACCTTATGCACCTGTCCCGCTGTGGAGAGGATCCGATTCTCAATATTTGGCAAAGGACAACTGCTGCCAGAGAATCTGGACACATTCTCACTCAATAAAGTTATCAGTTGCATTAAGAGACTGAACTTATTGGGTGAAATATAATTAGGCGTGAGCCACAATAGGCCTGCTGATGGTCGCAGTGGAGGGACTACTGAGACCCACTCACAACAAACCTAACCTAACTATAGAAGTTGTATTAATGATGTAGGTGTTTGCTCGGGCCTATACTAAACCAATCATTTGGATAAAATAAAATGTAACAAAACAAAATATTTCCGATATTGTATTTAAGAACAAAGTTACTAGGGCTCTACAATCCTCCAAACACTTGCATGACTTAAAATTACCATATTCATATAATCAATTTAACAAAATATTTTATAAAGAACATTTAATAATTTTTTTAATCAAATGAAAGTTTTCATGATTTTGGTTTTGACGCAAGAAAGTCAGTCAAATGGTAACTTTAATATGATACACATTTTTTTACATTTTTAATTAATATTGCAATTATGTTATCTTATTAATTAATGGATTCCATCACAATTTAGAATAAAACCTATTTGCATATAGATATAAGCTGAGAACCATGTATTATTTAGGAAATATCTGTATTTGACCGTATTAAAACTTGACAAATCATAATAATCTTTTGGTTCCTTTTGAGAAAAGAATTTATGACATTAATCCCATTAAATCTGATGTTCCTACAATTATCTTAAACGGATATGAATGCACATATTAAATAATTTATGTTGTTATTAATAAAATAACGCCTATGCATATGAATAAAAAAATGTAATTAATCTGTCAGTTAATGTTTATTTATGTATCTAACTTTAAGTTTAGTTTCATTATTATTATTGACTTCAAATCGTTTATGTTGATTCATTTAGTTCATTCATTCTTTCTAAAACATACAGAGATCAAGGTCAGATTATTTTTAGAAGCATTTGCCTTGGGAGTAGTACGTACTTATCATCATGATGAGAGTTACACATATCCGAAGGTGCGAAAAATATGTGGAGGTTCGAGGGCGGAATTTTGAACAATTATTAAATTAAAATGGAATCATGTTTTTAGTTGATTTTATCTTATCTATTTTAGATTATGCAAAAAGTGTCTTCAATCCAATTTATAGGCATGTTACAGTGTTTAGTGTTATTTTTCGTCTTTGTGGATATCTAGTAACAAATGTACTACAAGTTCTTGATATTAATTTATCACATTCTCCATAAATAATAAACAAATTCAAAAAGTCTTCGTGGGTGTAATTTAAACGTGGTGGCATTTTTTTACATAAGAAAATTACTGACATTACTGATTGTTTCTAATCATGGCTAATTTGATAAAATTTTTACTAAAAAATTCTTGAATTTCTAAGAAAATCGCAAATATTTCAAAAAAGTTCTAACTTAAACCCCCACAATGCTTATATAAGAAAAAAAGGAAATTAATTATACATAACTAAAGTAAGTTTCCGCGGTTTGAGGTTTACTAAATGTAACGTGAAAAATGGAACACTGGTATCATATTATTGAATTTCTTTAAACTCACCTCACCTTATGGTCTTTATGCATGCCAAAAAACAAATGAATATGTTTTACACGAAGAAAGTTATAAAGGTTATTGGTTTAGGCATAGGGTATCCTACATATTTTTGACTCAGAATTTTATGCTCTTTTCTAAAACCCTAAAATATGTAGGATATTCTGTTTAAAATAAGCAAGTTGGCATCGACTTCCGGTATAATCGGAAGTGCTAGATGCTTGTAATTATTTTAGTTGGATTGGCCATATTGCCATTAATTATTTACTACATTTTCAAAATTTTCTGATGCGTACTTTTCCTTATATTGATCGATGCAGTTCCTAGTGAGACACCCTGTATATTTAGGTGAAAAATAAAGCGAAAAATGTTATTTATATAATATGATAATCCGTATTTAATTTTTTTTTTTTGTATCTGAGAAAATTTCCTCAATTAATAATTACTTGATTTTTTGTATTATATTTATAACAGGAGAACTTATATGTGAAGTCTCTATAAAAATATATCCTCCCTTAATTTCATTCATTGTTAACATAATATTTTGAAATACATTCATTTTTCTCATAGATCACGAATCTGTCATCAATTTTTTTCAATAATGGTAAAACTACACAATAGGCAGTAAAACGCTTTTTTTGTTAATAGAACACCCTACTCATATATATCTTTGACAATTTAGATTCTATATTGTTCTGTATACAATGCGTTATGACTTATGACATACTTGTAGTTTTGCTTTTATACTAACTTAACTGATATAATATGACTTATTCTAAGAATTTAAAATAAGTTTTTTATCTAAGAAAATATCATCGCCCAAGACGCGACTTTTTGGAGGCTGAAAATACGTAAATGGGATGGCATTGACCCAGACAGGTGACTACTTTCCTTGCAGATCACCCTATCGCCATGTAATGTTTAGTTTATAAATAGTCTCTAAAAATCATCAGTGATTAATACTAGTTATCCTCCTAAATCAACGTCATTCCACTTGGATAGATAAAGAGAACACATTGTCTTCCAAGAAGTCCAGATTTCAATCCACTGGAGAACTTTCAAAATAAAATTTATAAACTGAATAGAGACAACTTATAAATCATAGGCGTATGTATCCAAACTCAAAAATATTGTAAATCAAACATTTGGATTTTTTAGTGTAGGCAAAAAAAGAAACGTTACGAATTCTTTTCTCGAAATAGTACAATAATTATAGTAAAAACTTGTAATTGAGAACAAGTTTCAAATCAATAGTTTAATATTTTCTATAAATTTTTTTTTTAATTTAAATAATTCTTACTATTGTTTTTATTAAATTAATTTTCTTATCAGTAGAAATGTTATGTCTCCGTGGTCTAGAGGTAACGTACTTGCCTCGAAACTTCGGGGTCCCGGGTTTGATTCCCGGTCGAGGAACTGGGATATTTCTGTGAGAGAGATTAATCGTAGTATACTCGAATATTGGATGTGTGTCCATTGTCTCTAAATGTGTAGCCCTCTCCCACACAAGGTCATTCCAGACCTTCAGGGATAAAGGGGGTTGTAATTTCATGTGGTGCGATGGTGTTCGTTCCAAAATAAACATATCAAAATGCAGGACAATTGATATCGCAAAAATTTTTTTTAAATCTCATTGTATAATGCTCGATGTTATTGTTGACAAACGGAGGTGTAAAACCATTGAGGGTACGACACAAATGATTTAAACAAGATCAAAAAGGTGTAAGCTCAATGAATCATAGTGGTAACCTACTATAAGTGTTGACACCCAGAAGAATAATACAATTACATGTGTATTTATTATAATTGGCATAAATAATTAATATCTTTTTTATTATATAATACGCCTAGATGACAACCGTGAGGTTAGATCCGGGTGTTGGCATTGAAACCTGCACTGTCACTTTATTATTCAAACACATATGTCACTGGAACAGTAAATTTTATTAATATGGACAATACAAACAATATTTTTCTATTTCTACTACACCAATGAATTATATCTATGCATCACATAATTGGAATGAAATTTTTATGTAATTTAATAATTACTTCTCTAAACATAACTTCAATCGACTTAACCTTAAAAAAGAAGAAAACACTGGCATTTCAGTTGAATTTTCAAAACCTGCCCTAGGATTATATTTGATTGTAACTATTCGTGTGGGTCTCAAATGAACATTAATATAAATATCACATCATTTTTTTTTACAATTGGGGTATAAAATTTTAAAATTTAAATACACCAGTCAAATAATTTTGGCAAATTGTGGAAGGAAAACATTTTTTCTCAGAGTACCATACATAAATCCCCCTAAACAACTGGGAAGTAAACATTCCAGAAGTTTGGAAAATGAAGCAGAATATTTTCTCAATGTGATTATTAAAGCCGGCCCTTTGTAATGCAGTCTACCAAACAGAGATAGAGAGTTAACATACAACATGCACCAAAAAGTACGCATAACAACAGGTTTCCAGTGACCAGTAGGTTATCTCAGCTTGTCGCTAGATAGGTACAGTAATCTAGCCTCTGCAGGTATCATGTACATTTTGTTAGGAGATGTAAGCTTTTCTGTGGTTTTATTTCGTGGTTTACTGCATTCTAAGCTCTAGATACTTTTATTAGTTTTACTGTGCTTTTAGTGCATAATTATATACTATTTTTCGTTTGCTCTTTAATGTTGTGTGATGGAGGTCACGTTTGCTGTTACAAAAGCTGTAAAAGTAAAAGGTACACTGAAACATTGGAATATTTTTTCTTTTCCTCGTGAACCTGAGAGGTAAATAACATTGGAAATTATAAAACATAAATTTTGGTATTTACACTAATTTTAATTATTCTTAAATTAAAGGCGTTACTCGAAAATAAAAATATACTTGTTGTGTATGCAAATCATATTTTTGCATTTTTCCGACACGTGTTATGTTAAAAAAAAATTCTCAAGTTGTTTTTAGTAGGAATATTGGGGGATGAGGTATGGACATCCGTTTAATTTCCGATATTTGATCAGTGAAGTTAAGCAGCACTGATCGAGTCCGGCAATTGGATGGATGAACGATAGCTCATCTAACAGTCGGTAGGCTGTCAACAGACAATCCTGGGAAGGCCGCTAGCCTGATGCAGGCGGAGAGGCGAGCCCGGTCGAAGAGAGCTACCCAGGAGGTTTGCCACTCTGCTAGCGGTGCAGGCGGGCAGGCCCAGGTGGTGGGTTAGTTGACAGTCGAAGACCGTGGTTCGGAGTCCACGCTAAACTGTAGGTCCCTAGGTAAAAAGGGCCCATTGTGGCCTACTTGCCTAGTAAATTAAGTAGCTACTACTACTACTAGTAGGAATATTAAAGAGAATGCAAAACGAAATTTTTACTAAATTTAATTACTACCAAGGATATCGAAATTGTGTTTTTAAACGAGAAATTTTTTTTTATTTTTTCAACGATTTCTTTTTATTTTAATTTATTTTACTCCCACATCACGTCATGTCAGTAGAAGTTATACTCTTAAATTTATTAACAGACATTTTGAAACTGGCAAACAAAACAAAAAATTAATAATTTGGAGACACCAATAAAGCATTAGTTTTTTATTTATTGAAGTGTATTCATCTTAAATGGGACATACTGCATAAAACGTAAACATTTTTGAATTTGACTTCAAGTTTAACCGGTAACACCTGTTTTTCTGTTTTTTTTTTTAATTACTCTATATATTTTATATAATTGTATAGTTCATTTAATATTTCTTCAACGATTGTGTATCTTTGTTATTTTGAAAATAATTTCATTCGTAGCATAGTTTGCGAGATCCAACTTTTAGATGGCTTGACTTTGAATTTGGGGGCTGCCTAATGTTGGACTGTTTATTTATTAATGAAAAAATAGCCATATCTCGAAAATGAATAAAGATAATATCACACAGAAATATACAATGTGTTCACCTAGTGCGTATTTGTTCCATAACTCTGTAACTAATACATATAGAAAAAATATGTGGGAACAAACATTGTTCAGCATTCATCATTGTATATTCTAAAAATATTGTTAGTCATACAGGATGCTCCATTTTGGCTGGATAATAGTTAACTTTGTTATGTTAAATAAAACAGTCTGTATGTTATTGCATATTTGGTTAGTGAACGTCAAGAGATTTTCAGTGAACTACCATAACATGTACTTCCATTGAGCGGTTCAGGAATTATTTGAAATTATATAGAAATTTTGACGAATATACACTTTTAAAAGAAACGTTTTATTCTTCTACTTTGAAATGCTTTCAAATGGTTCGATGAGGTATTAAATTACAATAGAAAATGACTTTCAAACCATGTATCCGGTTTTAGATTTTTTTTTATAGAAAGTCTTTAATTTTCTGTCAAACTTGAAGATTTAAAAATTTCAATAACTTTGTTATTTCAAGTTGAACACCCTGTATGTTAATTCACATTTGATTACAGAATTCCAAGAACTTTCCGATGACCTACCATACTTAATATTTATTTTCAATGGTTTTGAGGATATGATCATTTATATCCAAATTGTGACAAACAAAAAACAAAAATTTCCTATTATTGATAAATTGTATGCAAATTTTAAATAACCAATAAATAAAAATAGTTTGACGCTCTTTTATAAAATCATCAATCTATGAAATACATTACCTTATAACTAAGCATTACCTTAATTAAATATTTAGCCCTCGTTCATTTATGCAAACAAAACAGTGCAACTGCAACCAATTGTGATTGGAACTATGTTATGCAAGCAATGCATATCCGTCCACTAAGGCGACTGCGATGCAACTCAAACGAAACCAATCGCCTGAAACCATATTTATTGTATGCGATCTATGATAAAGAGCAGTTGTTTCTGGTCTTTTTAATTTTTTGCTATTGCTATTTTTGCAAATGGCTCAAGCTGGTCTTTTATGATTGATTGCATAAGTGGATGAGTCACCAGAGTTCGCTGATTTGTTGCGCAAGACAAATAATGGTATTTATTTCTCTAGGGAATAAAATTACACCAATTCTAGAATAGGGAGAATTTAATGATTTTCTTAATTAGAAATTTTTAAAATAAGCATGTATTAGGTAACTGCTGAGTAACGCAGTGGGCTAGAGCTTTAAGTGCCAAACGTATCTAGTTTACTGTCTATTGACTTCCGGGTTCAAATCTCGGTTTCATCTTTGATAGTCGAAGGGATTGGTTTTGTGTCTGTCATATTTCAACTGTGTAACCCCCGCCCATTAACCTCAAGAATTTTTGAATCTTTTTTTAAAATACTTAACGTTGTTTGAAATCTAATTTTCGGATTTTCGAAAGCACTCACTTGTGGGTGTCTTCTATCTGGATATGTAGTAATGTATATTCTAGATGCTAATAAAGAATTTTTACTACACTTCATATAAAGCATATCAACTAATTCATTATCGTGAAAATCTATTTTTTTTTTAATAATTATTCTAGTTTTATTAATTGTATCAACTATATGTACGTGCAATAAAAACACAACTAATAATTGTCACAACTGTTGCAATTAATTATAATTTCTGGCAGTCTCTTATCTTTTTGTTTCCACGTTTTATTTGACATTGAACTTACGATTTTTAAATGGGTGTTATTTTATCGGTCACCAATTTAATGTGATTTTAATTATCAAATAATTAGATTTGCTCTCAGAATGATAAATCTGTCACCAACTTGTTAACACCAAACTATTTCAAAACAATTATCTATAAATTTATGGCAAATCACCCGAAAACGTAATTAGTCACCAAATAATTAGATTTATTCTGAGAATGATAGATCAGTTACCAACTTGTTAACACCAAACTATTTCAAAACGATTGTCTATAAATGTATGGCAATCAGATGATGATCTGTAATTGTTGTGATAAACAGGTATGTCTGTCCTAATTGGAAGTTAAATAAATATACAAATTTCTTAGACATTGTGTATTTATTAAAAATTTAAATATTATAGAAAACTACGTACGTTATGTATGGACATAACTAATAGCAAACTAACGGTAAACCTAAGAATAATAATTGAACAAAAAATTTAGTTATGCGAAAGAACTCACTGAATAATAAGAGCTAGTTTTGATTTTGTGGGGGCACCCTCTTTTCCTTTTTGCCCAATAGGCACATTTCTTGCCTCAAGCGGGTAAAAAAAGAATAAAACATACATCGTAATAAGGTTCTGAAACATTTTATTTGGTGATAGATCTATTATTTTGAGAACATAGTTATTATTCCGAACGTAAAACAGATTCATTGGACATAAGTTACGATGATTATTCGTTTATTTTGGATACAAACTGTTAAAAATTTGGATAGACATGTTTGGAGACGCTTATGTTAATGTGAGATTAAAAATAATTTCTGTGATTGAATTTCATAATCAGAGGATTTCGTTTGATGACAAATATTTATTATGGTGACAAATAAACTTATTCTCTTTTTAAATATTGGGCCAGATGGACAAGAAAATATCTTAGATTTGCTGTTTTGCGCCATAACAATTAAAAAAAAATCTTGGAAATAATTTTGTTTTTTTTTTTAAGTTTATTTTGTTATTCCTGTTTTTCGCTAATTCCTCATGAGGTGCCTGAATAGAATTAATTGTGTGTGTGTGTGCGTGCGTGTGTGCGTGCGTGCGTGCGTGCGTGCGTGCGTGCGTGCGTGCGTGCGTTCGTGCGCGTGTGTGTGTGAGTGTGTGTGTGTGTAGGGAATATGAATACCACATACATGAACGCGCAGACCGGTCTTAAGACTTTAAGACATATACGCACCTATAGCTAACGATATCAATTTTGACTTTTTCTTTTTATTTCTTATTTATTATAGAATGAGTTACTTTATAAGAAAGCTTAAAATAGTAAAACTATTAACCTCTTTATTTATTGGTCATTTAAAATTTGCATAAAATTTATCAAGAATAAGGAACTTTGGTATTTTGTTTCTCAAAATGTCGACACAAATGATCATTGAAAATTGACCATAAATAAATATCAAGTATGGGTCGCTGGAAAGCTCTTGTAATTCTCTAATCGAATATGAAATAACATAAAGGTCGTTCCATTTGAAATAACAATAATAAATCTTCAAGTCTGACATAAAACTAGACATCCTGTAGAAAAATCTAAAACCGTATACATGGTTTGAAAGCCCTTTTCTATTGTAATTCACTGCCGCATCGAAATGTTTGAAAGTATTTCAAATTAGAAGAATACAACGTTTCTTGTAAAGGTGTACATTCGTACATTTCTATATTCGTACATTTCTATATAATTTCAAATAATTCCTGAACCGCTTAAATAAAGTACATGTTATGGTGGTTCATTGAAAAGCTCTTAACGTTTACTAACCAAATATGCAATAACATATAAGATATTTTGTTTAACTTAACAAAGTTGACTATTATCCAGCTAAAACAAAACACCCTGTATGACTAAAAATGTTTTTAGAATATGCAGTGGTGAATCTTGAACAACTTGTTTTCACTTTTTTTCTATCTATAATAGTTACAGAGTTATGGAACAAATACGCACTAGGTGGACACTCTATATGGTAAGTCAAAAAATTTAAAAATCGATGTCGCTTGTGGTTGAACAGGAGGTAAGATCCGGTTAATAAACCATCGATGGGTGGCCAAATTACCTTCTTTACGTAGCCTGTATTTTTAACAGTTTTACCATTTTCTGGTGTTATAAATAATTATTCTATATGAATTTGTTAATATAGATATTAAAATTACTTGCATAATAAATTAAATTAAATGAAAATAATCAATATAAGTTTAGTAATACATAGTGGCTCTTTTTTGTAATCGAAAAGTTCTTATAATTCTGCTGTAGATTCAAATATTCACTGAGATTTCTTGTTAAACCCAGAGCACACAATACTATCTAATTTTTGAAAATTATTACGACAATGAAATAACAAAGACGAAACTATTTAGTTTCAGAGAAATAAAGGAAATATTTTAAGTATGTATTTTTGCCTACGATATCCTTCTAATTTCTTGTTTAATTTTCGTTTTCTCAGACTCTCATATCATACATACGTATGAATTACATGATCGCAAATTCACTACCAAATGATCAAATTCTCCACAAGACCAGCTGTCAGCAAATCACAAACTAAAATAGGTAAAAATATTGGTAAATAATAATGTTAAATACTGTATATGAAAGCAAAACAGTGTAAAGTAACTAACCAGCATTAGTGGCTAAAATGGCTTTCGTGTCCAACTACCCACTGAGTATATTAATTAATACTACAACGTTTAATAATGGTAGTCTTATACACCCACAAATCATATAGTATTTTGACAAATTAATTATTTTCCATTTTTGTAATATATTATAGAAATATAAGTCATTATACATAAGCGCAGAACAGAAACACCAGAACATCTACATCTACAGAGGAGTATAGGCTTTAATATTAGCAATGAGTTATTAATTAAATGTGTAATTAAAGAATTCTAAATATACGATCACTACATATAGCCAATGGACAGTAAATGAAGTTAATAAAATATTCTTACACAAAAACAATTATCGTCACTTTGTACAGGGTGAACCCGCGAAAATTCCCAATTCCCCCCCCTTTTCTGCATTATTTTTGGGAGTTAGAGAGGCATTTCCGAAAACAGATTGTAGGGAATTTTATAAATTTTTTACGATGACCTCACTGAATGTACATGATAATTCAAAAACTGTGATCAACCCAACTTTTTTTTTTAAATAGAACACCCTATATATTTTTAGGTTTTTGAAATCTACATTTTATTACGATTTCAGTGCTATATACATGTTATATATTTGCAATATTTGTTTGGAAGATACAAGGTGTTAAAATATGCCTCGAGTATAATAATAATACTTGATTTTTTTTAATAGAAATATTTCACACACAAGTTATGACAACGGAAAATGATAAGTTAACTGACTGACAGTTCTTTAATTATTTATACGCTTATTTATGTTTCCATAGGCTTCTAGAAATAAGAGATATTATAATTTTTAGTTTATTTTAATTCGATATTTTAACAGCTTGTACGTTCCAAACAAATGAAGCAAATATATAACATGTATACCTATATTACTGGAAATGTAATAAAATATAGAATCCAAAAAAACTAAAAATATATGGGGTGTCCTATTTTAAAAAGATTTAAGTAAGTTAGTTTAATCACACTTTTATGCCACACCGTGTATATTCACAGAGTCATCAAAAAACCATTCATAAAATTTCCTATGATCTCTTTTCGAAACGTCTAACTCCAAAAATAACGGAGAAAAGAGGGGAGGAGGATTCCTTATGCGTTTAACCTGTACATTACTAACGAGTTTGTTTAATCTTAATTCAAGAAACGAAATTATGGACAAGTCTCTGGTTGTGAAGTTACAAATTTTGTTGTACAAAGGTTAGTTTAACCACTCGAACCCTTTGCAAGTAAATGAAAATGTCAAGGCTACATTACTAAAGAGTTTCTTTACCATCGATCAAAAGGAAATTTTGGACAAATAGCTGGTTGAGAGTTTAATTATAATCTGATTAGTATCTGATAATCTAATTAGGATCTGATTAAAATCTGATCAGGATCTGATTAGAATCTGATTAATAATCTGAGCATAGTCTGTTTATAATCTGATTAGAATGTGATTAGAAACTGATTGTAATCTGATTATATTCTGATTGAAATCTGATTAAAATCTTATTAAAATTCTGCCTAGAATCTGATTATAATCTGATTGTAGTCTGAGTAGAAATCTGACTAAAATCTGATATGAATCTGATTATAGTTTGATTGTACTCTGATTAGAATCTGATTAAAATCTGATTGTAGTCTGAGTAGAAATCTGATTATAATTTGATTAGAATCTGATTCTATTCTGAATAGAATCTTAAGAACCTTTTGTTTCCCATCGATCAAAATGAAATTATGGACAAGTATCTAGTTGAAAAAAATAAATTTTTTAAAAAATTTTTGAAAGGTCGTTTTCAATTTTAGACCCTTTGTAAGTCAATGAAAATTTACAGGTAACGAGTTTTATTATCATCGATAGAAACGATAATTATGGACAAATAACTGGTTGATAATTCAGTTGTAATCATGTAATCTAAATAGAATCTGTTTGTAATCTTATTTGAAATTTATTTAAATTTTGATATAATATCTCGATATCCATGACTTGTTTTCTTAAGGAAAATTTTTTAAGGAAATAAAATCATTTCATTTAACATCCCCTTTACAGAGTTTCTATATTGTACTTATTTACAGACATATTTCAAATTTCTTGAACTGAGTATACATCCTTTACATTATCGTCTGATATCTACTTACAATATAAATTACATTTTATTATGACTATAATATTGTTATTTGCATCTTGTGCATTTACATCTTGTACCAATTATCCCCATTTTCTTTGCACTTAAAATTCACTATTAATTTTAGTTATATATAAAAAATTCTAAATCTACAAAAACCACGTCGACTCAATGTATTATATATTTATTAAAACTTAAAGGAGTGACCAGCTTATCACTCAAACCGTATCATATCAAAGAGGTTTTCAATTATTTTTGTTTCATCTTATGATTTTACAATTTTTATCAGTTCACACTAACTGTATGAATTCTCGATTGACACTATCATTTTCGATAGGTATATTTTTATTTTATTTACAAGGTTTACTTTTGCGCACAGATGCATAAAAAAATCTTCAATAACCACCCAAAAATTCAATGTGACAGCTTGTGACCTCACAGGACAAGGTTTAGACCCAAAATTTGTAAGAGTTTTGGTGTTGGTTTAATTTTATATAAATGTATGCATGTACTCAATGGGATTCACGTCTGTGAGTTTGCAGGCTTGTCTAATTTTTTAATACACATATTTCCATCTTCTAACACGCCCGTGCGGTGATTGTACATTATGCTCCAAACATGACTATTCTTCCTTGACATGGACAACTCTAACAAAGGCAAGTTTTTTCGTCGACCTGTTATTTCCCAGACCTTCTGACGTCTATTATCACTTACTAAGCCAATCCTTGAAAGCGACTTCTGATATCCCTTACTGAAATAGTAGATTCCAACAATCAAAACTTGTTACATAAAGTTCTTCCTGCCGTTTGTTATCCTATGGCGATTCGTTCTATGTCTTCGGTGAAGATTCTCAACTTGGTACTAATGAACAACACGAATGATGGAACTTATCATGTAACGCGACTATTTTGACTCTACTAAATAGAAGAATCATATTCCCGGCATAGTCAGATTGGAAACCAAGGGGGAAAAAATTCCAAATGGGGTTCTCATAAAAACTTATCTAAAATTAGCCTTGCTTAGAAAAATTTTCATTGAAGGGAATTTCATTCACTTCGTCTTCCCTTTAGAGGATGAAGTAAACCTCCCCTTATCGTTTTTCAAACAGAACTTGTTAACCATTAAAAATTTTTAAAAGAAAAACCTTCGATTTACAAACTTTTCTATTTCAAAATTCTTGTTAACTCAAACGTGTTCGATGAATTAAATAAAATACAATACCATGCACAGAAATCTGCTACAGAATAATTGTTTACCATATTATTCAGAAATGTTAATTCTGAAAGTACGTATGAGAAACCCTAAATATTTGCTTATATTTCCGGAACACTCTGTATAACGCAATTTTAATAAAAAATGTTTTTTGGTGTTTGAGTTCTTATGAGGGTTGACTTGTTGTAAGCAGTGTGTCGTATTTATTGCATACAATTCGGTTGTTGTATATTACAAAAAAAATATTACATAAGAATAAATTCGTCCCTGAAATTGTTGAAAATTTTTCCTATCCTAGATGAGTGTCAAACAAAATTGAATATTAAAAATGCCAATAAATGAACTGTTACACAAACAATAAACAAACAAATGCCATTCCCAAAATAGAAAAGAGAAAATACTTTTTAATGAATGAATGATAATTTGTTAAAAAAAAAAACACTTTTGCCACTTTAACGTTAACCGCACAAGATGTGTTTTGTTGAGCGATAAACAAACATTAAATAACAGATGTTTATTACACTTGGTTTTACTGCTATTTAAACAATTGCACAACATTTTAACAATTACGATCCTTCATGGGAAGTGTTTAACGTCCACATAAAAATAAATTTATATAACGCTGGATATAGTAGAAATCTGCAAAACTAACAATTCACATAAAGCAAGTCCAGAGAAGACTCCATAGTTCCGGATATGCTCCGACAAGCGTTTCTATGTATTTCTTCGGTTGTTGGAGATGACTCACTCATTCATCAACCGTACCGGAAACTTGAACTTGGATACTACGGTGCTGCCAAGTATTTCGTTTTTCGAATATGGTATTGCGGTCTTTTTATAGCACTGCGCCACAAACTGTATTATTGTGTTTACTTCTTTCGATTGGAAAACGAGGTAGGCAAGTTCAAGTTCACGAAGAGAAAATATAAAAGTTTATTGATGAAGGAAGAAACAAGGTGTAAATTAGGTAACATTTATGTGTTGTTTTAATTTACAGCAAATTAAATAACGACACCTATCTATTGACAAAAATAACAATAATTTATTGTACTATTTAATCACAGTATTTGGCTATACCGGTTGTCAATTTGAAAATTTATCACCCCAATACACTCAAAATAGTATATATTACAAAAAAGATGAAACTACTGTTTTTTTCGTGATATGAAAAATTTTGATAAATTTTCCTTCTGATTACTAAATAACATAGTTTGCAAAGGGTTTACTAATGGTCTAGACGGAGTCTGGGGAGGCTGGGGCATTTTTGTAACTTTTTTTCTCAACTTTTTTCAATTTTTCTGCAAAACTTCTTCAATCAGTACCGATAGTCGTGCCTTAAAATATTGCTTGGGTTCCATAATACGAGATATTATATAACCTAAATCCACCAGGCGCCGCTGATACAGGGTGAGTAAAGCATTACCAGAAATAAGATTTTTTTTTCGAAACTGTTGGAAAAATTTAAAAACTTGATATGCAAGCTGAACTTATTGGAGGTACTGTAACTATATACTTTCCGATTTTTCTCATACGTAGCGAGGTGCATTATAGTGGCGTGCAATGCGCTTTTGATTAAATCAATGAAAATAAAATGGAGATTTTGATAAAATCCGTGTAATAATTCTGCTGAAAATGTCTCTTGTATTTTTTAAAATAACGCACTGTTTTGAGAAAAAATAAAAAGGAAATTCATGCATATGAGTCACCGGCGTATGTGAAAATAAGAATAAAAAAATATCCAAGGTAGACCATGCCCGATGTCTTGAAAATGCAACTGTTTCTAAATGACACTATTGCTATCATATTTACCTCCAATGGTAACTTTTCAAAAACAATTTTCAGACAAATGGATTAAATAGGTAATCCAGGAGCAATATGAATGGGTTCCTAATTCACCGAATTTAAAACCAGACTTTTATTTATGAATGAATGAATGAACGAATGCTTTATTGGTCATGGAAATATACCGTGGTAAGTTTGACACGTCAGAAAATATAAATAAAATAATATAGTTACATATATAAATGCAACATAAACCCATATACCTATATAACATAGAAATACCAACATAAATGATAAATAATTATAAATCTAATGTACACAAATACACTTATAAATATTAGTAAAATAAAATGTCCATAAAATATAAAACTAACATATCTACACATAAAAATGTAGGTAAATATAAATAAACATAAGAAAAAATACATAGCAATAATGAAACTTAATGCTAATATAGTCAAGAAATTATATAAAGACAAAACAATATTTTACACATAATTAAAATCCGATACACTGTAAGTACGTGCATTAGCTAAAAGATGTCTTTTTAATTCAGATTTGAACTGGCTATTTGGTAAGTATTTTACATTATCTGAAAGTGAGTTGAATAGAAGCAATTCCGAAATTATTTTTTTTTAAAGCTAATCTTTTAGTGTGGTATCACTATATCATTTCGATTACGAGTATTATACCCGTGAGTTTCTCCATTTTTCACATATTTGCTCAAATTCTCCTTTATATGAGTTAGATTACAAAAGATTATTTCAGATGGTAACGTTAATATGCTAAATTTTATAAACGATGATTTACAACTTTCAAGTTAATTCAAACCCGTCAAAACTCTTAATGCTCTCTTTTGTATAACAAAGATACTATGAATTTGGTTAGATGTACCCCAGTTTTTCAAACCATATGTCATTGCACTGTGGAACAAAGCATGGTATGCAATAAGTGCGGCTTCTAAGTTCATTCTGCCCTTTATTTGTCTGATTGCAATATTTTTCTTGACAACTTTGTGGACAAATCATGGATATGTGAATACCAGGTTAATGTACTGTCTAAAGTTAAACCTAAAAATTTTATGGTCTGAGATGTATTACTCTTGGTAGAAAAAGTCAGTGTGTTTGTTTTGTTTGTGTTTAAGCATAGCTTAATTGCATTTAACCAGTCAGAGGCTTTATTTACGATCTCTAATTTCGAGCCAGCAACATTACTGCCAGTATCTCCCAAATGTTTCGCAAAAAGTAGTGTCATCTGCAAAAAGAACAGTAAAATGTGAAATAACATCAGGTAAGTCGTCTATATATATTAAAAATAGCAGTGGTCCCAGCACACCACTTGCAGAACACCATGTTGTACTTACAACATGTTGCTAAGTTCATCTTTATGATATACACACTGATGTCTATTTGATAAGTAGATGACATTAGTTCAAAAGCCACACCCGTAAAACTCAAGCTTATTTAGTAGAATCTCTTTAGAAACGTTGTCAAATGCTTTGCTCAGGTCGAGAAATACTGCCAATGTTGACTTTCGATTTTCAAATCCTTCGCTTATGAAATTAACAAGCTCCAAGACAGCGTTGGAATATTTCTCCCTTTCTGTATCCAAATTGGCTGTCTGTGAAAACAGTGTGTGATTCCAAATAATTTATTATTCTACAGGTTAAGATTTTCTCAAAAATTCTGGCCAAAATAGTAAGTATCGCAGTTGGCCTGTAGTTCCCATATCCTCAATATCGCCTGATTTTAACAAGGGAATGATTTTTGCTTTTATAAATTTACTTGGGAATGTTCCCGTTACAAAGATGAGATTTATAATGTAAGTTAGAGGTCCCGATAACGACAGTAAGTTTTTTTAGACATATCCACCGAGTGATTATATATATCGGTAGCCCTCGAATTTATGGGAAGTGTTAAACAAAAATGACGTATATAAATTGTTTTTAATTAAATTTAATATTTAAAAGACCTTTATCCAGTATCGCGACGCCTTACGTGAATGATATAGATGCAATTTTTAAAGAGCTGTAAAATTTTAAAAATCATTCAAATACTGTTTATTTTTGAGAGAAAGGAAAATAAGCGTTGGGAGTCACCCCATAAACTATTCATATACTGTGATTTTGCTTGCAAAAACTCCTTATTATCCTTATTAATTAAAGGAACTCGTACCACTGGCACTGTATCAAAACATAAAACATGTTGCTGATCACTTTTTGTAAATCCAATCCACAAAATTCAGAACGAATTTTGAAATAATTATATTTTTTACGACTAGAATCCAGTTATACTTCTTAACGACTTGGAATTTTATTTAGCCGCCGACCATATAGTTGCCAAAATAATTTAGATTGTATCTTCGTCATAGCTGCATTACTCATAAACTGGTCTGAGGGCGTTATATGTAAGGCATTCCGAAGATGAAATTGTCTGGGATAATAGATATTGTGGCATATACTTGCAAGTAAATTCCTTTACATTTACCCGCGATAGTAGCCTGAAGCCCTATATGTAAGATTTTACCGTCAGAACTTTTATGACGACCACACATCTTGCAGCATACCACAACTGCCTCAACTCATGATTATCATTAACTATAAAAGAGATTTGTGCAAAATGTTTAAAGTTATAACAAAGTCTGAGAAATGTTCATTTCCTTCTGGAGTTCGATGTGAATTTTCAAGGGCTGCATCTGCTGTTACGTGAACTGGCTCTAATGTCTCAATATTGATGTGGACTTCATCTCTTATGGTTTCACCTAAGATAATAAACATATTCTTAGATACAAATAAAAACTTTTTTCAAAAACCGCCTTCAAAAAAAAATGCGCTAAAAAGTGAAAAATAAATAAATTATTATAAATAATATTCTAAATTTTTGAAATCGGTTACAAATTAATATTGAAGAACTAAAATAGTATAATTAATTTGTAGCCGATTTCAAAAATTCCGAATATTTATAAAAAATTATTTATTCTTTACTTTTTTAGCGCATTTTCTTGCAGGCGGTTTTTTAAACTTTTTATTTTTCGATTTTGAGTGTTTTAATTTTTTCCAATATGTAGCTTATTCGATTAGTGAAAACCGCATCGTAATACGACCAACGCTTCTTGAGAGCGTTGGAGGAATTATTTGAATTAATTATCAAAGATTTTGATATATTTTATACGTAAGAGCCTTCCTTGGGAATAGCTTGGAAATAGCATCGAAATATGACCAATAATTCTCGATATAATCACGAACATACTTACTTACATATATTACATGTCAAACCGAGAACCTCCTTTTTTTGAAGTCGGTAAAAATAGTCTATTATTTAAGTGCTGTGATATTTAAAAAAAATATGTCTGTAGAGCCAGTTATATATTTCTCACATAGTAAAACAAACCTAATAAATAAATTCATAACGATACTTTCTGTTAATTGAAATACCGAAATAAATAACTATTTTACTCCAATTCTGTGTGTGAAATGTACATATAATATGACGTAAAGATCTATTAAAGTTCTATGAATAAGGAGGGCAGTAAAAAAAGCAATGAACCATAATTTCAGTAAATTAAGAATTATGTTAAGTCACACAAAGCATATTAAGTCAATCTACAAAACATACCTTCATTATTATTATTCGTTTTACAGTTTTGCAACCCTTGTTCTTCTGCGACCTTCTCATGAGTAACTGTAGCTAGATTTACAATTTTTAAAGTCCTGGATGGATTGAACATAGTTTATACTGCGCTATTTTTGAAACGCTTATAGATACGCAATTTGTGAAAATAGCATTTTGAAGTGTAATTTGTGTTTAGTGACTTAACATAAAAAACCCAATTTAGCCAATTTTGGACTTAACATACTTTGCATCAGAGGTACAGAAATATAATATTCAGCATTACTCAAGAGTGGATAATTAACGACATACTTACGATTTTATGGATGTTCAGTGCTCTGTAAAATGAAAACGAAATATGAATTTAACAATTTTCAAGCACGTTTCGGAAATATTGGGGAAAATTAACGAAACGGTTTTTTAAGTTTTGCATTAGTTTCATTATTATTGATGATACGATTTTTGTATATAACCGCAAATTGAAGGAAAATAACAGCTTTAAAATTTCGAAAATTTTGAAATTCTAATTTCACTCCTAGAGGATGCTTATGATTGAAATTTTATGAGTATTTAAACAGGGTGACTTTAAATGTTAATGAAAACTTAATTACTTCCTCACCCCTCAAAGTGAGGAAGTTATGTATTCGTGAAAGAAATTTTTAAAATTTTTATTGCATATTTGGACGAATCTCAACGAGTTATGACGATACACAAAATTTCAAACAGAAAAAGTTTTCTGCCTGTATGCCTGTGTGTCTGTGTTCACGATAGCAGCTACAAATACACATTAAAGAACACTAATTATTTAAAAAACAAAATAATTATCATTATATAATATGAATAACAAAATTTTACACCTATGTTCATCAATACGTGGTTATACAACTACCCCATAAAAATTCAAATTCTATATATCAGTAGTGGGTACAAAAACCAGTAAAAAGTAGAAGATAACATAATACCTCAAAAACCTTTTGAAAGTTGAAGTGTCACCATGTGAGCAAGAGTAAAGTGTAATAGAAAAACAGATATGGTCTTGCCTTATTTATGATATCTTTGGGTTACCCACTATATTGCCGTAAGAATTTCAGCCGTTTACTTTTACTTCTTCACCCCTTAATGTGAGGAAGGTGTGTATTCGTGAAAAAAATTTTGAAAATTTTTATTGCATTTCTGGACGAATCTCGACGAATTATGACGATACACAAAATTTCAGAGAAAAAAAATTTTCTGTCTGTGTGTCTGTCTGGTTCGCGATAGCAGCTACAGTTTTTGAGATAAAGCTTTCAAATTTGGTACACACATTCTAGAGGTCAAAGAACAGATTCGGTTCGCTGATGAGCAAAATCGATTATTTAGTAGAGCACTGAACAGGTAAGTCTATAAAATCGTGAGCAGATCGCTAAGTCTCCACTCTTAAATTTATTTATTTGTTTTAAATCCTGGATTTACATTTGTTGCACACCCATATATGTATAAGTCCGTCCAGCATCCAGATGCTTCTGTCTGCGAGCTGCGCATCTTCAGAGAATTTTCTGAATCTTCCTCTTTTCAGATAGACGACTGCACATTTGTCCAAACCGAACACCATACCAATTGCCCTCGTGTATTCCTCGACCACCCAAAGAGCGTTTTGTAGTTCGCGCTCTTTGGAGGCATAAAGTTTAAGGTCATGCATATAAAATAGATGGGTGACCTTGTACTGTTGGTCGCTGGGAGGCCCACATTGATGTCAGGGGTTTGGCATGGCTCAGCCCAACAGACAAGGGCAGCAGTGAAATGCGTGACCCGCTGTGTATTCTATCGCAAGGTGGTGTGAAAACGAGTATTAAATATTGATTGCTTAATTATTTACTATTGTATCATGGTCCATAGAACGAGAAATTACGCATATCGTACCTGAAACTGGTAGGTATTGCAAGTAAAAAACACTGTTTTACCATAGTCGCGCAAAAGTATCAAACCTCGCGTGGCTGTATCTCCGAAACGGTTAACTTTAGGAAAAAAGTACTAAGGACCTCTATTGTAGAGAATTCAATGAGGATTGGTAATAAGTGTTTCTGTCAAAACTTTAACATTTTAGGAGATAATCTCGAAAAACTAAATTTCGGCGCCATTTCGTCAATATGGCGGCTAAAGCCGACATCATACGAGGAGGAAGGCTAAGGGGATATATTAAAGCGGGAGATATAATTAAAGCGGGAGATATAATTAAAGCGATTAAAACAAATTCCAGATTTACTGGGATTACTTCCTTGTTGGGTATTTCTTTATTCCTTGACGCCTGATCTAGAATGACCTGACTCGTAGGCAAAATATTTTATTCAAGTAACAACAATCCCAATTTTATTATAAATGGAGTAGAAATTTAAAGAAATGTTATCGTCTATGTTTACAGAGAAATGGTCAATATTTTGAACAGTTTTTGTAAATTTGAAAATTATATAATCTTTCTTTTATTGTAAATTTTATTCAATAAAAACTCATTTGTCCTTTTGTGCCATTTGTTACTTTGGACTTATTTCTGGAAGATAAATTTTATTTACTTTACAGAATAAAATTATTATGTCGAGGCATTTGAAATAAAGAAGTTAAAGAACTTGATAAATTAACACGAGGAACACAAGAACAAAATGAAATGACTAAATGACGTAAATGACAGAACTAAGTAACCAAAGCACACTTTTCAATAAATACAATTTGTTTCATTAAATTTGAATTTGTCTTTCAAAAAATTATTGGAATCTTTAACGGCAGTTTCCTTGAAAACGGTTGGAGTTTTCAAGTTCTACCAAGTGTACCTTTTTTACGTGGAAATGACGCCCTCATCAGATTTTCTAGTCAGAAGTATCACAACGTTTCGTAAAAAAAAACATAAAAAAATTCATCACCAGATACAGCTACTGCGGCGCCCTCTATGGTCTAAAGTGATGTGATACATAAATTATTGTTTCTTAGATTAGAAAATGTTCCTTTACCAAACTTGGTGAAGATCTGTCAAGAGGTTGTTGAGTTATTGCAAAAAATAAAACGAAAAATAATTTCAACTTTGACACCTTGTATCTTTTTCCACAGCAACATTTTACTAAAGCATATTTGGTTATATCCTCATATTTTGGTTCAAAGAACCTACCATTGAACTTTGGCCCATTATTAATGGTCCACCCTGTATACAAAATAGTTGGCATTGCGTGGAAGTTTTTTTCCCTAGTTTATATTCTTTCTAATTGTTAACACTAACGTAGTTCTCCACGAAACACCAAAACACCATATACTTCACTGTAGTATAGGGTGTTTTGGTGTTTCGTGGAAAACTGCGTCAGTGTTATCTTCACTTCAAGGGTTCCAACGCATTCCATGAATAATTGTTAAGATTTTCAAACTATATTGTACGAAATAAAATTTGAATGTATTAAATGTTTTAAGTGGATAATTATATTTTAATAATCTATTGTTATTTTATATCCCTTCATTTAATACCAGTGGGAAAATGTTTACACAGAAGTAGACTTGTATTATCTAAAAAAAATTAATGATTGTCAGCTTAGTGGATAATTAAATTATCTATATAGCTAATCTTTTTTATCGGGGTTTAATACAAAGATAAACATTATCAGAAAATTATATATTTTGAAATTATGGACTTTGAAATTTACTAAATATGGAATTAAACAAAAATTAGAATTCATACAAATTGGTAATGGGGTTTTAACAGGATTTATCTTTCTGTGACAGGATCAAAGTGCGGTCCACTCAATTAACTCGTGCTGTCATTGAAAACTTAACTAATCGACCTTCTAAAATTTATTTTAAACTTCTTTGTAACATAAAAAACGTCGGCACCCTCGACGGCGGTAAAGGGATCATAGTCGCCGACGTTATATTGCAAATAAGCTTGAACTGAACTTTACCATATCGAATGTTGACTCTATTCACTTAGGTCACCCTGTGATTTGGAGAGTTGTATGTGGCGTGCCTTCAAATGTAAACAAAGCAGCTGAATAAATGGAGTATATATTATGTCATTTTTTATGTGGATACAGACTATGCAATGTACAAAAGAACATTTCTTGCACATAAAAATACGTTAGTTTCACATTTTAAGAAGGATAATACATAGTTAATAAGTTTTTTGGCTTAAACGCGTTTATAGTATTTAATGTCTATCAAATGTTAACTTAGGGCCAAAATCATTTCTAGTTTTCCATATAATATCTGATTCAATATCCTTCCTATATATGTATGTTCTCATTGTACGTAACTATATTATGTCTGTTGTACATATTTCATGGACGTACTATGTGAGCACTAAATCCTATATCAATTTGAAAAGTTTTCAACTCAATTACTCGAGAACAGAAAGAAAGGGATATTGAGGAGTGGTTTTAAACATGTTTTAAAATGGTTAAAACCCCTATTCAATATCTCTGTTAGTTCCTGAGATAATCGAGGTGGAAACCTTTCGAAGGAATTTTACACGTTTCATTTCAAATTCTATTACTCATTTCGGGTCGGGTCAAAAATCCATTTTCAGATACAAAGTTTACAAATTAATGATAAATAAAATAAACGTTACTGTTATTACACATTTTCTTAGAATATAAAATAAGATCTAAAATTAGTATTTTTTCTTTATTTCCGAAATTGTGTTACAAAATTAATAAAATACTCAAGTACGTGCTCACATAATGTACATCTTGTATTGAAATTTATTTTAAGTAATCAAAAAATCTGAAATTGAAATGTAAAATACAATGTGTAATAAAAGTATGTTACGATAAATTAATTTCCTTTGTTGATACAAGGTTACTGAAAAAAAAGCAGACAATTTAAAAATAACATCATAGGTTGAGTGGTGACGTCATGTAAACTATGCTCATTTTATAGTATATTGTGTCACAAGGGCAGAAAATGAGTATTAGTAACCCGCGGATATTAGCTGCCCGAGCGAGCGAAGCGAACGGAGGGCAGCTGATAGCTAAGGGCTGCTAATGCGTTTTCTGCATGTGTGACACAACTGTTTTTCACCTAGCATTAAATAAAACCAAAAAAAAAAAGGAAAAATATAACAAAAATCTTTAATTTTATAAATACAAACAGAATTTAATAAGAAACTTAAGTAGTAACAATTTGTCAATTTATTTATTATAGGAATTAATGTTAATTATCCCTTGAGCACAATTATGGATAGTAGGCAGTTTCAAAAAAGTGGCTATTTTGCTTGGAATTTTGCTAAATATATTTTTTCCGATCGGTTGCACTGTGCGTTTATTATTCTTGTAATAAATGATTAGGCGATTATGAGGAGTGTGGGTAGGTCTAAGGGAAACATATTGGTTGTATATTGTAAGTAGATTCAATCCATCAACTGTTTTGTTCGTGACTGTAAACGTTCTTGTAATATTATTTTTTATTTCTAGAACTGTAAATCAATATGTCTCCTCTATTATCTATGTGGTCAAGTTTCATATTCAACAACTCGTTTCGACGACAAGCTCCGTATAGTCCCATAATAAGAGAAACCTACAATGCAATGCTAATAAAAAACATAATTAATTCATCTTAATTTGTTTACCTTGATCATAAGATATACCGGATCATCTGCTTCCTTAAAAAATTCAATACATTGTACGTGAGTCAAAGTTTTAGACTTTTTGGGCAAGTCATTTACAGAATTTTTTTTCAAAAATGCTCGAACTTTATGAAAATTAATATTTTCCTTGACTTTAAAAGTTCTATTCAACATTGAAAATTCAGACCATACTTGCATTTACAATTTTTGATCTTTCAGATAGATAAGCAAGTAGTACATTTTCTGTTGTTTTTGCTTTTTTATTTTCTTTTCCAGTTATTGAACAATTCATAGTACTTTTCGTACAGTTGTCTTGACTTTGTAGGTAATAAATTCAGAGAAACATTGCTAACTTTCTCTTTCAAGTCTGGTGGAGTATTCGTAAATTCTTCGTTACTGTCTGAGTTACCATTCATTTGAACTTATTCATGGAATTACAATTGTTCACAACTTATTGTTATTTTACACTTTTGTTGTTTGTTTTGATTCCAAATTTTAGTTTAAATTGACATTTAATGAAAAATTATGTGAAACGTCAAAGTAGGCAAATGAAATTAAAGGTGTCTAGATTGTGAAAAACTACAAAATCGTGATGTTATCAGTTTAGCGGTCCAAGGGACGATAAATATTACTTTCGGTCGTATTTTTAGGGTTAATATGATTCATTTTCATATATGTCAGGCGAAAAAATTATTAATCCAATGATGGTAATTTATCTTTCTTTGTGGTTATTGTACCTATGTTATATCTAAGAATTTTTCGTTGTATCGTAGATTTAATACTTTTAACTTGTGGATGCATTTTTTTTCTTTAACGCATATTTTACACATATTGATAGTTTTAATTTCATTTTTAAAACTTATTTCATGTTATTTTCTCATGAAAAATGTATTTGTATGAACTTATTAGATATTTAACAACCGTATAATAATTTATTTAACTGTTATATATTTTTTAGGGTTTATCAATAAATTTCTGTCCTCTCCCGTTTTCACTATTTTAATTCGTTTGAACTATAATATGTACTTGCTCCATGTTTTGGTAATTCAATACTCAATGGGACAGAGGAGGACTCCTGAATATGGTTCAGTGATTGAAAATGTAAGTTGGTTGATTAAGTCATAATTTTTTGCATTAATTTTAGTATTTTTTTTAAATTTATTGTTTATTTTATAGTTTATATGTTTTATTAGTTTACTATTCCAACCAAAATTTCAAAAAATGCGTGCTTAATCTTTTAATTTCAATTCATTTAAGAGATATATTATGAATTTAATATATATATATATATTAGATATAATTTAATAATAGTATTTTATATAACAAGTGGCTAAAATGGTGTTTTTTTTACAAATGGGGCGTTTATAATACGAGCCGAAGGCGAGTGCTATAAACAACACGAGTAAAAAAAAACACATTTTAGTTTCGAGTTATATACAAATTTTTTTGTATCCCCATTCGAAATTGAAAAACATCATAATTTTGTAAAAATACGGAAAATTGACAGTCGTAATGACTAAATTCTATTGCTATCTCCATAGAAATCAATAATAAAACAACTAAATATTGAACGATTTGAACGTCGCATTTGACACATGCTACTTTGCAATAATTATTATTTGGAACAAAATGAGTGATAGTAAGGAATATTTTATTCCTGGTACTTTTCCGGAAATCAGGGAGCAAGCAATTGCTGTAACTTTAGATTTATTACCAGCGAAATCTAGAAAATTGTACAAAAAGAATATGATTTATTTATGCACTGGTGTAAGCAGAAAACTGTGAGTAACATATCTGAGTTTGTTCTTTTAACTTATCTATTAATCCAATCACTTAAGCCAAAAAAGAGGGTCAACCTCGGAATGAGAGATAATAAGCTGTAAACTTGTATAAACCTTTATTTTGGCGTTCTAAAAGTTGTCTCAAAAATCTCATAAAATCTAGTGTCCGCGTCTTAAGATATTCAAGGTCAAAGGTCACAAAAATCGGTTTTTCGCGAATATCTCACTTCCTATGGTTTTAATACCATTTGCATTTATTATAAAAAGTGCAGAGAATAAAATTCTCTACAACTTTTGTCTCAAATATTTTTTTTATATACTCAACCGTTTTTGAGATAGAGGGCGGAGAGCGCGCCGCGCTTACCTATTCAAAGCATAATGCAAGGTCAACCGTAAGTCCTGGTAAATAATACGCCGTATTAAGTATATAAATCATTAAAAAATATATAATTATGAATAATTTGCATTGTTTATTAATTAATACATTATATTTAATAATATTTTTCATTTATCGAATATATATTTGTTTAATATTATTTACCTTTCCGTGTAATCAAAAAATTGTTGAGTGGAATACTTTAAGTATATTTTAATTATATTATATATTTTAATATTTTGCAACTGCAAGAATGGTTGTGGTTCACGCTGCGGATGCAGGAAATCGGGGTTTTTAGCTTGTGGCCAGTGTAATGGGCAAACGTGCCTCAATGCGTCACCGTATCAAAGCGATCTCGATGAAGATAGTACATTTGACCCCGAAATTCTCGAAGATCTAGAGACAAATATCCTTGACAACGAAAATGATGATATTGAATTGGAAATTTTCGAGCGACCGGAAGACGATGATGAACAAGAAGAAGAAAATTAAAACTCAAGTCCTTCTAATTATAAAAGTTTTTGAAAAATCTCCCCACATTTGAACTTCAACTGTAGTAAATATATGAAAAAGTATTTCTAAATAAAGATATAATTAAAATGTATTTACTCTATTCTTATTCTACTTAAAATATAATTAACATGTATATTAGAATATAATTAAAATATACTTAAAGTATTCCACTCTACAATTTTTTGATTACACGGAAAGGTAAGTAATATTAAACAAATATATATTCGATAAATGAAAAATATTATTAAATATAATGTATTAATTAATAAACAATGCAAATTATTCATAATTATATATTTTTTTAATGATTTATAGACTTTATACGGCGTATTATTTACTGGGACTTACGGTTGACCTTGCATTATGCTGTGAATAGGTAAGCGCGGAGCGCTCTCCGCCCTCTATCTCAAAAACGGTTGAGTATATAAAAAATGTTTGGGACAAAAGTTGTAGAGAATCATATTCTCTACAATTTTTATAATAAATGCAAATGGCATTAAAACCATAGGAAGCGAGATATTTGCAAAAAACCGATTTTTGTGACCTTTGACCTTGAGTATCTTAAGACGCGGACACGAGATTTTATGAGACTTTTGAGATAACTTTTAGAACGCCAAAATAAAGGTTTATACAAGTTTACAGCTTATTATCTCTCATTCCGAGGTGAAACCTCTAATGTGACTGGACTATATCTGAAAAAGTAAAAACGTTAAAATGTTCAAGTCTCTCGTCCAAGTTTTCGTTGCTTAAATCAGTTTTGAATGTAAAGAATAATGTAGATGTATCCAATTATCAAAAAATAACAGCTATTTTAAAAAGACAATCCACTGGGTATAGGGCTAAGAAATCTATAGTTTTTGACGGAGCAGATGTCAAATGTTTTTTACTAGAAGCACCAGATGAAAAGTTTTTAATGTTGAAAGTTGTATTAATAATGGGCTTGGCTGGTACTTGTCGTCGAGAGGAACTCTACAATATGACCGTTGATGACATTGTGAGAAAAGACTGCATGCTGGTTGTTAAAGTACCTGATTCGAAGACCCACATTGAAAGGACTTACGGTAATTGGTGAGACAGTTAATGGACTAAATCCACTAAATATTTATGATAAATATGCAGCTATTCGCTCTACTCATGTGGATCATAAAGGGGTTTTTCTTCAATATCGAGGAGAAAAATGTATTGTCCAACGAGTTGGTATTAATACATTTTCAAAAATATAAATATAATAAAAAATATTATAGCTAAACACCTTAACTTATCTAATCCTGAGCAATATACGGATCACAGCTTTAGATCTTCGGCATCACTATTAGCTGGTTCTGGAGCTGATATTCTCACCTTAAAACGTCATGGGGGATGGAAAGAGAATTTCAAAACAGATATTTTCAAACAATACTACAGAAATGACTATGTATGCCGATGTAGTCATTGGTGAATATCAGATCAACCACCATATTAATATACATGAATCAAATATTTTTCGCACATCTAAACCTATAATTCCAGAAATAAATATAAATAATGTTATTAACAGTACTATTCATATAAATTTTCGTTAAATTATGAATAAAATTGTTCATGAAATTTGTTAATAATTAATAAATGTTTGATGTAAGAACTTTAATTTGTGTCTGTTGACTATTAAGTTTTATTTCACATTCTGAAATAAAATTTCTTATTTCACATTTTTTTCTTTATTTTTCACTTGTCAATAATGACATTGTTTTGATTCATTGAAACTGTCCAATAAATATCATTTTAGGATATGGCGTTACAAAAAATATTATTTTAATCGCACAAAATTAGTTGCTAATCTACAAAACGAAACTTTTCTGCTGTCAAATAAATTAAAACCTGAGTTTAGGGATCGAAAAAAGTGAGTCAGTTCTGTTCTTATGAAAATACTGTAAACAAAAAGTAACAAATTCTTTCTCATTTATTAAAGTAGGTACACTGTTAAAACTCCAGATCATTATTTTAATTACCATATTTCTATTTCATGCTTATTTCTTTAATATTCAAGAAGTATTCGAGAAGGCGTTCATAGGTGTCAATTGCAGGATTCATCGCATTATAAGGCAGTTCTGTAAAGGCTTTCTTATCTTACTTAAAGTTAAGTTCAGTCCACTATTATAGAAATGCCTTTGATCTATCCCCAGAACAATAAGATGTATGGCAATGGATTTGACGAATATGGTGCAAGCGGCATGTTCAGCTGATATTCCTTGATTTATGAATAAGTGAATATATGAAACGCAATGAAGTACTGAGCTTATTACAAATTACAAGTGTTAACTAATCGATCACAAACCACTGTCCACAAAATACTTCATTGAATTTCAATCGCTGGATGTTCTACGTAAAAATTAAATATGTCAAATATGCCAACCCGATCATCATTTTCCTTTTACCACATGATTCATGTGTGTTTTCGATAGGCGATAGGACCCGCTGTTCAAATTCGGCGCTCCTGACTGAATTGTGCGACTCTGAAATTAAATAACTTAAATTTGCACAATAACTTAATTAAATTTGCACAGAGATAATGGCGATTATCTCAACGTCTATTTTATGCGCAGAGATAGTCGCAACTATCTCGACGGTCATCTTTTGCACAGAGATAGTCGCAACTTTCTCGACGGCAATCTTATGCACAGAGATAATCGCAACTATCTCGACGAATATCTTGTGCACAGAGATAGTCGCAACTATCTCGACGGATATTTCTTCTACACAGACATAATCTTGACAGCATCTTTCAGCACATAGAGTATGTCGACGGTAGTTTCACATCCTCGATGGCACAAAGTATAACTTCGACAGTAACAGATACACAGAAACTATCTCTTTTCATATGTTCGGTAGCGTACACACTGGTAAAGGGGATGCTAGACCTTTTGGACCATGGCATATCGATCACATCATATCAATCATTTCCCGTGATTTTGATACTCTAATCCTTTCTAACTCCTTCCATTTCGGCATTAAATTACGACTTGTGCCTGAACTGAAAATTGATGATATCTTGACTAATACCAAATCCTATCAGAAAACTCACTTGACTTCTCACGATGACTGTTGAACTTGGACTTTTGTTTAGATTGTACATCTTTAACTCAGTTATTCCCTGTTTGACACAGTTGAGACACACCAACAGTTTCTTTCCCATCAATGGAGTCAAATTTATTTGGTCCAGTGCGATAATCCAAAAACCCTTCCATACCAGTTTCATTTAGTGCATGATTTAATGTATTATTAAGCCCTAGCTGTATATTGTCAATATTTTCGTCCCATTCGTTGTCGTCTTTATCAGCCCCCATTGTGTACAATTAATCAAGTACAGTCTTATTATATCGTTCTACATGTCCATTGCCTCAAGGCATTCCGGCTGCATTCAAGTGGTGTTGATTGTTCCTTTCTTGACAGTATTCTTTAAACTTTTCTGCTACAAACGATCTCCCGCAATCTGTTATGATCCTTTTTGGAGCCCCAAAAATTTTAATATTATCGAGCTCATTGATAACATATTTTTTTCCGTACTTTAACCGGTTTTATGAAACAGAATTTACTAAATGTATCAACAATAACTAGTACATGAACGTTCCTGTGTTTGCACTTACAAGCGATATGCATGAATTGTGTGAAATGGACGTGGGATTTTTGTTATGGTGTTAGGTTGTCCAGCTCTCTTTCCAGAGGGTGTTTTGAAAAACATACGATTAATGCAGCTTGCACATAGTTTTTATGAATTTTCTCATTTTCGGTGTTTGAATCTTAAAATTTTCCATCTATAAGCTTTGGGTAGCACAGCTCGATTCCCATGCGGAGTGCGTTTGTAAACTCTACCGCCCTTGAGCTCATATTACTTAAAAATGTCTTTATGCGCGTTTCTTTTCTTGCTCAAAGAAGTTCTTTAATAATCTTTATATGTAGATTGGCTTCTTGGGTAACTAAAATCTAGTCCTCGTGTTTCAGAATGGTTACACACACGCTTTTCTGATGAAAGCTATCAGGATTTCTGCTTAACGTGTCGATATATGTCATGCCAGTTTATATATAATTTTGAAATCATATTCTTGAATTTCAAGAATCCAACGACCTATTTATTTTTTGATTTAAGTCTTTCTTTGTAAAAGTATTGTGAATAGCTGAACAGTCAGTACATATTTTAAACTTAATTTCCATCAAATAGTGTCGGAATCATTTCAGAGATTAAAAAATTGCTAATGCCTCCAATTCAAAAGGATGGTAGCATTGCTCCGTAGGACTGGTAGTTGTACTGTAATAATCAATGACATATTCCCGGTTGTTTTTGACTTGAACTAACATTACGGCTAGGATTAGTCTACTGGTATCTGTGTAAAGAAATTGTATCTCTTTTGTTACTGAATAGAAATAAGATTAGCTCTGAAGTGAGAGCAATTTTCAGGCATTCAAAAGCATTCTGCTGTTCAGTAGACCATGTCCATGGTCGATTATTTTAGTAGAGAGTGGTTTGGATTTAGCCGCAAATTCAGATAGATTTGCGAAAATGTCCTGTTAAACCAAGAAATTGTCTGATGTGATGTACATTATTGGGCACTAAGAAATGAATGTTCCATAGCCCCGGCCTTTAAAGGACTAGGTTGAATCAGACCATCGTTTATTTTATACCCTAAATACTCGATTTCATTGGCTAGGAATAAATGTTTTTCTAAATTTAGACAGAACTAGAGCCTACAGCCCTTTGAAATACGTAGGAGTAGTCCAAAAGGCACTCGAACATACTCGTATTTTCTTTCGAGTATTATAAAAGTAGTATATGGAGCTTTCAGCTAATTTTATCTGATGGTACCCAGAACGAAAATCTAGTGTTGTATGGTACTTCTGCCCCGACAGTCTATCAATAAGATCTTCTATTACAGGCAAAGGATTATTTTCTTTCATAGTTTGACGATTTTAAAGACTAAAATATACACAGAGTCTGGTCTTGTTATTTTTCTTCCTAACCATAATGACTGGACTGACATATGGAGACTGAGATTGACGAATGGTTCCATTTTGCAATGAATTATTGATAAGTTCTCTAAGGATACTCTTTTCGTTTCGAACAAGCGATATGGACGTTCAACGATTAAGACTTTAATTTGATTTTCCTTTCCGTTCCCAAAATTATTCGGAACTCACTGGGAAAACAAACAGAAAACTGATTTTTTTATTCTCAATACCTATACGAATAATTTGGATTGGTTGTGCAACCTACAATGTAAGTGATAAGAAAGTATTCCCTACCAAAATCTACAAAACATGTTTGTAAAACATTGTTTATTATAATAGTTTTACGAAATTTATTCTTTTCATTTCGATTTGATACTGAAAATATAGTCTTCCTCGGTTCTTGTGCATTCGTGCATATATTAATATCATTCTATTATTTATAAATTGCAGTATGTTCATCCATTTTAGCCAAACATTCATTAATATCATGTTGGATGGATTAAAAGGCGGTACATCGCTGTCTTTTACTGACATACATATATGTACATACATTATTTTTGTGTCCGATATTGTCAAAAAATACCCTCTGAATGATCTTTTGACGTAAATTCACAAGCGCATATTTATTTTTCCAGTAACATACTGGGTAACTAACTATATTTTTAGATAACGAAGAATTATTCACGTAGAAAAAAAAGAAAATTTTTTTAAGAAATATGAACATATAATCGAATAAAATATAAATATAGAATGAGTCTTGTAACGGTGTTTGTTCGGACACCCAAAATATGTAAAAGTATGTGACAAATGACATTTAACTGATTATATAATGAGTATCATATACATATTTTTCATTTCCGGTTTGACCGGAAATTACCTCAACTTTCTTATTTTAAGTGTTACACCCTGCATATTAAACTCAGTTTAAAGAAAATTTCTTTCTAGTAGGACACCTGGTTAACGTTTTCATCAAAGTGTTTTCTACCGGTTGAAATTTTATAGGATAGTTTTATTTTTTTCACACTTGAAAATGATGTTAACAAACTGGCTGACCAACCACAACCCTTAATTTGTTAAAGTTGTAATAAAAACGAGGTAAATAAAGATGAAGTCTACCGCTTGAAATTTTAGTATCTTTTATTTTATACATTTCTAAGAAATAAAAAAAATGACATGCGTATTGGTTGAGTATAACGTAAGACCACGTGATTGTAAAGTTGCATTATTAGGGGTTACATTTAAAATGTTTCGTACCGCAAGTAATTTACAGTATTTTTTAATGCCATAAAATGAAAAAATTTTGATAGCCAGGCCGCAAATCTAAACAGCATGAAACGTGGTAAAGAATAATTACGTGAGTGCCACTGACAAAACATTAATGGAAAATATCAGTTTTTTAAATATTTTCTGATAACAAAATAAAAAAACTTTATAAAACGTAAGATTATAAATTTCCCATTTTCCTGTTTAATATTTTTTCAAACCAAAGGAAAAATATTTATATCTACACATCATATAATTATCAGAGAAAACGTGTACAGTAGCCAGTAATAAACATATCAATAAATTTTATAACTACCCATAAAGTAATAAATACAGGCTTATACTACATTGATTTATATTGTAGCCAATATGTAATTCAATTTAATCTTTAGTAAATATCAGATTTACGAAAAAAATAAAATAAAAATGCAGTATACTTAAAACCGTACCAAAGATTAATATAGATGCGACAATTTAGAGAGTGACTTATTTTCAAGATAGAGATATCCTACCAATTTAAATGCCATTAAAGGGCTATCTGTGAGCATTGTGCATGTGCAGCATTGGAGTATGTTTCTAATTAGTGAAATCACAAATCATGTATATTATGGACAAAATACATTGATATATCTCATTTATGAAGGAAGGTTTAATTTTGTACCTTTTTTTTTAAATATTTAATTTATTTGATTATATATGCGCCAAAAAAAACATTCTTATTTCGCAGAAATATGTTAAAATTTACCACAAGTAATGGAATCCAAAATAGTGGATGTGATCAAAAATTTACTTATTTACGATGGTAACTATCTACTCTTTTAACATTATTGTAAACTTTTATAGCAGTCATAAGATGCATTTTCATGTTTAAAATTTATAAGATGTTAACATTAGTATTTATCGAGGTTTTTTCTTTAACTCAATCAAATTTGTTTGGATAGCTTGGAAACCCACGTTTCTTCAAAAGCTCTGATGTTACTACTATTTAAAAAATACAACAACGGATTACAGCTGTGAAAATAAACGACTACCATGAAAAACAAAGGAATTAAAAAAAATAAATGGAGTGTTTGTGAGAAACGTATTAAGAAAAATGTTGGATTTCTTTTACACTACAGATGAACTAAAACAAGTTTTCTTTTTTAGTTTTATTTATTTTGGGGCGATTTTGGAGTTACATTACTAGCTTCGATCTTATGGACCCTTGCATTCGAATCTCCAATTATTGCTTTAGAAAAAATAATATTTGGAAAAAGTAAGTATGTGCAAATTGCACTCATATTGTTTTCTATATTCTTCTTTTTTTTTAGAAAAGAGAACCTCTCCAGCTGAAAGTATTCCAAAAATTTTGAATAATAATATGAGTGTTATAATCGTTGAGGATAACTTAAGAAACAATACAAAATTGCACTAACAACAAATTGTTAACATTTGATAATAACTGGAACAGTTGAATACATTTTTACAGATCTTTATTGGATTCCGATTACTCTCTAATATTACTTTCATATTGGGAAAAATTTTGAAGCCCGGATTCTGAAACATGGCAATTTAAAAATTAAAAAATTTACCAATTAATTTACAATTACAGCCAAATTTAAATTGTCAATAATTGGTAATAAAATTTTACACTTACTTATTTTGCAGCTTATTAATGAATTTTTTTGGTTGTAAAATAAACCTGGTTTTTTTTTCATTCAAGATCATAATAAAGGTTAGATTTATTTGGAATCTAAAAAGCATATTTCTTAAAATTTTCACAAAAAATCGCTTATTAAAAGCTTATGACGCAATGGCAAAGGGATGAGCCTTCATGATCTGTCGCATAATATGGATATACTTCGCTTGTCGTGGTATTAACGTCGTAATTTTTGTTCAGCAATCCCCGTGGAAATACCGATATAAGAGACGGAACTCACCAAATAATGATATTCCATGAAGATACGTGATTTTATAAGACCGAGTCCCACAACAATCACTCGATTTTGGATTTTGGACATTTTCCAAAAAGTGTTCTAACATGACATTTTTGAAATTTTTTAGTGTTTTTAGTCACGTTTGTTTCTCTATATTATTTTCTGAGTTTCCAAGTTTTAAATTATGGGTCAACTTATATGTTCAAGTTTGATTTATAATACCATGATTTTACATTTTGCGATTGGAAAATCTCTTCCAAAAAATTGTATCCTTAAATTATTAGTATCTACCTGCTATTTCTAAAATATTTGGAAACATATTATATTGCCAAGTTTCTGAAATTTTTATCTGATAGTCAGTGTGGTGTGACCGCAATGGATGAGCTTATTACTACATATGATAAGGGGGTTAGTTAGTGTGTTGATTTTGCTCGATTTCTCCAAGCGTTTGACACAATAAGTCATGCACTTTTATGAGCTTAACTCAAATATTTTGTCTTTAATACTGCCACATTATTATTGGTTTTCTCCTTATTTGAGTGACGGATTTCAAAAGATTGTTTGCAATAATACATCCTCAAATTTTAAAATACTCAAGACTCTATTTTGGGACCTTTATTTTTTTATTATATACACCTTCGATATTTTAACTTCTATTGAAAATTGGGAGATTCACACTTATGCTGATGATACACAGTTGTAACTAAATTTTATTAATTTGAAATGATGCGAAATATGCATGTGATGCTATTAATCATGAACTAAAAAGATTAAAATACTTTCTGAAGAGACAACTTATACCGTATGTCCTAAATTCGATGCTCATCATTGGGATCTCGGAAATGGTAAGAGCTCTAAGGTCGGTTAAATGGGATTAGTTTTAGCAAATTATATGCCGATTCCAAATCTGTTAAGAAACCACGGCTAACTGAAACCGTTTTTGAGATTTTCAAAAATAAACGAAAATTTTGTGATTTTTTCTTTTTGGCTGTAGCCAAATAATCTTTGGTTAGGCAGGTTTTAGACTTTTACATTATTAAGATACTTTTTGAGACTAATATTTTGGTCTAGAAACGAATCCTTGACACTCTTTTGTTTTCGAGACTTCCGAGGTAACTTTTGTTTTTCTTATAGCAGCCATATTAGATTTTTCGTTTTTCAGATTGCGCTTAAAAAGGGCTTTCATATAATGTATCATATGCCGAAGAAAAATTGTTTTTCAAGGGACTGGCCATGGAAAATCAAAAGTTTTTGTAATGCCAGAGACAAGGAAGTTGCTTATTCAGATGGCAACTAACTATTATTAAGCCTGGCCAAGGTCATTAATCCTACAGAGACGCTTTAAATTCTTTTTATGTATTTCCTTATATTTTGTAAGCTTAGTGCTGCACATTATTATTAAACTGTTAAATGACGTTCACACATGTACATTGTATATCTAAGTGATAACTAATAATAAATAAATAAATAAATAAAATAAATGGAAATAAATTTGATTAATACTGGTACACTTTATAAAAATATGTACAAAACTCACCTTCTTACGCAGATTTATGAAGTAGCTTGGTTGTCTTTATCACAAACTGGAGTACTTCTATAAGAACGGTGTAGCATCAGATATGTTTCTACAGTTGTCTCAGTAAGTGATGTTCGCTGTGGTGAAAAAATATGTTTGTATTTTGAAAAAGACCGTTCGACATCTACGGAAGTAATACAGGCATAAGTAAAACACTCTGTGAACTCACTTAACGCAGCTGTAGATGCACCATCACAAATTTGTCTTAATTTGGTAAAATCAGGATCTTTCCGTAATACACTCTCGAATTTTTCAATAACGAGCTTATTTTTTGCGTCATTTATAGTCTGTAGCTGTGTATTTACGTCGTCCACTATTTGCAGCGATTCCACTAACGACAACGAAGTATTTTGCAATTTTCAATTGCGTCGTGTAGTCCTCTACAATTGTTATAAATAGTTTTTTTAAATCTGTTTCAAGGGAAACATCTTGAAAGCTTGTTTGGTTTTCCTTAATAGCTGCAGCCTCGTTAGGGTTGAACTGTAGTATCACGGCTTTTATTTGTTGAAAATATTCAGCATAATAAAAAGCTGCCTTCAACCAGGCTCCTCAACGTGTAAAAATCGGCTCTAGTGGTTCCGGAATACCAGGACACAGTGTGTGAAATGCTTGAAGCCGTTTAGGAGATTTGAGAAACATTTTTTTGTATTTGCTATTAATGCATCTACCTCTGGAAAACATTTTCGAATCAGTTTCTGCTATAAGATGGAACGCATGCACTTTACACGCGTAACATGGAAAAACCTATAACCATCTCTTTGAAGAAAACGGCCCACCAAACGCATTATCCCAGCACCGTCGGTCACAAACATCAACACTTGACTTGTTGACAGTTCAAATTTTTCGAAAAATCAACATCACCCGCGTAATTGTTTCGCCAGTACACGCAGTTAGTCTTTTGCTAGCTAGTAAAAGTGGAAATTTTGGTTTAACAGGGTCGAGTACACGTACTATAACATTTAAAATAGATTTTTTTTCAATCTGTTGTCTCATCAACAGATAACCACAGCCGTGTATTTGTTAATGCACATTTAATCCTATTTACAATGTCTTCACGAACCCTTGGTACATATCTACGTAACGATGAACGACTTTGGTAAATTCAATCTGGGGATTGTGTTTATTCCAGAACTCCCCGAAATGCTGTTTTATCCAATATGTGTAGAGGAACATCACAGGCAATCAGCATTAACAGTAAATCAAACATAAACTGAGGTTCCAACGAAGACACGCCATTTTTAAAATTTTTATGCCGGTTACTATTGACATGGAATTTTGCAGCCGTATTTATTCCAGCACATTAAGTCTTGATCACAAACTTTACAAATTATTTTACACCCATCATAGAATAAATCCGGAAATTCACCGATAAATTTATTCTCTTTATCAGCGTACGGTCGTTTTCTACTCTTTACGCTCACCATATTATTTATTATTTATTAGTACTCTATGCATCAACCGACAGATAACAACTCAGGTGTGTTGTGTTATCGTCATCGTAAACAAGCGCGCGTTGGCATTGGTATTGTGCCCGACCTTGATTCTACCATCGCTTGGCCAGGCTTAATTATTATCTACGTATTTAAAATCTACTGCAAATTGTTTTATTAGTACAATTTTCTAAAAATATCAATTTTTATATGATCATTAAGGTTCTATTTGTCATAAAATTGTCAATAAAATGTTCAAAATTTTAACAAAGAAATCTTCTTCATCGAGGGAATTTTTGCATGCAAAGTAGTTAAGTAATTGGTAAAATTTGAAAAATACATTTTTAAAAACAATCAAATTCACACATAACTTTCAATAAAATTTAGTACGGTGGTTTAAAACAAATAAGAGGTATTACTCTTAGTCGACAATTGTTCACCAAATAGTAGTGGCATTATTGTAAATTGTTCAAGAATCCTTATAATTACTGTTCAAGAGATTATTGTAAAATGGCGCACAAATCCTCAAATGATGAAAAATTTAATATGTTAGAATGTTATTTAAAAGTAAATAGAAATTCGCAAAACGCATCGGTTTCCTATCTAGAAACATTTCCGGAGAGAATGCAACCACATAGAACAGTTTTTGGAAAAATTGTAAGCGATTTGTTAAATTACGGGAGTTTTGATAATAAAAGAGTCCTGGAGTGGGTTAGAACCTTTGATGTGAAGATAACACTGACGTAGTTTTCCACGAAACACCAAAACACAATATACCGCACTCGAGGTGCGTTTCGCCAACCGGGTTGGCATCATCTGGAGATGATTAAAACTAAAATTATACTAACAATCTACATATACCCATAATTATTAGGTGACGTGTGGTATTTCCCCGGTTTCAAAAGGGTGAAGAATATTTGCAGTTTTTCCACTCTGTTGGAAAATATTGCAACCGAATACTCTAGTTTATAATGTATGTCATTTATGTCAGTGATTTCCTGGGGAGTCTTTAGTATAGTATATTTGGTATGTTGTCTTGTTCGGGGCTTTTAGGTTGGGGAGGGTTTTTAAAATATATTTAATTTCTGTGGGGAAGTTACCATTTTAGCTAATTTTCTGGAGCGAGATCGGGGTCTGGGTAGTGATGTCTTGTATTTGCCTGTCTATATTGTTTTGTTTTTCAGTAGAGTTCTGTATGTCTGGTGTAAGTGTCGAGCTATTACGTCATATCTTTGTCCGTTAGTTCAGTCTGTCCGTTTTTTATTAGTGCTGGTAAGTAATTTTTGTGGCGTCGCAACAGCAGATATTCGGTACCGAGTAAATAGCTATAAGCGCTTTACCTACTCCACTTACCGTGCCCCATTCAATAAAACCACTGACTGGATAAAAAATCATCAAACCTTTTTCGGCCACAATAGTACATAGTAATTTAAAAAGAAAATAATAAGGAAAACATATTTATTCGAATTTAATGTATGGTTGACGATTTTTAGTGACCTCTTTTGGATACCCTAACCAGAGAAATTATCAACCATCATTTAATGGCGTCTAAAGTAAAATGTTGTGAAATTTCATAAAGCGATGAGAGTAGAGTATCCATCCATAAACCTTGTAATTTTAAAAATATTTAAATATTCTGTTCTATAATAATCATTAATTTCATATAAAATGCTTACTTTGAAAACGGCAGAAAGTATAAAAATGCAAATAATAAAATAAAGGAATTACTTTTATCAAATTCATAGTTAGGGCGAAACGACATTCGCGCAGAGTATTAAGTCCGCTTGAGTTGTTTTATTTTTACAACTATACAATTGGATTGTGATTATTACATCAGTACAAAGTTTTGTGTTCACTAATATTTTAATATATATATTTAAAAATGACACAACTAAATATATAAATCCACTATCTTTAATACCACATAAATTAGTGCTACTGTAACTAATCTCTAAATTGCTAAGTAATAAATTTGTAAAACATACCTATGTCTGACACAACCGTAGGTACAGAAACAAAATTCATCAAATATTTGTAAGATGAATTTGAGTGGAAATATTTAATTTGGGTTTATTATATGATTACGAAAATAAATGAACAGGTATTTTCAATACAGATGACTCAATTTTAAGGAATCTAATAGCTCTAATCTTCCTTTAATGAAAATACATAATCACACGACTGACTGTAACAAATTTGCAACATAATTTAAGTACCGTAGATTCCTCCGTTTAAATTTATTAATAAAATATATCAATGTAGTCATAATGTAAGTCCCAATATTACTGAACACAGCAGTCTTATATTAGTTTCATGTAGGGTTGCTAACTTTACAATGCTGAAATAGGACATCTGGAGGGAGGGATAGTTGCATGGGAAAATTAAACTGTATCATTAAGTCACATGCCTTAGCTATAATGGTAACGTCCCACTATACTAAAATTTGGATTTCTTTTTATTGCATATGATTCTAAATATTTATGTAATCAGTATCCATGTGGTTGAATTTAAAAAAAAATTAACTACAAAAAAGATTTATAAAAGTTTGGATTAATTTAAAATTACCGCCAGTTAATCAACCAATGAGATATGTGCCCTGTGATATGTCCGAATCTGTGTTGGCATAATTTTTTTAGTGTTGTTTTTTGGTAGCTGAAAACTATTTGAGAATATTTGTGATTTTGAATGATTTCTTGAATTTTTTACATTAATTTTTGTGTTTTATACATATATATATATATATATATATATATATATATATATATATATATATATATATATATATATATGTATATATATATATATATATATATATATATATATATATATATATATATATATATATATATATATATATATATATATATATATATAAAACACAAAAATTAATGTAAAAATTCACGAATAGAAGGTCACTGCGGGATGAGATGTAACAGGAAGAAAGGAATAATGGGTATTGCCAGCAAAAAAAGGATGAATACGTCGACACGTGTTTGAGTCATTACTCGTAATCATGACGGCTATAAGTTGTAAGGATAGGTACAACTTAGGTTCAACAACACAAAGGAAACCACTGACAGGAAGCCAGTCGCACATTGTGGCTGCAATTGAAAGACCCCGTGTTTACAGGGCATCAGACAATATTGCCATGGAGGCAACTATAGCTACCTGCGTGGTATTCCTACCCAGGGTTTAAAGTAACAAAGAATAGAAGCTCACTGCGGGATGAGATGTAACAGGAAGAAAGGAATAATGGGTATTGCCCGCAAAAAAGGATGGATCCGTCTGACACGTGTTTCTAGTCATTACTCGTAATCATGACGGCTATAAGTTGTAAGGATAGGTACAACTTAGGTTCAACAACACAAAAAGAAACCACTGACTGGAAGCCAGTCGCACATTTGTGCGATAATATATATATATATATATATATATATATATATATATATATATATATATATATATATATATATATATATATATATATATATATATATATATATATATATAAGTATTTTCTATAATTGTGCATTATTTGGTCGTATTCCACGTAATAAATTGCGAACAAAATGATTGTGTTATTGATTTACTGTTGCTATTTAATATTTATAATACTAATAAATTGAAATTTGCTTTCAATCGTCAATTTCGTAACAGCAACGTAGAATAAATCTATAACATAACTTAACTTATTCGATTTCTGTTGATACATTTTTTTTAATATTTAAATGTCGAGGTTTTAAAACAGGTACAAATAAAATTTTCGCTTCGTACTATAGTAAAGAAAATTTTATGTGAATGAATTTATGGTTGTATTTATAATTTATTTATTTATTAATTTATTTGCATCAACAGATAAACCCATTTCTAGAGCAGGAAAATACACAAAACAAAAAATACAATACAGTATAAGATATTTAAAAAGGAAAAAAAACATTGTATAAAAATAACAATAAAACATTGTATAAAAATAACAATAAAATAATTTCAGACAGAGAAACAAAGACTTAGTTATTATAGTATTTTTTAATAAAATTAAGGGTGCAATGAAAAATATCAAACTGCCCATAGTTGTTGTTGTAATTGTTGCACATGGTAAATAGAGTAGAGAATCTAAGAATATCAGAGTGCGAAAATAAGAGGTAAAAAGTTTGTGTTCTCCGAAAATTCACACTACGCACGCACTTAAAAATTTAATTTCCCTAATAATTCTTGGCAGTCAATTTGATTGTGTAAGATTTTATATAGAAATACTTGAGAAAAATATTCGCGTCTATTTTCAAGAGACGTCATGGAAGACTTAGTCAACAACTCTTGTTGGGGAACACCGATAGACGGGTATGCTCCTTTAGACTTAAGCCATAACAGTTTTAAGAATCGTCTTTGCACTTTCTCCAAAGAGTCTACGTGATTTCTGTAGTGAGGGTTCCAAACAAGAGACGCATATTCAAGTTTAGACCTAACAAAAGCAAAGTATAAAGTTTTAAGTGTACTGATATTCGAGAAGTCTATGCTAGTTCTAATTAGGAACCCAAGAGTCTTAAGAGATTGATTCACTAAATTATTTATGTGAGGTATAAGTGAAAGTTCGCCATCGAATATTACGCCAAGGTCAGCAAGAGCGGAAGGTGGTTGAAGGACTGCGTTGTCAATACTATAATTAAACATAACGGATTTAGTTGTATAGGTCATAACGTTACACTTAGACACATTCAGATTTAAGTTGTTTCCAACGCACTAATTAAATAAGTTTGAAATGCTGTTTTGCAGAAAAACGCAGTCCTCCAAACAAGAAATTATTTTAAAAATTTTAACATCATCAGCGTAAAGTAGACAGGACACATCAATAATAATATCGTTAATGAATATGTTGAACAACAAGGGATCGAAAATTGACCCCTGTGGGACTCCGGATATAGCAATATATTCTACAGACTGGAAACCATTATACGCAACATATTGCCTTCTATCCGAAAGATAAGCATGACAAAATAATAACAGAGACGGCGAAAAACCAAAAACAGACATTTTGTTTAGCAGGATGGAGTGATCCAGTTGGTCGAATGCTTTCGAGAGATCTGTATATATTACGTCAAGTTGCCTGCGCTGATCAATAGCTTCAGAAATAGACTGGGTTATGCATAACAGATTAGAGGTGGTAGAACGTCCTTTCATATAATTTCAAACAATACCTATAATTGGCAATACTGCGGTACCATCCTCGTTTCCACTGGCTGCTTTTGTTTGGAACCAAACCTAATCGGACTACATCAAAACTTTCGTGACGTACTTCGTTGTTCTACACAAGATCAGAAGTGTCACTTTGACGCCCAACACTACGGCGGTGCTCACGATACGGATATCTCGGGCGCCAGTTTCTGTTAGTGCAGAAACACCACTTTCCATTTCCTTTCACCGCGGAATATTGCAACTACGTCACCTTTTACGGACTTTTAAATGTATATACCTATGCATGATACTACACATAGTATCATGATACCTATGTACCTCTATACTCACAAGATTACTTACTGTGCTGATCGGCGTGGTTCTTCGGTTGGCGGCCAGACGGGAACTAACTTGTCTGAAAAATCCTCACGCTACTAAACACTGCCAAAAGCAGAAGTAGGAGGACGCGGTAGTCATGAGCGGAATATTGCAACTACGTCACCTTTTACGGACTTAGAATAATTCCGAATTAAATTTAAATACCCATTTACCTCTATACTCACGAGATTACTTACTGTTAGTCGGCGTGGTGCTTCGGTTGGTGGCCTGACGGGAACTGATTTGATTGTTTCCAGTCTCGGGGTCCTTCACGGTAGGGCGGGCACAGGAGTGCCGGGGCAATATGCGCGATTCGTGTTTCGCGATTCACGTACTGCCTGCAGCACGGCATACTTGGAATGTTTATACAAACCGATCAATGCTAACTATCTTATAATTAACAATTATACTATTATTAATGAGCAACTGACAATACCACTATTAAGGGCGCAGTACTACAATGTTTAAAATATCTTTTGAATCCGACAAATAGCACCTCGTTACATAATTTAATTCTATAAAATAATCACTTCGTTACACTTTGTTATTTTTTTAACCACTTTCTGGGGTTCAAAAAAATCCGGAAAAAATTCTGTGAGCTCATATTTATAAATACTACCCAATAAGTAAATAAAAAAAATATGTGGAAAATTCCCATTCTGGGAAGACTTAGCGTCGACATGTTTTGAATGTATTTTTTTTCCAGTTACAAACATATATTTAGGTACATCATTGAATAGCATATTAAATAATAATTCGAAGGGTCAAATAAAAAAAACTTCTTTTTGCCTTAAATAAAAAAGTTACTGGCAAAAGTCCTTCAATGTTTCCAAAAAATTATCTCTTTCTAACTTGTAGGGTATTGCTTAAAAATGATTCATTAAAGATTTAAATAAATTAAGTAATGTGAAATGACACATTTTCAAAGTTTGAATAAAAAATTATTATGGCACAGTTAAAAACTAAACTACTGTTTTTTTATTACAAAGAATTATGCATTTAATTCTGAAGACTCCTTCAATTTAATTTTATTTGAAGTTAACATTTAATGAATTAACAACAACTCAAAAGTCAAAGTCAAAGTTATAATTCGTAATATTGATAACCGTCACTACCTATTGTGACCAAATGGTCAGGAGCCTGGGATTTTTAAAATCAAAGGAGATATAACGTCCTTTGAGGTCATGTGAAGGACGTGTTAATAAAATAATGGACTGTCCTTTCAAATAAAAGACGGTTGGCAACCTTAGTTTCATGATTTATTGTGTAGGGCTATTAAAAATTTAGTTATTCATTCCAATCATTTAAGTTATCTCGTTTTTGTAATTATTACTCTACGGTTTAGCCCTTTCCCTATCTTTAAAATGCTAGTAGTAATTCTAGGATAACATTCCTTTAATAATAATAGAAAAAAATAAAGTTAATTGTTGATTGAATGATACAGTTCAAAAATTACATGAGCACTGAAATTAAATAACAAATTATGAGGTCAATAAAACTTGTAGTTCTTGTAAATTGATCTTGTGAATTCATTCTATTACCTAGTGTTCAAATTCTATAAAAAAAAATTGAAAATCTCTAAAACTGTTCTAATCGTAGCATTTTGTGTCTGAAAACATACGTATTTTTTTTGTTTTTCTCATTATGTTCCCAAAAACAGTACTTCGATAAATACATATCAGTCCACAAATGTAGAATGTATAGTATTGCTTTAAACCATTTGCCTCCAAATGTTTCTATTCCTATAGGTTTAAATGAAATAAATAAAAAATTTTCTTTGGAATCAATTTTTAAAGGAATCTATAAACGACTACACAAAAATGCTACCCTGAAGTACTCAATAGTTATATCTTCTAAAAGTTGTAAAAAAAAACAAAAAAATACGCCGTTCTAAGTTAAAGTAACTAAACTTGGTAAAAATTTTTAGATCTACTTCAAATTTAATTTGATGCAATATGAAAAAATAAAATAAAAACTGGAAGGCGTGTATAAGAGTGGTACGCTTCCGCGCCGTCGATATTACTTTTCTTACAAAAAAAAAATAATAAGGAAATAGTTATCCCATTGATAAGTATGGATTAAAATAAGCATTTCATCTCTCTTCAATTATTCTCCTAGGAGTAGCCGTGTCCGAGAAAAAAGTAAAAAATAGAGAATTACATTGGGGTTATGCATTCATGATGTTTTATAAAAACACTAAAATCTGAAGTAAGCAACTTTTAAATAAATAATTAATTTGTGTTTGACATTTTAAGTTAGTCGTTACATAACAATCAGTTGTAAAGTTTTATACAAAAATGGCGTATAGCCACAGTTTACACCAATTAGCTAGACATTTACTTGGTTTATGGTAAATGCCATTATAATTGTCTTGCATCTGCAAAACGGTATGCAAAAAATTCCCTATCGACAAGTGTCTCATCCTAATAAAGTTCAGTTCAAACTTATTTGCAACAAAAAATGTCGACGCCTTTGAATCCTTTACCGCCGTAAAAGGTGCCAACGGTTTCTAAGTTGCAAATAAGTTTGAAATAAACTTTACTTTTGCAGCAGTTGATCGATGTTTTCGAGAAACGGGTCACACACTGGTGAAGACGTGGATGTAGAAGAAGAAATTTTGGATCTCTTATATGATGGATATCATATATGGTATCAGCCTCAGAAAAGTAGCGGTACACGGTACACCTCAACAATTTGTAAAACGTTCAAACAGCAGCAATTAAAATAATTTCATGTTCAGCGTGTTTATGAGATTTTGCAACAAAATTCAGATTCACGATTACCGTTTTTGACTGGCACCCCCTCACTTTGCTCGAGGCGTGCGTATTTTTTTAAATGCTCGGTAGGTCGTGGTTCAGATGCACCCGCAAAGTGGGCGGTGAGATCTACTGATCTCACTCCACTGAATTTTTATTTCTGGGATTGTATTAATACCACTTGTGGGAAGGATTTTAGATAAGAATATTTTTAGTAAATCATCATGGTTTTTGCACGAGAATTGACATCCAAGTTTTTTGAAGCATTAAACATATACCATAGAAAAACTAATATAAATTTTAACCTGCTACGCCACTGATCTATAGTTATGGGTGATTTAGTGGTATTAGCGCTTCTTATCAAAATGAGAAATTGTAATCTGCTTATATCAGTTGAAAATATAAATATATTCTCTAATCTGCATTGATCGATGACAATTGGTTTTAGTCAGAAACGGTGAAAAATAAATTCAGAAACTATGAAAGAGAATTCAAAAATTATGAAACAAAATTACCCAAGAATTCAAACAATTACTTAATTTCTTTTCTAAAACACTTATATGGGGTGTTCCAAAATTATGTAGCCAAACTCTTACAGTAAGTAGATGGGTTCAATAGAAAACAAACACTTATAAATATTTGTTTAATAATACATATTAAAGGAGTTACACCTATTCAAAGAAAACATATTGTTTGTGCTGTAACTCAAAAATCGTAACAGATGCGTACATCAAAATTTAGAGATTGCTTTCTGTTTAAGATCTTAACGATGCCCATATTTACTTTTCGTTAAAGTAGTCAGGAGCGATGCCAATTTTAGTAAAAATTTGACTTTAAAATATGGTTTTTTCAATCATTATTATTAAAGCACCTCAGCCCTGGGTTGCTTCATCGCGGATAAATTTCCTATATTTTTTCATAAAACTAAATTATTTCCTAGCATTTGTCTCATTAAAGTCCAAATTAATTATTATATAAAAAGGTTAAGCCATTTTCTTAAAATTTCGGCAAGAAAACGTGTTTATTTAATAGCTGTAAAACTATAGAGCATTAATTATTCATCTAGTAAAATAACACACAGTATTCATTTATATATTTTAAAACGTTGACAAAACTGTATAAAATCTCAAGGCGTTCGCTAGCCGAGAACATGTACATAAACAAACCGACGTAAACACGTAGGGTTGGAAAGATTTTACCAAGAATAGGGTCGAAGGCTAATAAAGATAGCGTCATTATGTCATATGTCACTTTACACTTTAAGTACCGTGTGTCCGAAGACCACAAGTAGGGAACTAGCATTTTGCTTTCACCGTCAAGCTTACAGACTTGACCAACGACCTCCCTCATGGAAAATCATATAAATACGCGAGACGGCGTAGAGTCGTGGTCACATCTTTATCAACCATAGTGTTACGCTGGCTCTCCGGAGCCTGGAAGTCAAAGATAGGCCGCTCTCCCGGCTTTCACAGCCGCTGTCAGCGTCGTGGTCAGACCTTTGGCCACCATAGTGTTACCTTGAGCCCGGGCCCGAAAGTCACAGAGAAACCACTATTCCGGTTTTCATAACCTCCGTTAAGGGCAGAGAGCCCTTCTTAATTATTATTCCATCCATTTCGGTGCAGAAATCTCTTGGCCTAGTTGACCGAGGACCTGGGCACTGTTTTGTATTAGAGCGTAAGTACCACCGACGCCACTGCCGACATGGAGACAAATAACACAAGGTTTATGCAAGAACCCGGGGGAGTAATTCCTGCGGAACTCTCCGTGTGTATACGAATAGGTAACGAAGGCATTAAATAATTTTTACACCGCGTTGCTATTCTCTCCGTACTCGACGAGCTCACTAAATTTCATTGAACTAAACCAATCTCTTTTGTTATGAGTGAAATGGCAAAGTTAATCAAAGTACGACTCTATATGCTTGGGGTTTCGTGGTTTTAATAGGATTTGACCGGTGGTACCAAATGATTTACAGATAGACCTTTTATAATGCATTTTTCAATACCTTTGTCATCAGTAATTAGGATATTCAATTTTAACTTAGATAAAATCAGGTATCAGTAGTTGGAATTTCCGCTCATTTGTCTGTAGCAATGTGAGGTCAAATTTCAGAATAAGATGATGTAAATAATAAATAGGGTTCAGCTGAATCTGCAATGTAACTTTATCAAATTTTACTCCTTATACTGCATATAACTGCATACCATAGATCAAAGTCTAGTTATGCTATCAGATTTTGAAAATAAAATGCACATTTTTTATCAGTAGATAACTAATAGTCTGTCATTTTTAACTTGAACTAAAATATAAAAAGTATTTATCTAGTCTGTAAATTGTAATAAATAGGTACTACAACAAATCGCTGACTAGATTACAATTAAGTTTTCTTAAAAAGTCATTTCCTGATTCGTCCGTGTAATACAATATTTTTGAATTATTTCAAAAAGTCAAAAGAATATTTAACACAAAAAATGAAATACTTCTTAAAGTAATTTAGAAACTGTAGTTTCTTTTGTTTATTTACAACCAAAACGTAAAATTCGCTCCACTACAAATCATTTTAGAACATGTAATGAAGTTTTTAAATCGATTTTACTCAAAACAGAGTTTAACAGGAGTAGCTTTTCCTCGTGAAAAAAATCTGAAATTTCATAATTTCATGTCAAAAACTAAAAAAAGTCATATAGTAATCGGCTCGTTGCTGTAGATAACTAGAGCGCTCAATTGCAAGTGTTACTAGAAATCTTTCTACAGTAGCTGCAGGTTCGAATCCCGCCACCGGTACTGCCAATGTGGGTGGGAATTGTTGTACGTCCACGTTTTTCTAAATGTAATCCCCTTCTAGACAGCTTCGACTTTGAATTTCGGGGGTTGTGTAATTTGTGTGGTATGTATGTATTTACTCCCCCCAGTTCGACAGACTCTTGAATAAAATGTTTAGAAGATTGTAATTCCGTATTGTTTGAATATAAAAAGGTTAGTGGCTTTTATTAAACGAGAATACTCAGCGGCACACTGTTAAGGACTGTAGCTCCCTTAGGAAGCACTTTAGAGTAAAGTTTATTAAGGTTTTCGACGTTATTTGATTTGCTCCCATGTTTTGATAACACAGCTCTGAAGATGCTTATGTCGAATGAAAAATACGTTGGTTAAGCAACGTGTTTTTTTCGTTTAACCATTGGTCTTTTTCCTACAATTCCTGTTTTGTTCTATTCTTTTTTATTATTGTATTAAAAAGTCTTACTGATTGGTATTAAATGTAAACCTATATAAAAGTTATTTAGGAAGTGATTAATATTATTTGTTGTTGTTACAAATATTATTGTGTACATATTTCGGACAGATTTCTGTTTGTTTTTCTCCCTTAAAAAAGCCAAGCCACAAACTCAAGCAGAAACTAGTTCGACGATTTCAGTGGGAATATCCTAATTTATTAATTTTCCAGATTTAAAAGTATTCGTATTATTCATATTTGTTGTAAATTAGTTATTTTTCGAAATAAATACATACAAATCTAGAATATCTACATACCTGTCTTAATTTTGAATTTATCGTGATATACACAATGTGACATTATTTACTTGTTTAATTAAAACAATCATTACCATTGTTTTACTCTATCAATGACACTTGCGATTAATTCGTATATTGATAGGCTTATTGATATTTTTGCGAAAAGGTTTATCTGTTTCAGATAGAAATAAAGCTGTGCTCAGTTGAAGGTGGGTGTCCTTACAATTCACAACAAAATGGGGGGAAAACTGTTTTTGATTTTGTTAGGTTTAACCACGGTGAAGAGTGATATGACAAATTCTTATATTCTAAAATATCAAAATTATACAATACCTGATGTGAGATTTGTCTGTTTAAATCATAATGTTGTTGCTAATATTAGTGAAAAATGCGAAGAACAGTTAGAAATTGTGTGTGCAAATGCAAATTTATTATCGACGAGTAAGTATACAATAAACAGGCTAATTATTTTTTTGTAAAAACACATTGAATTCATAAATTTTGTGAAATGTCATAAAAGGAATCTATATTGTATACAGCCTTTTGAAGTGACCGACGCTTCATGATACCTAGAGATAGGCCTTGTAAATATCAGTCGGTTAGATCAGATTTAACGTATTTTTTATTTATACAACTAAGCTCATGATTTTTTGTACTAAAGTTAGAAACGGAACTGGCAAGAGGTATTCAGGTTTTAAAATTTAACACAACTAGTATAAAACAAGAAAAAGTAATAAAACATTTTTCTAACATTTGAAATATGCAAATATGCCCGGGAAAATATACATACAATACTGGTAATTGGCGAACAAAAGAAGCTAACAGCAAGAAAAAAATGTATCGGCAAAAATATTATTAAATTAACATCCAATTTATCTTACTTTTATTGTTAAAGTACAAATTTTAATTACAACCAAAATGAACAATACAACATTTATATAGATACAGATATTAAAATAATATCAAAGTACTTAAAACTATTTTAAGCATCATACCAGATTTGGTATTTTAAATATTTATAATAAACCATTAATAAATGCCCTCGACACTCTGACTCTGTGAATATCCAACCTAAACTTCTCCATTATTAAACCTATCGGTCTAATTTTTTGTAAGTAGTTAGAAACCCGTAAGAAAATCATTTAGACCAAAATATACACCCATTGTGATCGATTATTCTAGAATACTATTTTAGGAATAAAAAGGTTTGACAAATAAGATACTCAGAAAATACTAACAACTACGATTGAAGATATATGAACAAAATAATGAAATTGAATAAAATGCAAATACATTTTTCTTGTGAAGGTGAAAATTTAGTTAATAATATAAAATTAAATTCACTATCAGAAACATTAAATATACCAAATAAAAATAAAATTATTGAAACTGAATTTTATTAGGACCAGTTATTACAAAAATATAGTATCAAATATAATTGATAAATTGAAAAACAACTCACCTCCTGGAATGGATGACACATACTAAGACACAGACCAATTAACTATATCTTTAGTATCCTGGTATACTTGAAAACTTATCATTCCTAAATGGTCAATTTCCAGATCTATTAAAACAAACTATTATAATTCCAATATTTAAAGGTAGTGTTAAACTTATTACATCGACCTACCGATGGACCAGCTTCACTAGCCACTAACATTGCTAAAATATATGAAAAATTTATGGTTTCTCTACAGTGTTTCATAAACTAAATCACCAAAACAATTTAGTTTTACAGAACTGTTCCACGGAGGACGTTTTACTCTACTTTTCAAATAAAATACATGCATACTTGAATCAAAATGAGAAAGTTATTGGAATATTTTTAAATCTGGCTAAACCCTTCGATAGTATCTATATCGCATGAATTACTTTGGATAAAATGGAAAATATGGAGTTAGAAGAGTAGTAATATATTTGTTTAAAAGTTATTTATCAAACCGAAAAGCATTCGTCAAAATTTGTAAACATTAAGTACCTAGTTAAAAGGAAGTAAAATATGGTATTCAATAAGGGAACAGTTTTAGTTTTCAGTTATTTTTATCTTATGTAATTATTGTGATAGAATTAGATATGTGGCGTACCATGGCATATGCTGATTACTAAACTGCAAATCGTCTGTGTCCCATGGTCGTGAAGACCAGCTGAACTTCCCGTCCCCGGCAATCCCCTTGCCCCCCCAAACCCTTCCCCCCCCCCCCCCTTATTTTTCCTTCCCCGGTTTTTCCCCCCCCCCCCCCCCCCCCGCCTCCCGCTCCTATTTTTTTTTTTTTTTTTTTTTTTTTTTTTTTTTTTTTTTTTTTTTTATATAAAAAAAACCCCCCCCCCCCCCCCGAGGGGCACACCCCCCCCCCCCCCCCCAAAAAATAAATTTTCCCCCCCATTTCCCCCCTTTTTTTTTTTTTTTTTTATTATAAACTATTTGGGGGAGACAAAAAAAAATTTTTTGCGGGGAGGGCCGCGTTTTTTTTTCCCCCCCACCCCACAATACCAACACCCCCCCCCCCCCCCCCCCCCCCCCCCCCCCCGTTTTTTTTTTCCCCCCCCCCCCCCCCCCCCCCCCCCCCCCCCCCCCCCCCCCCCCCCCCCCCCCCCCCCCCCCCCCCCCCCCATAAAACCAAAAAAAAAAAAAAAAAAAAAAAAAACCAAAAACCCCCCTTTTTTTTTTTTCCCCATTTTTTAAAAAAAAATTTTTTATAAAATTTTTTTTATATATACACCCCCCCCCCCCCCCCCCCCCCCCCCCCCCCCCCCCCCCCCCCCCCCCCCCCCCCCCAACCCCCCACACCCCCCCCCCCACCCCCCCCCGCGGGTTGGGATATAATTTCAATTTAACAAAACCAAAATTTTATTTTTTTTTTTTTTCCCCCCCCCCCCCCCCCCCCCCCCCCCCCCCCCCCCCCCCCCCCCCCCCCCCCCCCCTCCCCCCCTTTTTCTTTTCTCTCCCCCCCCCCCCCCCCCCCCCCCCCCCCCCCCTCCCCCCCCCCCCCCCCGCCCCCCCCCCCCCCCAATAACAAAAAAAATCTCCCCCCACCCCCCCCCCCCCCCCCCCCCCCCCCCCCCCCCCCCCCCCCCCCCCCCCCCCCCCCCCCCCCCCCCCCCCCCCCCCCCCCCCCCCCCCCCCCCCCCCCCCCCTTTTCCCCCCCCCTTTTTTTTCCCCCCTCTTCCCCCCCCCCACCCCCCCCCCCCCCCCCCCCCCCCCCCCCCCCCCCCCACCCCACACCCCCAAAAACCCCCCCCCCCCCCCCCTTAAAAATTCCCTTTCTACAACCCCTACCAAAACACCCCCACCCAAAAAAAAAAAAAAAAAAAACTTTTTCCAAAATACCCACCCCACCCCTTTCCCCCCCCAACCCCCCCCCCCCCCCCCCCCCCCCCCCCCCCCCCCCCCCCCCCCCCCCCAACCCCCCCCCACCCAAACCCCCCCCCCCCCCCCCCCCCCCCCCCCCATCCCCCCCACAAATTCCCCCCCCTCCCCCCCCCCCCCCCCCCCCCCCCCCCCCCCCCCCCCCTCCCCCCCCCCCCCCTCTCCCCCCCCCCCCTCCTCCCCCCCCCCCTATATTTTAAAAACATTTCCCCCCCCCCCCCCCCCCCCCCCCCCCCCCCCCCCCCCCCCCCCCCCCCCCCCCCCCCCCCCCCCCCCCCCCCCCCCCCCCCCCCCCCCCCCCCCCCCCCCCCCCCCCCCCCCCCCCGCTTTCCCCCCCCCTTTTTTTTTTTTTTTTTTTTCTTTTTTTTTTTTTTTCTTCTTTTTTTTTTTTTCCCCCCCCCCCCCCCCCCCCCCCCCCCCCCCCCCCCCCCCCCGTGATTACACTGCGTTAATATTTCATGCCACAGATTAGTCTGTGGGTGCTAAGAATAGTGAAAAGGGCTTGTATAAACTAAAATGCTAGATGGACAATAATTTTTCGAATCCATCCCGGAGCAAGTTGAAAATTTTATTTGTAATTTGTTTCGGATTAAGATAAGAGAGAACTGTCGATGCCCTAGATGTAGTTCGGACTCCACAATAAACTATAGGGTCTCGTCTCTCCTTCTCAGCACAAAATCCTAGGTTTTTCTGAGAATTATTTCGGTGACTTGAGAGATGTTAAGAAAACATTTTAAGAAACATTTTAAGCATATTATTGCGAATCCTATCATATTTATCAATACAGATTACTGAGTTATACGCAACATTCCACTATTCATTCAAATTGTTCTTACGTCATAACATAGCTATGAATTTTTGACATTTGATGTTTTGTTTTCTACCACAGCATACTTACAATTCTATAAATTGTGTTTATCGAGCTGAAATAATTTTTTGACACATTTGAAATTGTCATTCATTTCTGATCGTTCATTAAAAATGAAAGTGATAGAAAATGAGAGATTCGAAATTTTTATCATGATTGAATGCGATGATTAAAGCAGGACCAAGAAGAGGTATGCAGACTGTTTGACAGTAATCCTCCGAATAGAGAATCAGTTACTCATTCCACAGTAAGTAAGACAGAAAAAAAATAGGGAGACTGGTTACTTAAACGATTTGTTAAAAAGTGATAGATCAAAATTAGAAGACGATGCTAAATTGAACATTCTATTGCAAGTTCAAGAAAATCTACATAGCTCCGTAAGACAAATCGGTATGAATAATGCGGTACACCAATAGCATAGTGGCTAGATTTTTTAAGAAGAAAAATTTCGTCCCTATAATGTGCGTTCAGTCAGAAAATAATGGAAGTTGATTTTGACCATAGGGTAGAATTTTGCGAGATAATGAGGCAACGATGTGATTGTAATGAAAGATTTGTAAAACACATAATTTCTTTGATTTACATGAACATTTACATCACAGAACTGTAGATATTGGGCTCTTAATTATTCCCACTGCAGGAAACACATATCTCGTCAAAGTCCACAGAAATGTCTCTGCGGGAGTCCTTCATAACCGATTATTAGGTCTATTCATTTTCGAGGGCACATTGCCTGGAGAATTCTATTTACGTATTTTTCAGATCCAGTTCTCCCATTAAGAAATTTATATCCAAACGAGAAATCGTCCTTCAGATGACTTATAGTATCAGAAAGACGGAGCTCCGCCGCATTATTTCCGAGTCATACGAGCATATTTGGGAAATGCTCCCCCGAAGGGGGACGGGAAAGGGGGAAAATGCACCCTACTAGGAAAATATAAATTACATGGGCTGAACGAGAGCCAAAATTATGTTATAAGTATGAAGATTTTAATGTCTGAATCTATTCCCGTTGGCCGATTTTTTCTTAGAGAGACATACAAAATAGGTTTTAGCGAGGTCTTTCTTCTCTTACAACTCGCTCTTATTTTGTATGTATGTATACTGTTCTTGATGTTGAAAAAAAAAAAAAAAATAGTTTAAAAAAAAAAAAATATAAAATCTAAATGCAGGCCAAATAATAAATCTTCATACTTATAGCATAATTTTTAAAGAAGTCTTTCTTTCAAACCTAGTGTTTTATTATTATTAAAGAAGACTTAAAAGGACGTATAAGAACAGAAATAGGTCAGGTTAGGCTTAATGTTATAACAAATGTTCAACAATGATTCATTTGAATTCATTTCCCGTGTTTCCGAGTGAATCAACGTAAATTGTCAATAATTTGACCACTTATTATAATTTTCTTAGTAAAACCCTTTTGTTGCATTTCAACTTTTGTTAATGATATTGCGTCCTGTACTTTTGTGTACATCTTTTCAAATACATTCTTCTGAATATCATAAAATATATTGAGTATCCCATTAAAAAAATAATGATAACATCATATCTTCAACATGGTTAACATATATGATTACAGGTATAGCCCAAATCTGCACATACCAACATTTAAAATGATTTAAACTTTTTGTATTTTTTTTATTAATACAAATTTGAATGCTAGTAAAATTGACTTAATAGTATTAGTATTGCCATTCACAAAAAAGTTGTTTTCCCTGTTAATTAATTTAATCAGCCCCTTCAAAACAACAACAAAAAGCTTCTAGTGAAAGTATTCCGGGAAGTATGATTATTTCAACTTTTTTTTGTCCCGAACACGTTCTTGAAATTATTGCGGTTCGTATTTTAGAGACACTATATAAATAGCTAAACATCTTGTTGCCATATATTTTACGAAAATACAGCAGTTGTGAAAGTGAGAAAATAAAAAAGAACTGTTTATTTAAGACATTACAATAAATGAAACACAATAATATATTTTTTTATAATATAATAGTAAGGCATGGTAGCCGAGTGGGAAAAGCGCTTATAGCTATTTACTCAGAACCGAAGGTTGATGGTTCGATTCCATTTTGGGGCAAGTTGGACACTTGATTTGTAATTTGTTTGGGACTAAGATGAAGGAGGGAACTGTCGATGCCCTAGAATGGTTCGGACTCCACGATAAACTGTACGGCCTTGTCTCTCTTTACTCAACGCAAAATTCTAGGATCTTCTGGGAGGTACTTCGGTAACTTGAGAGGTGGTTAAGAAAACATTTTAAGAAAACATTTAGGAAAACATAATATGAAGCAAATAATAGGCTTATATGTATAGGTTAGGTAAAATGTCATGAATGTTATCGAAGTAAATATGCCAAATGTTCATATTTTAAATTATATCATTAAAATATGTTTTCCAACTTCCTGAGGAGTTTCGAAAGAATGAAAGACATTGTGCAGAGGTCTAGGAGTTTTCGTTTTTGTGTTGTAACTGAAGGAATTATTTCTTAAATGCAAGTTTTTTTTGGTGACTCAACATTTTTTTAATCTCAATAATTTTTTGCTTCTAATACTATTATTCCATCCAGTGTCATCGTGTTTCTAGATAAAGTAGTTGTTTTAATAGCTTCTGCGATAAAATGTATTTAAAGTGTCGTATTTGATTTATTATCTACCTAAAACTTTTGTATTAGCGCTTTTAGATAAGAAAGACAGTATCAAATATAAGAAACTACAAGCATTTATTATTGTTATCATATTTGGTTTGAAAGGATAACACTGACGTAGTTTTCCACGAAACACCAAAACACCATATAAGACACTCGACGCGTGTTTCGCTAACCAAGTTGGCATCATCTGTAGATGATTAAAACTAAACTTATGCTAAAAATGTATCCGATTTATACCTAAACTATTGCCACGGTCCGGTGAACCGTGACCCACAATACAACAAAGCAGGCTATTTGAGACTGGCCCTCTGTCACTATTCATACTATTTTTACATTTTGTGATTTCCAATGTATCCAGCTGTCTAGTATTTGTTTCATTCCTAATTACTCTTAAATTGCTAATAGCTATTTTTTGGTTGTTCCCCAAACCCCTTTTGGGGAACCCCCCCCCCCCCCCTTTTTCCCCCCCCATTTTAAAGGGCAATATGTTCTTTGAATCTAATTTGAATTGATCGTCTAGTTTGGCTAACACACTTTTGATTATAGCCCTTACAGCTAATTTAGTAAATCCCCGACTTTTTATTTGTTTCAGTTTTGTCTTTTGGAGTGCCTAAAAATTGGTTGTAGATTATTTCCTAATGAATGAACCACTGACATACCTATATCTCTAAAAATCTCACTAATACCACGGGCGAATTGAGGATCGAATGAAATCGATACAAATTTCGGAGTTTCTCTCTCATTTTGAAAGGTAGAGGAATTTCGAAGTGTCTTTAAATTTTTGTTTCCTAATTATTTTATCAATTAAACTTACATAATATTCATTACTCGCAGCTATATCCGTAATCAATGCCTTTTCTTTTTAAACCTCTCCTTATTGAGGGGGAAGCTTAATAGACGATGGTAAAACTCGCCATTTTGTGTTGAGCACAATGGTGAGAGTCCTTATGATTCTAAGAGTGCTGTTATCTTTTCTGTATATGTCAACTTATTTTCACTATCTCTAATTATTAATACATCTAAAAATGGTAGTTGTCGGGAGTTTTCAATTTCAAAAGTGAATTTAACTGACGCGAAACGACTGTTTAATTTAGAAACAAAATTGTCAATATCAGCGACTTTTGTATCAAACCCTGCAAATATATCATCCACATATCTAAGCCAAACCCTGGGGAAATACTCAAGTTCTTCTTCTGCTTTAGTTTCGAATCTGTTCATGAAGAGACTGGCAATGAATTGTGGCAAAAAGTTACACATTAATGTTCCTTTATGTTGGTCGAGGAAATTATCGTTGAATTGAGAAGCAATTCTGTTTCATGCAAAGTTTAGTAAGTTGAAGATATCCTTATTCTTAACTGAGATTATTTAATTTGAGTAGTCCAAGGTTTGTGGTATCGGAACACTTGAAAACAATGAACAAACGTCAAAGGAGATCAAAATATCACCTTCTTGAAACTGAATATTTTTCATCTTAATAATGAAATCGTTGGAATTAATAATAGAGAAACTAGGTAGTGTAATATACAAATTTTCGAACTCCTGTGTTAACCATTTTGATAGGTGCTAGGTCGCGAGTAGGTCAGCGATACGATTCCTGAAATAATAGGACGTACTGACTTTCCTGGTTTATGTGTCTTAGTCAACCAGTATATTCTAGGTACACTTGGGTTAGATACATGTAACCTCCAATTTGAAGCTGGAGTAATAAGGTTGTTAAAGGATTTAAGTACATTTCTTACTTCAGTAATCATTTTTGGTAACGGATTTCTAGAAAGTTTTTTATAAAGCCATTACTAATCAGATTGTCTACCCTTTCATAATAGTCCTCATTATCTAAAATAACAACCTTATTGCCTTTATCAGCTTTTAAATAAAAACAATCTTCCTCACGCAACCGTTTGATAATTTTTCTGTACTTCGTGGATTTTGAGTTTCTATTTATTTTAGTGACAATATTTATGGAGATTTGATTTCTGAGCTTCTCTGCAAATCCTTTAGAGGAATCAGGAAGGTATTAAATTGAATTTTCAACAATTGCAACAATCTCATCTTAGATGCCTTCAAAGGCAGGTGAAGCAACATTTAATCCTTTGTTAAGGAGATTAATTTCTTCTTTAGCAAACAACTGGAGATGATTTTCTACAATGCTGAGAACTTTTTGAGGAACACTTTCTTTTGACGTACTACTGATTAATCTTTTGAGTTCTTTATTTAGTGACGAAATTTTTTAAATAAATTTGGCGTTAATTGATAAAAACAGGTTCCTCTGAAAATCACACCATTGTTCATGGTCTTATTATTTAATTTATAGGTAAGCTTTTTGTCCATATGCGTGTACTTAGTTTCCTGTACAGATATTTAGTTTCTAAATCTAGCCATTTCTACTTTGCAAACATTGTAACTAATCTGAAATGTGTGAAGGATTTGGAATTTTAACTTGAACAAAATTTGGAAATACTGAACGACGTTTGCAAGTTTTTAGAAACCAAATATCTGACCCTATTAATCTAATCTTAGCACTAACCTTATGATGATACAGATTCAGTTCCGTTGACCGTGAAGCCATCGTAGTCAACGACGATGTTTGAAAGGATGCTTATGTAATACCCAAATAATAAACTTATTTTTTCTAGAAATGCATAATACGAAGAAAATAAAATGTCAGATTTTTTTACAATAATCTTTATACACTTTTTTGGCTTCAGTAATTATAGCTTTTCTTGATTTTGTATTGCAACTGTCATATTTATTGTCTCCGGTATTGTCCAGTTGAGTTTGTAGTTCTCTATAAATAAAAGTATTGCTACTGGCTAGTCGGGGAAAGAAAACCCGCCGAAAAGAATGTGATTGCTACATTTCATTCACAATTAAGCGTCAATGAGATGAATGAATTAGTGCATGGAAAATTTTTCTGATCGTTTGCATCCGTACCTGTTCATTGGAAGAATATTAATTCCTTGTATATGGTTTTGCAGAAAGTTAGCGACTTATTGGCAATACTCTCCCTTGCCGCGCGGGCCATCTTTCACCAGCTGGATAGTAGTTGTTCTTCGATGGCGAAATTTCCTAAATGAAAAACTATCACAATATATTCTTGAAATGCGGAACAATCTAAAAATAGAACATTAATACCCACTTACACTTTTAATTAAGAAAATTGTAACTTTTATCAATGAGATAAATATTGCTTCTAAGCTTTCATATGCCAGGAGCGTGAAAAAATAATAATAGATTTTGATACAATCTGTCTATGTCTGGATTGAGAATCCAAAAAAAAACTTTTCAAATCCTAATGTTGATTTATGATGATCATAAATTCATAATACACTCGATGACAATAAACCAGTTATGTTTATCATGCAATAAATAAATGTAATTTACTTTTTCTTAATACTGTATTATTACAAGTGCCAACATATTTTATTATATATAGTGAAGTACAAGTAGCAGTAGATAAAATAATAATTTATAATAATTAACATTTTCTGAAAAGTAGGTTTTTTATTTAACGGAAATTGAACTTTAAATGAAAAATGCCTATCCCTGTTTTTATTGACTTTATGACTTAAACTTAACCTTTGAAAATGATAACAATTTGTGTATCATATTTCCGAAAATTATTAGAAATCTATCTCTCTCTGGAGGATGATTAAAAAATACACAGAACATGTTCTAATGGAAATATGAGAATATGTTACAATAAACGTGGGTTCGAAAATGCCCTGTTAAGAACATATTTGCTTATAAAGGGGTGAATGAAAAACATTTCTTTTCATACAAAAAAATATCTAAGGACTAATCTGGAGTTTAAAATTGAAATTTCAGGCTACCAAATTTCGCTCAGAAAAGAAAACTAAGATAGTTTTTATTCTGATGGCTAATGGAAATTTGTAAATCGCCAGAAAATTCTATAGATGGTAACCGAATACAGATTTCATTGGAGCAAACTGCATATTGAGTCCGAAAAAATTGCTGTACCAACTTTCAAACTTCTACAGAACGTAACAGTTGCGAATACTCAATCACATTTCAGTAGACGAAATGTGGTGAACAAGTATCTAAAGTAGTTAGTAATAATATGGTGAATATAGAAAAATGCTTCTACATGTACCGAATTTATTTGTGAATTTAGTGTCAGTTAGTAAAACTGTATATGATTGGCATTATACTGTCAATGAAGACATTCCGAATCAGGTAGGCGAAATTTATGATGAGTTTGATAAAGTATGCACCCTGGTTTGAAGGATGCATCGTCGTCTCATGAAGTTGAGGTGAATGCACGGGCTCCGTTTGAAGATGAAATTTCAAATCAATTGAATGTCGAAGATGATATTTATTTACTGCAAAATGTTTGCCGATCTGAAAGAAAGCCGAAACCAAAGAAAATGGATCAAGATAATTTATATAATGTCATACATTGTAATCTTCTGATGATCCATTGTCACTTAAGAAGTTTTGGATAGATCAGATGCAGACAATTGGAAGCAAGCGAACGGCTAGAAAATAATACTTGGTTTTGACAGATCCACCGACAGATAAACATATAATCCACTCAAAATGGATTTTTAAAATGAAAACTACAGCCGATGGAAAAGTAAAATATAAGGCATGTTTAGTAATTAAAGGTTGTGCATAGAAACCAGGAGTGGACTTTGATGAAGCTTTTGCTCCCGTAGTTAGATACAGTTCTGTCAGATATTTGATTTCGTTGGCTGCAAAATATGACTTAGATATCACACAAATGGATGCCGTAACAGCTTTCTTACAAAGCGATTTAGATAAAGAAGTTTATATGACGCCACTAGAAGGATTTTGTTCAGGAAACAAAGTTTGTCGATTAATTAAAGCCATTTATGGACTGAAGTAAGCTAGTCGAGTTTGGAACAAGAAATTATACATAGCCTTGTTAGACATTGGACTTAAATGTTCAAAAACTGATCAATGTGTTTATTTTAAACTGGATTCATAAATAATACTATTTGTTGCGATCTATGTTGATGATATTTAAATTTTTTCAACGATAATATTATGAAGAAAAAGTTAGAATCCGATATAATGGAAAGATTTGAAATGAAGGATCTGGGAAAAGCTAATTATATTTTAGGTTTCCATATAACCCATGATCATAAAGAAAATAAAATTTGGATTGATCAGGAGAAATTCATAACCAATATGTTGTCAAAGTTCAACATGTCAGACTGAATCCGGTAAAAACTCCGGTAGATCAAAATCAGCAGCTGTCAAACACCTAAAAGAAGAATTCATGAAATGAAAATTGCCTTATCGCAGCGTAGGAAGTTTGTTATATGCAGCACAAGGTACGAGGTTTGATATTTCTGATGCAGTTAGTCTTGTAAGTAGATTTAGTATTAATCCGGGGAATACATTGGAATACATATTCTGCGGACAGTTTCAATTCAAATTTAGTTGGATACTCTGATGCTGATTGGGCTGCAGATATTGATGAACGTCGTTCAATAACTGGATACATATTTATGTCACAAGGAGGACCAATTTCATGGAATTCTAAAAAACACAAACTGTAGCTTGTCTTCTGGTGAAGCGGAGTAAATACGCTTTCAGCATCATTGCAGGAGCGATAATGTTAAGGAATTTAAATAAATTTCACCAAAGATCTGGAAGAATTAGTTATATTTTGCGACAACAAAAGTGCTATAGATTTAGCAAATATAAGCAATTTTCGCCTTCGATCCAAACATATTGATATACGCCATCATTTTGTACGGGAGAGAATAGAAAATGGAGATGTCGTTGTGAAACAAATTGGTATAAATGAAATGACAGGATATACTAACGAAAGTTCTACCGTATACTAAACATTTGAATTGTATAACAAAAATTGGTATGGTTTGGCAAGTCATCAGCAAGTATTAAAATATTCAATGTCAAAAAATAAAAAAATAAAAGATATTTTCGCCAGGTCTCTACAATACATATTAAAAGTACTATTATTCAGCAATGCCATGAAATAAATGATAAGGGAGTGAAAACGTTTTCAGCAGAATAAATAACGAAATCGATCTGGTAGCTGTAGAGGCTATATATCATTATTCCATGTACATTCCCGATGAGAAACCTTTGTACCTAATTTTTTCTGTCAGCTACTAATTCGACTACTTTATCTTATTACTACTGTTACTGGTAACGCTATCATTACTCTCATCGTCACTATCGTCTATTTCTCTTAATATTAAGAAAGATTTTAATTCATTATTCATCTCTGTCACCCTTTTCCTTAGTAATTTTTTCATAGATGACAAATAAGAATCGGAAGAAATAAGTAACATATGAAGCAGATCTTAATTTGTTTTTGGTCCGGGAACTTTTTCTTGTATGACGTTTCCTAAATTTACAAAACTCTTTATTTAGTGCTTCTGCTGCTTCTTCGGATAACAGCCCTATTACAAAGTAAAAGTGAATGTTGACGCGAATTAGTAGCTCCAGGTTATCCTTAGAAAATTTGTTTCTACTGTGCATGATCAGTGCTACCATGACAACCTGACAAATCATTTCAAAACTTTCATATCTTTCATCAATTTTAAGTTCAGTAACTTATAATAATCTTTTTTATATATGTTTCAGTGGATCTCGTAGTGGCATTTCTCAGAAGAATCTGTTATAATTAGAGATTGAGAGTTAGCGATAAATGACGTCACTTTCAGGGTTAACGTTAGATGATATGTCACGGCATAAATATGTTCATGTATATATGAAACAATATCTTACCTTGTGGTTATTTTGACGAGTTCGGTAGCATCAAAAGTTAATACAAAGGGGGCTGAGAGTATTGGTGAATGGGTCACAATATTTATTTATTTACTTTTCATTTATTTATTTATTTATTTATTTACACCAATCAACAGGAAACCATTTACAGAATGGGAATTACAAAAATATAATATAAAATAATATTTTAAAAAGACAGACGTAAAAAAACAATATTACATAGAGCATTAAGAATATAACTTTAAACTTAATTTTAAAATGTATACATACATATATGCATGCATACATATATACATATGTACATACATACCCACATACACACATCTCCATATACTTATCTATAATTAACATATGAAAATTTATTGTACATTATATATCTATAACTAACATGCAAATTTTTCAAGAAAAAAAATTGTTTTACGATTTTTTAACTATGGCTACATTGCAGAAGAAATCAAGAGTATGTTGGTGTTCATTATAATTATTGCACATTTTATATAAAGGCGAAAATTTACCAAGTTTTGTACGAGGTATACTCAAAGTAAAGGTCATATGTTGCCTTGCGGTTACTCTGGGAGCACGAAAATTTAACATTTTTTATATATCGGGACAGTCAATGTTAGTTATTATTTTGTTCAAGAAGGTTAACTGAGATTTCATCCGTTTGTTTTCGAGGCTATCTAAAGCAAATCTTTCCAGGAAGTATCCATGGGTATACTCCATCCTTTCTGAAACAAGCATGTTTTAAAAACTTCCGCTGTACCTTGTCTATACTGTTAACATGTATGTTATAATAAGGTATAAATTTCAATTTTTCTGTTGTCTGAGAATGTTTAGTAGGTTTAGTTATTTGTATGCATAAATGTCGTCACTGGAAACCGATTTCCGCCGCGCTCTAAGCAAAATAGAATAAGTTTGTGGATTTTGCATTCTCCTGACTCATGAAGATTAGTTTTACACTATTCTCTTACTACAATATGCTTGTGTGCGAGGTGATTTCAAGTCAATATGTTAATTTTTCAATTAAATAATTAATTTTTACATATTAATTCTAGTATCTAAAACCGGTTTTTAAATTTACCGGTTTTCGAATTCTGCAAATTTGTCAAAAGAATAAAACGGTTTTTAAAAACCGACAAACCCTAATTCAAGCTGATCTGTACCAGATTTGTACGCATGCTGAGTATATGGGAAACGTGACAATTCCTCATACCATAAGTGATTCGAAATATTTGAAATGTTGATTATTGAATCTACCATGTAATAAATACATGAAAAATCTGAACAAGACGAAAACAAGTTCTCTTTAGAGATATCTGTAAAATAATAGTTGTAATATAAATGTTACACTTCAACAGCCTGGATTGGATTAATATAGAGTCTGTCACTTTACTATAATTATCAGCACGTGATAAATTCCAGTATCCTTTATACAGTACAAACCGTATCATTAGAAACATGACAAAAATTAGAGCAACCTACGAGTGGTCGTCTGGCTGAATACGAAGTCTGAACAAAAGTTAACGATGGCGCAGTAGAGTCATGGCTCTTGCCAAAGCACTAAGAGGAGCAAACAATGAGACAATAGACTAGCAAATTTCAGTATCGCATCGATATTCGCACTGCGATCGCCTCATCGTGCTGGAAACAGATGGACGACTGTAAACTGCGCATATCGCTAGTCGTATATCTAGTGGTCTGTGCGTGAGCAAAGTTCCCCTTTGTCTTTGAGTTTCTTCGTAGTTAGTCTCGCCAAAATTGGTATTCGGGTATAATTTCCGTAGATTTCATTTAACATTAAAAACGAGGGAGCTTGTTTTGGTGTCGAGATGCGAAGTTAATCTTCTTTTCATATGGACGCTTTATTACATATTTTCATAATATATGCAGCTTTCGTCATTCTGCATACTGTGACATATTACTTTAATAATTTTAAATCGAATTTAGCTTGGAAAATCTATTTTTTTCAATTTTGTCATAGTTGCCATGAGTAATAAGAATCAAATGTCTGCGTAAAATTATATTCGATAAACTAATATTAATTGGACTAACATTCTAATTAACAAAACTTAATTGGAATATAAAATAATAATTAAAATAGTTTTACAACATATATTAATTATTGACTTATCGGTAAATTGGTGCAATAATTGCGTTTTCTCTTTCACTATCGATTTATGTGACAATATTATTACATGGAGGAGAGATTTATACAACATATTATAAAGATAAAATGATATGTAATAAAAAAAATACAGTATACATAAGAGGATTTTGACTATATCCTCATAAACCGATAATATGAAATGATTTAGTATCAGTTAGTTCATGTTTCTGGTTCTATTGTGGAATTATTTCAACTTTTTCTGCAATGGAATAAACCATTTTTGAGTTTATCAAAAAGTAAAATGGTTGCCGCTAAAACGTTTTAAAAATTTTGCAAAATATCCAAGAACATTTAGAACAAGGCTTTATTATTGTACGGAAATTGGAAAATTTGGTAAGTAATCTACTTTATGAGGTTTTGAATTTTTCGAACAGAAACAGCTCAATTTTAAAAAGCATAATAGCATTGTAATAGTTATTTACGTAACAAGACCGAAAAGTAATTATTTACTGGGTCGAGCTGGCAGTTTTCAGGACCAGCGAGTCCTGGAAGTCGATGAGCCCAGTAAAAATACTTTCTGGGTATGTTGCATACAATATTTTTTTCTACAACCGTTTTTTGTACTCTCAAAACACTTTCTAACTTAAAATTTTTTGTAACAAAATTTATAAAATTCAACTAATAGATGTGAGACGCTGTTGTCAAGACTGAATACATGGTAGAGAAAAAGTCAGTTTTTCTAGTAGAGGTGGATATGTTACTACATTATGTATTAATTTTAACAAAAATAGCAATGCTTGATTATTTCTACGCATTTCGCGTCTTTCTACAGCAAATCTTGTGTAAATTATTTGCTGTGGGATCTCTACTTCAAGATAAACTCCATCTATTACATACGTAATACAAATTAAAAAAAAAAAAACGCCTTAACATACTTTCTAGCGAGTCTATTTAAGCTAAATAATCGGGAAGCCAGATTAGAGCTGCATATTTCAATTTTGACCTCACGAAGGTGTAGAAAGCAGTAAAAATACGGAAATATTTGTAAAACTTTTAGTTTTTATTATAACAAAACCCAAGTTTCTATAAGAAAACTGTACGATTTGCTCGATATGATCTTTAAATGTTAATTTTTTATCGAATGTGATAGCGATATCTTTGTTAACTCGGGATGGGTCAGCGCAATATTATCCAATTTATATTCATAGAGGATTGGATCTTTTTTTTCTGTTATATGACAAACATATTTTTCTACATTAAGTGGGAAGTTATTTTCATCACACCACTTTTTAATTGTAAAAAGGTCATTTTGTAACTTTTCAAAATCAGCTACTGATTTTATGGAGGTAAAAAATCTTTGCATCATCAGCATACAGTGAGATGCCAACATCCAAGTCACTCATTATATCGTTAATGAATAGAACGAACAGAAGGGGGCCCAGAATGAAGTCCTGAGACACCCCTCATATAGCATGAATTTCGTCAGACTTGAAACCACAGTATTTTATGTATTGCGTTCTATTACTTAAGTAACTTTGAAGAAATGTTAATAACAAAGAGGAGAAACCTGCAAATCAAAGTTTACTAAGTAGGATTCCATGGTCAAGTTTGTTGAATCTTTTGAAAAATCGATGCAAATCACGTCGACTTGTATGTTGAAATTTAAGTTTTCTGCCATGAATTACGTTACATGAAAAAGATTGGTTATCGTGGATTTATCGTATACAAAACCATGCTAATATATCGTAATCTGCCCCTCAATATGATCATGTAGTGTCTCATGTGAAGCAAACTCGAAAACTTTAGTAAAGGTGCAGATTATTGTAATGGGCCGGTAGTTTTCGTTGATACCCATCTGAAATTTTTTGTAAATCGGGCAAATGCGGGTCACTTTACCTAGTTATATCAGTAAAGATGCATTTTCCATTGAAAAAATTTTACCAAAAATAATTAATTTTCTAAACAGTTGCAAAAAAAGAGAATTTAAAAGGCTATGAAATAATGACACTTGACCCCTCTTGCCAATTGAAATTGTGGGGGATACCCCATCACCCTCGTTTTGAGGTTGAGATGGTATGAATGAAAATGGTGAACTTATGTGTCCCCGTTGAAAATGATATCAACCTGTTTAAGGGATTTATCTAAAGTTGAGTCAAAATGGCATACATCCGGTTAAACTGTTTGCGTTATTCTGGAGGTGCTAGAGTGGATCATTTTTAGCAAAAAAGTTTATATGAAGATGGGTCCTATTTCGAATGGTTAGGAGATACCTCAGATTTTATTTGAAAATTAAATAAAACGAAAAAATGGTACGTTTACATTTTTATTTGAAAATTAAAAATGGTACGTTTACAATAAATTTTCAGTATTAATTTCAATGTTTTTCAACTCGCATCAAAAGATTGCATGTTGTTGCTTTAAACTTGTCTCTATTTTCCTTTATTCGAACAGCAGCATAAAAAATGCGAGCGATTAGCTCGTCTCGGGTATTCACTTTATACTTATAAACCTTATTCTTTATCCACCTAACAAACATCAATCTAAGGGTGTGAGATCTGGAGATCTTGGTAACCAGTTAATAGGACCACCGTCGCCGATCCATTATCACGAAAAAATTTCATTTAGATGTTGGACTACTGAGTAGAATGTGAAGGTTCTCTATCAGGAACTTCATCAAATAATTCTCTTAATGTATTTTAGAGAAACTCTAGGTAACTTTGTCCTATAAGACGATTATTAAGAATAACTGGATCAATAGGCTGATTTATTGATGATACTGCAACATACATTTACAGACAAGAAATTCTGAAAATTTGTTTGTACAATGGCTTGAGGATTTTTGTTGGACCATCGATGATTATTATAGGTGTTGTTGATACCGTTACCGGTGAAAGTAGCTTCATCGGTGAAAGGTACGAATTGTTATTTATCCATTGACAAAATTCTAGTCGCTTTGTAGCATCTCTTGGACGTAGGTGTTGAACACGATATATGTCCTATAAATGAAATCTGTTCCTACATATTGTTCGCCATACTCTTGTATATAGAATATTTGGTTGCGTGGAAATTTTTCGTGTACTAATACCTGCACTAGGTTCCACTAAGTCATTAATGTTTATCTGTTCATCAATACTTTGTACATTTTTTCTTTCGGATGAACTATTAGTGCTATCTTACCAATATCAAGTAGTTTGCTGAAAACTCTAGCAAACACTCTCTGGTTCGGAATTCTGCAGTTCGGAAATCATCGATAGTATTCTGTAACAGAGGCACTACAATTATGTTCTGGCGAAGGTGGCATATTCGCCATGTGTAAAAATGTGTTGCATTTTTTTACAACACGCTACAAGATCACACTTATTCCCTATAATACTGATAACAACCTCACAATAATACTGGATATCTTATAACATTTGTTATTTACAAAAATTAAAAACATAGCCTTATTGTAGTTTTCTTCAATTTTCAAATAAAAACTGAGGTATGTCTTAAACCATTCAGTAGGACCCATGTTCATATGAACTATTTGGCTTAAAATGACTCACTTTAGCACCTCCAGAAATATTTACCTTTCCTCGTGAAATATCTTGTACATTAATATCGAGTTTAAGAATATTAAATTTATGCCATTATTACTTACTACCTTATATTTAAATAGACACACCTAATACATGATCCTTGTTCTAGTACTAGATGCGACATCTAAGTTTCCATACACAGGTTTGCATTATGCCTCAAGGCTGGATTATGGTAATTTTGATCAATGTTTGTCGGTTGATCATAAATATGAAGGTGGAAGAATTTTGGGAAAACATTGTAATGCTGGTCTACTAATTCCTGATTTAGGTGGTAACATAACGGACATTAACGTAAGTATATTCTTATTTTACTATTTGAATGTATTTGTTCAAAAAAAATTATGGTTTGTTCAATTTTGTAAACTTATTGTATTGATCAAATTATTTATCGATGGCCTAAAATCAGTAACTCGTATTTGGAAGCCTTTTATATATTCACTTATGAGGTATTGATTCTAAGCCATCGATAGTTAAACATCCTTAGAAAGATTTATTTAAAAATTAAGAAAGTTTACGTATGACCCTTCAAGTTCCTGTAATGTAAGGCAGAATTTGAATTGTAGTAATGATTGCAGTATTGGACGCGACATCTAATCAGCTTATTCTAGAATTGTTCAGTCGGATCAGTCGGATTCATATTTGAACTATAATAGGGGTCTGTCAATAAACACATTAGGCATGTGTGATCGTGTCATCACAGCGTATTTTCTTACACTGTGGTGTTATCATGAAGTATAAAATTTTTTCCAATATTTAGTGTCTTAAGATAATACAGGGTTGAAGATCTCATTCAATTTAGCGCCGAACTATAACATTATTTTTCAATGATAACAAGTTCAGTTCGAGTGTTAATGGATATCTCTTCACCACACCATGAGAGATTTACCACACAAATGAACTCTTGTTTATTTTGGGATATTGTTTTGATTTTAATCAATCCTCCCTCAGACCAATCTATATATTTTATTTTCATAATTTGTTTAACTAACTAAATTATATTAAATGCCTTGTAATGTCAGCATAATGAATTAATTTGGCACGATATGGTATGACTAATAAATACTTATTTATGCATCACGGGAGTAAATTGAGTGTTTCAGTACCGGCATGAATCGCAAGGGACTAAAACATACTTTACTCCCGAAGTGCATACAGTATTTTTTGCACGCCCTGTTCGTGCAATGCAATACTTATTGCAAAAACATGAAATGTAAAAACTAAAGAATAGTAATTTGCCACGAGGCTCTTGTATTTTAATGCAAATTTATCTAGGTATCCTTGTATTTTTGCTCTTTTTACCATTAAAAGTTTGACACAATAAAAATTGTACGATATGTTACGTTATGTTTGTATTAATTATTGGTTTCCATGGCGACTTTAAATTCCAAAGGAATAAACGCTTGTTTTACTACCTGTATTGAGGCAGTAAATACTGTCTTATTCTCGTTTGTGCAAACATATTTTTATTGATGTTTTAATAAATTGACTGTTGCTTGTTTATTCGATCATTACTTAGCTAATTTTGTAACATACCTTTTATTTTTCTTTTTTTGCTATAATATAATTAGATTTATGTGGCAACATTTTAAAAGAATTCGAAAAGTTATCTTAGGTAACCTAAAATGTTACTTATTTTCAGATCAGTCTGCAATTTAACTGTGTGACTATTAAAAGTGTAATGAGATTACTACTAGGTCCGGTGTTCCACAAGGATTCATAATGGATCCACTGTTTTTCTTTTTATTTATTAATGACATTCTGTTTGACGTAAATTGTCATGCGGATGACCTTAAGCTCTATTTGGCTTTTTATGATGAATCAGATTGTCAGCATTTGCAAGCAGACCTCAATGCAAAAAATACCCGGTGCACTTTAAACTGTCTACTCCTTACTGCCGCCAATTGTAATGCGATGACATATATCAGAAAAGTGAATCTATTTCAATATACATACACTACGTGTATTGAAGTATTACACATAGAACATAGTGCGTTGTATCGCGGGCACTGTGCACTGTTGACCTCACGATAGCTAGAGGAAAAATAAATTCTCTGCTATCCTAATGCTTACGCTGACGAGCGGCGACGGCTTACCTGCCTCTGGTTTACATTAAATTGGTTCTAACAGCAGTCTCGAACTAGACATTGCCAGTGCCGGTGGCGGGGATCGAACCCACAGCGAAATAGAGAGTTTGTTCAGTCACACTTGCCATCGTGCACTCTCTAGCCAACTATAAATCGAGCCGGCTAGTTGAGTAGTTAACAGGCACATACCTACCTATTTATAATGTAGTTTAATCCACCTCTCCTTTTTTGCGAAGTCGGAAATAACTTCGTCGTAAAAGTTTAAATTTTTGGACATCTCCTTCACAAAGTCCCTTTCTATTGTCAACAGGGACAATTTTGAAAGCCGCTCTTCACTGGTTGAATTTCTTGAAAAAGTTTTTATTCTTTTTAAGGTCGAAAAACTGCGTTCAACCGAAGCACTAGTTGCAGGTATCGTCAACACTAACTTACACAATTTCAACACTTCAGAGTAGGCCTAATCCAAACTATTTTCTTTTATAAAGATAATCAGTTCGTTGCCGTTATGTTTCTGACTAATATCTTCTGTAGCATAGATAACTGAAAGTTCCAATCGTAACCCAACTATATCAAAAAAATTTCCGTAGTTATCACTCAATGACTAAAGTGCGTTTTGTAGAAACTGTTTATTTTTAAATTTATTAAAATTACACAATTCTAAAAATTCTATATCACTAAAATTTTTAAATCCATTATTTAGTTGCCCAGTGATATTGTCCAAAATTTCGATAAAAAGTCATAGATATGAAGTTCTATGATTCACTATAAATTCAGTTTGTATTCTTTTTCTTTGTGGCTCTAAACTGTCATTACTAGTTTTTTCCCAGAACTATTCAAATTCATTTCTTTTGTTACAAATGAAATTTTTTGAATTCTTCAATTTTTTTTACACAAAATCTAACGTCATTTGATTTAGTTTGCAAAATATTGAATAAATTGTCAGTAAATGGGAATATATCGGAGAAAATATTTAACAAAAAATTAAAATCAAAGTCTCTTTTCAATGAATTTAAGTATCCTCTGGATCCATCAAAGTTTCAGTGTCCCAATCATCTTTGCTTTGTAAAATATTTTCAAATAAATCAATTAGAGGCTGACGATATTCAGATACAGTTTGTACCAGCCTCACATTGTAATTCCATCGTGTTGGAGCAACTCTGGATAGTCTCTTCTGTACTTCCAAATCTAAAGCTCGTGTCCGTTTTGATGATTTTGAAAAAAAGGTAGCCATTCCATTAATACTTGAAAAAAATACTTTGCACTCTTTAAGACACGCTGCAGATCGAGCAAGAACTAAATTTAATCGATGCGCAAAACAATGCAAATATTGCATTCTGAAAAGTCTCTTTTACTTTGGCCTGCAGGCCCCCGAATTCTTCGGCCATTACAGCGGCCCCATCATAACTTTGGGTGATAAGTTTAGCACCACACTGTAGATCATTGATTATCTGACAAACTATAGCATATAAAGCTGCGGCCGTTCTCTGCGTTGCTACGTCTAAAAATCCCAAAAAGCGCTCTTGGACTTTCCCATTTGGATTTATGTAGCGTACTACGGTTGACAACTGACTAATATTCGTAATATCGGTTGTTTCATCTAACATAATTGCAACAAAAGGAGCTTTTTTATTTCTTGCTTGATCTTTCTAAAACAATATTGCTTATCGACTGAATCAAATCATTTTGAATATGATTTGATGTATCGCGAAATACCGTGGAGTGTTCCAGATGGTTACTTAAAATTGTATCGTATTTTGCTAATAAATCAACTAAATTGATGAAATTGCCCCTATTAGCAACGCTCCGAGATTCAGTATTACCTCTAAAACTAAGTTAATTTTCGCCGAGAAAACAAACAATGTCAATAAGTCTTTTTAACACTTCTCGATTTTTTTTTACAAGTTCATCATGCTTACGGTCACTTTCTTTCAACTGCTGATTTAATGAATGCTGAATTCGTGATTTTCCAAATGTTTTTTCTTTTAGTACCGCTCGCAAATGAGTTTCACACTTAGCATGCCTCTTTGTCATTTTGTGAATCTGAAAAGCCATTTTTATTCCAAACACATTTTTTATTTGTGAAAAGTACACATGGCCAACAAAACAAGTTACACAAATTTTCACAACCCGTTAACCACTGATTAGCACTGTACATTTCAATATTAAAGTACCTATAGCTTGATTTAACTTTCGTTTTTAAAAGTTTTAAATCAGGTGTTGGTCTCCCGTTTCTAATAATATCCAGTTTATCTTGAAACGAATATGTTGAAAATCCCTTTTTCAATAAATTGCACACCACACAAACGCAAATAATATTTTCCACAGTGCTAGGACCAGCTTCCATATTGAATAAGCAATTCTAAAACTGCTTATATGCGCACTAATGTTCAACGTTTTAAAAATCACTTGTCGCCGCACCATAGGTTTAGAAACACCCAAAAAATTTTTACAAATAGAGCACAAAAGCTGAGAATAATACTAGGAAGGTTAATATTAAGTATAATATTAAAATCGATATTAAAATCGAGATTAAAATCTATAAAACAAGACGCATTACCATGCTATATGGCTCAGATATCAAGATTACGAAGTCGGAATGGGATTCACTTCAAGAAGTTGCTTATATCGAAGTCGTGCGACTTCGTGTTGGATCGATTAATCGAGTGCGTCATCGTTACGGTTTTGGCGTGCAACATTATCTCAGCTGTTGAAATGCAGAGCCGTGTCTATTGAAATTGGGTAAAAGTAAATATTAATGATTAATATATGTGATAAATAATAATTAGGTTCTAATTATGTGTTTTTTTCTTTTAATAATCCCAAGGGAAGCACTGCTTCCCTTGCTTCCATGGACCGACCGCCCCTGATATATATTGAAATTGGCAATATAATAACGGCGATATTATGAATTATAGTGATACTACGTTTTTGCCGATTGAGACCGCAACTACATATTAGCCTGAATATGGCAGCTTTCGCTATATGTCCTAACTATTTCTATCAGGGAACTATAATCTAATCTAAACAGCATTCATCAAGTTCATAATGGATAGGCTGGCAGTTTGTTGTACTGTTGCACGAATTTCAGTATGTTTGAGTGCTGTGGGTCAACTACTTAACAGTAATATAGTGCTATATTTTCCTAATTTTGTATAAGAGGATAATATTTTGGGTTTTTAGTAAAAGATGATGATAAATATAGTGCGTTATTGTTATAATTTTTACGTAATGCTTAACATTATAATTACATTTTTTAACATTAGAAAAGCAAACATTTCTTACTCGATATGTTTAAACCATGACCTCGATGTCATAGATTATCTTTCACAATATTTTTTCTTTTCAGGCGTATTTTAAATTAGCCGTATGCATGCCAGACGGATGTACCGCCAAAGATTACAATACGATAGCTCGTCACTTCATCAAGATATTCCCACCTCTTTTTCAGGATGAAAGGTGCCAAACTGTTGACTCTGGTACAGATCTTACAGCTACAGATATAGTAACAATGTAAGTTTTCAATATTTAGTTTAATAAAGAATAATAGAGTAAATAATTAATAACAGTATAATAGCAAAGGGCAATTTTTATAGGTATTCAGCAACGATTAATAAAAGTTCTATACTGTAAAACAAAAATAAACTAAAAGTTGTCTGTTCAAATATTTTTAACCTGTACACTGGTGCTTGAGATTTTAATAGTGGGACTTCAACAGAGTAAAGAAATATACATTTAAACGCTTTCGAAAGAAACTACAGTTTTTTAAAGGGTGAAAAGAATCAGTTTTTTTAAGAATATCTGAAGAACTGAGATTTTTAAAATTAGTTTTTTTTAGATATTTTATTACATTATAAATGTATTGAGAAAAGTATTAATGTGTGTCTTATTTAAGGCGGTAATTTGCTGTTTTTTTTACTTATAATTTTTTACTAAACAAACTGTTTTTTTTTTGTTGATGAGATATGCACAAAAAATTAAGACACATTATTTTTTATTTTTATTATTTACGCAAAAATACACACATTTCATTATTGTGGGTATTTATATAAATACTGTCATGTCAAAAAGGTGTCATTAATAAAATGAATTAGTGGGGGTTTTGAACAATGAAAATATATCAGTATTCATATATCTTTAACGCTTCTTCTCTCTAGTTTAGTTTCAGATTAAGGTCTCGAGCGCCAATTCCTGTTTTAAAGTGTAGGATCATATCTTTACTTTATTAGAGTTATGATAGAGGCTGGATGGTTACAGTGTAGAAACGGTATATACCAGGGGAGCGTGTCTTATTATGGTTATCGGTTTCGTAGAAATGGACAACTTACCAGCTGAAGATGATCCTCGGTTTACAACCAAATTTGTTATTTACACCTCTGTTTGTTGCGTAGCACACTGAAACCTCCAATGAGGCTTGAATTCTTGCGTGTCTTTCAAAAACTTATACCTTTACTATTTGTTCCAGCGTTCGTGGTTTTATTTTTCATTTTGGTGACGTATCAGTCACGTTGCAGGGTGGGGAATGGCTGGTGCGCGCTACTTTAAGCGATGCTAGATGTAATGCTTTTGAACAAATTCCCCACGTAAATTGTTACAAACAAATAAATAAGATGTTCAACTTAGGGTAGTTAGAAAGTATACCAAATTTTAAATTGATATATCGTTTATTTGAAAAAAAAAAAAATAGAAAAAAATTAAAACTTTGACACTCAGTATTTCTTAAATAAGCGAGATAGATGACATGTTAATAGGAATTTTTTTTGCTAAAAATTACTTTTCTTTGAGACTGTGAAGTAGCATCCCTTAAAACTGGGGCACTCTGTATATATGCATATGAAAAAGTTCGCATCATAAGGGATTTTCTTGATTATTTACTCACAAAAAAATTAACTGTAGCGATCGTCTCTGTTTGTCTTAATACTAAAACCAGTAAATCAAACTTCAGGTTTATCCGAAATTAAACATAATTTTCAAAATTTACCCAAAAAATTAAGCTGTTTCATAAAATTTGGAAAGACGTGAGTTGCTTGTGATCAAATTTTGGACCCGCATGTAAAATTTACACGACAAAATTCGACCAATAAATAATTCACCTTAAAAAAGATGGCTCTTCAGTTGTATTTTCTTTTAAATGATACTAAAATGTTTCAAATACTAATATTTGTGGAAAAAATTGAGTTTACGGTAATAGATTTATTACATAAGATGTTTTGGACGATTTTTTTTTCACTGAAACTACAATGAAATATTGGAATCGGCTCGGTTGTGTGAAGAATTGTGGCGCTTGGGTCCACTCATACCGTCTCGGTTCAAAACCGGACAAGTCGATGCGATGCAGTGATTGAGCGGACCTGCTCGTGTCATCATTTTTCGAGAGAAAGTAGAACTGTGGGTCACATGTATCTGAGAGATATGAGTATCTGTAATATTCCTACCCCACGACAAAGTTGGGGTTCGGCAAAATTTCCAAGTTAGTGGTATCAGACACACAAACAATGTATCGGATTCGTCATGAAAAATTTTAGTACTTTTAAAATTTGGCGACTTTAAAGAATTCTTCATATTTCTTCGAAACCAAATAGTACTTAGTCTGAAAATTTTGGGAATAAATTGAAAGGAAGCCAAATGAAAAGAAATCCTTTATAATGCGAACTTTTCATTATACACTGATATAACTAGCTTTAATTAAAATATAACATAAAATTCTATTATCTAGGCTATTTGTCGTTATTGTTTTATTCATTAACCAATCTGTTTCAGAACTATATTTGCAATATGTATCGCATTAATGATTGTCTCTACAATATACGACTTTTATCTACACAAAACGGAATCTAGTAAGTACAACATTAATCGGTTAAAGAAGATAATAATGACATTACTTTTCAGAAAGCATCCATCCCGCATGTCTTGCATTTTCTGTACTATCTAATGGCAGAAAGTTGTTACACATTTCCAAAAACTCAAAAGATCAAATTCAAACCTTCCACGGATTGAAAGTTATTAGTATGATGTGGGTTGTAGCTGGACATGGATTTGCAGTTTGGCCACATATTAGCATTACCAATAAAAGAGACGTAGAATCGGTAAGTTGATTAAACATATTCAAAAAGATGTGCTTGATAACATATTTTCGGGGTGATTACCAAATAAACAGAGAATCAAACAATGCATTTGATGTAGTCACGGAAAATATTCTAGAGAAGATTGCGACGTGACAGCAGAATTATTAGGTCCATTCACTAATGCACAGTGTGATGATAGACCACAAAAGTGTCTCAAATCTCTAAACACCCTAATTTAGTTTAGTTATTAATGTTCATTCTGCAATAATATGCTAAAGAAACCACATTTAATTTCATTAGTCCTTAATACTGCCTTTCTCAAGTGCATCTATAGAATTGGCCTCTCCGTCTGCACTGTTGGTTTTCACTAATGGTTGTATTAATAAAGTGCCATAGTTCTTCATTTAAGCCGACTTACATATCAGATGCAACATGCAACTTGCATACCACATGATTTACTCGCCGCAATTATTGTACACACAGTGCAACTAACCACTATAATTAAATGAACCCGCGTAGACCGAGGACACACATGTAACTCCCAGCAAATTTGTTGAGACACAAGCTAGCGCCACACATTTTGTAAACAAGCCAGTGGGATTTGTGCCTATTTGCAATAAGTACTCGCACTATTTCGGCATACAATATGAGCTGCAAGGGAAATGGAAATCTTCCTGGACTTACCACCTCTTCATATATATATTTGGAGAAAGAGGCAAGGTGGGCAACGTATAGACTATAACAAACGGCCAACATTATGCCGCAGACTAGTATCATGGAGTGGAACAGGCTGCTGGATGACACAGAAAGTCGCAGCATCCTGGGAATACCTTCGGATACTATGCCTACCATGACCAACTACGAACTGACCTTCAACATCCCTTTTCCGGAAAGAGATGAGTGGGATCGGAATAAAGCCGATCTACGAAAGGCGGCTGGTTTACATCCGGTTCCAAAACTCCCGAGAGAAGAGGAACCAGAGCACATAGCTACAAACCAATGGTGAGGATGTCCTCAAGCCTAAGTATTAATGCAACTATATTTCAGGCCGGGTTTTTGCCATCGAACTATGTGTGCGAAGGCTGGAATATATGCATCCTGCACGCAGATTAATAAAAATTGTCTCAGATAGCCAAGCAGCTCTAAAAGCTCTTGGCACCTACCGGTGTACTCCAAAATGGAACTGTCAGAAGTCTCTAAATCATTTAAGAAAAAGCAGTAAAATGACACTGATCTGGATACCTGGCCACTCTAGTCTGAAAGGTAACGAAATAACCGACTCCTTGGTCAGAGAAGGAGCACGAATTATCGGACCCAAACCGATACTTGTCTATCTCAAAATACTGCCAATATGTTTATCTGACCTTGGGCTGAAAGGAAAGCTCTCCAGTATTACCAAGAGTTACTAGGGTTAGTTCATTTCAAGGAGTCTATAAAATACCCTTTGAAATCAAGAGTTAAAAAACTTTTAGACTTAAACTGGGTAAACCTGAAAATCCTAACAGGCCTATATATTGGGCACTGCCGACTAACCTATCATCTACACAATCTCGGCCTGGCGAAAAACGCTGAGTGCCGCCCATGCCCTATTAGAAACATATCACGTCTTATGCATCTATCCCGCTGTGGTGAGGATCTGATTTTCAATATTTGGCAAAGGGCAACTAGTGCTAGACGATCTGGATACATACTCATTCAATAAAGTTATCAGTTTTATTAAGAAACTGAATATATTGGGTAAAATATAATTAGAAGTGAGCCACAATAGGCCTGAAGAAGGTCATAGTGGAGGGCTCATAAGGATCCACTAACTAAAAACCAAACTTATCTTCACCTAATATCCGATCTGGAGATTCATATGTTTTACAAGATAATTGAAAAACAAAAAATATTGTTTATGATTATTAAAAAAGTGATTAATACACTTAGATAATCTGAATGTTATGACGTAAATAACAGAAGCAGACTGCAAAACAGGGGCGGACAGTACAGTGAACAGCATTTATCTTGTAAACTCCATTACATAACTTCTTTAGCTCCCTGTTTCACCGCCTTTACTTGCCCCCGCCAATGAAAATTAAGTGTTTTTTCGACAACGCATGTTTCATCTCAGCGGACAGAGGCTTTACGCGTATGGTCTTCTATGACAGTCTAAATTGCACACCTTAAATAAAACCACGGTCTGCCTCGCCATTTCCTACGTCCACTATAAATTAGGCAGAAGACATCGAATAAATAAAGAATGTCTTTATATTCGCCGTACACACAACACACAACAGATCTCTAGCTTGAAAGTTCTTGAACAAAATGGCTAAATGGTGTAATAAAATAACGCGTACTTACTAAAAGTCCAATTGATCCAGGAGATAGTCGGCTAACAATGTGTTTTCTTTGGGAATATAATTCTTGGCGGTTGACGACTGCTCATCGGTCCTGGTTTTACGTACAGAAGATTATTTAATTAATGTGTAAGCATACTGTCAAAATTACAACTTAATTTATTACTACTATATTACTTATTTTTCGGAATATAGTATTAAGTTCGTTTCTGGGATGACATCCAAACTCCCTAAATAGAGTGATTAATAATAGAAATGCAACGGAAAGGTTATACACAAAAATTGGATGATGATGACGAGTGATGCCGTCGTAGGCGCCTTCTCAGCATTATTTACAAGGGAAAAATGTCGTCTTCATCGGACGATGACAGTCTTGCAACTGAAGCCGTGACCTCGGTTTGTGGACTCGTATAGAAAATACTGCAAAACAATTGTTGCACGACAAATACTTCTACCACAATTTACCATAATCGTGTATCTTTGGTGTCTAAGCTGGCTAATAATTTAACTCTGCTGTAGAGATGGGCAGTCTAGCCCGGACTTATTTAATTACCTATCAGGTCAGGCCGGACTTATTTAATGTCCTAACAGGGCAGAGGTAGAGGTGGGAGGTCCGGCCCGAAACCCAAGCCAGGCGCAGCCTGGTTACCGCACCTAGCTTGGGCTTATTTCCTGTGCCACTCTTGCGGTTGTAGATTAACACATTTTAATATTTATGGCACGTCACGTATAGAGAAACTAGGGATTTTCGAAAAAAATTATTTCCAAATGGTACTCTTACCATCTGTATGTTTTAACTGAATTTTGGCACCCTCTCTTCAATTAATGTATTCAACGTAATGGAATTTAACTCGGTCACTTTAAAAAATTATTTGGGATAGGTATAAATTTATACGCTAATAAATATTAGCATCCACGTCCACAATTGCTAAGAGTTATGACAGGACCAACAATTTATTCGAAGGGCTGGGCCGGATCAGTCCATATATATATAAAACGCCCTAGAGCCCATTTTATGAATTTGTCACGCCTGGTAGGGGCGGGTTTTAAAACTTCCTCATTATCGTACCTCTACTCTACTGGATTTTTTCCATTCCAAGGTTATTCTAGTGCACGTTGCAGCTGTTTTTTCTTCCGATTTAGTAAAAACGGAAAAAGAAGGTTAGGCATTCTTTAGTCGAATTTTTATTTAGTAGAACAATTGTCTTCTTACTTTATGTACTTTTAATATTATATACTAACCAATAATTAAGGTACTTCCATTGGCTATTCGGCCTACTCACATGACCTCAAGCCAACAACACTAAAGGCTACAAACATTTTTCTTTTTGTATAGTTTAAAACGCTCGAATTAAAATTTATCGGTGACTGGCCGAAAACTTTAGAGATACTGGTCAGTTGAAAGGTTTTTTTGATTGTACAACTAAACCCATGCTTTTAAAATTGTATAACAGATTTTAATGGAATTTCCCAATATAATAAAGGAAATCCTTGGATTAGTGGTAATTTTTAGTTTGTTCACAACCATTTTGTAAATGTAAATAATGAAAAAAAAAAGCAGAATGCAAAAGTGGCCTTAGTATAATGTGGAAAAATTCCGTTTGCCAAAAATTCAATTTTATATGAATTAGTTCCACATTTTTTTACAAATTTTTGTTCAGGAAAGATGGAAAATATAGCATAAACAAACAAATAATACTATTCCGACTTATTTTACTTTATTATATGTTATATGTTTATAATCTTGTATGTACCGAAAAATACTAATTAATTCTTTAACATTTCAGTTTTTGCATCAGAGATATTCTTTATATATTTCAACGGCTCATTTAGCAGTAGATACATTTTTCTTTATATCTGGATTTTTGTTAGCTTTTCAGTACTTGAAAAGTAAAACAAAACCCTTAATGGTACAAGTTTCTTCAATACCATATATGTATGTACATCGCTACTTAAGGTAAGTCATAATAATAATAATAATAATAATTATTCATTTTAGAAACTAAAATATCAAATCGATACATTTGTTTAAAAAATTTCGTCAACTGTTGCACTAATACATAATATATATATATATATATATATATATATATATATATATATATATATATATATATATATATATATATATATATATATATATATATATATATATATATATATATATATATATATATATATATATATATATATATATATATATATATATATTAGGGTGGGCCAAAAAAAACTTTTAATTTTTTTTTCCTTAGATACCATGAAAATATTGTCAGTAATGACGAAAAAAGAATTCTGGTGAGGCTTGAGCTCTTAATATTAATATTAAGAGGTGACGATTTGTGATTTTTGATTTCCCATTTAAATAACACAGGAATTTTTTTTTATTTTATTTGGATTTTTAATGCGTTTGAACGAATAATTGTCTAGTTAAAACGAAAACTTATTCTTGTAGGGAATTTAACGATCTACAAAAAAGGTCTTGAAAAAAATATTTATTTCCTGAAAAAATAATAAGTGTCCTATTTCTACTTGACTATTAGATAATGTAAAATAATAAGAGCCGTATTTCAATAATTTTTCAATTGCAATAAAACTATATTTCATAACTTGTACTTTTTTCACTCAAAATCAAACTAAATTTTGGATGATAAAAAATTTTTTCTATGAATTTATCGAATAAAAACAATAAAAGTTATAAAAAAATAAGATCTTTTATGATTTTGAGGTATTATTTTGTGATAGAATATAAAAAATTGTAAAAATAATCCGTTACGATTTAGAGTTGGATTTTAACCTCGAATAACTTTTGAAAGAGTCGACTTAGCAAAAAAATCATATCAGACCTTTTTTGTAGATCGTTAAATTCCCTACAAGAATAAGTTTTCGTTTTCACTAGACAATTATTCGTTCAAACGCATTAAAAATCCAAACAAAATAAAAAAAAATTCCTGTTATTTAAATGGGAAATCAAAAATCACAAATCGTCACCTCTTAATATTAATATTAAGAGCTCAAGCTTCACCAGGAATTCTTTTTTCGTCATTTCTGACAATATTTTCATGGTATCTAAGGAAAAAAAATTAAAAGTTTTTTTGGCCCACCCTAATATATATATATATATATATATATATATATATATATATATATATATATATATATATATATATATATATATATATATATATATATATATATATATATATATATATATATTTATTTATTTATTTCTTTATTTATATATAAAAATATAGAAAAAATTATAAAAGAACTACATAAATGTATAAAACAAACAATAATAAAAAATTACGAAAATATATTAAAACGTACGTTAACAAGTTAACAAGAGGACATAATAATAATAACAGTACAAAAATAGTATATATTTAAGAAATTTTGTCAGTCTCAAAATTAACACTTATCTAAAAAAACTCACGTGACAGGTACATTAAGTTAAAAAATTAAAAAGAATTAATAAAGTGGCCAAAATTCATGAAGAGTGTAACAGTTTTTTTTAAATAACAGATTTCATGGCGGCTTTAAATTTATAAATCGTTGTTAATGATTCAATCTCTTCATATAGAGCATTAAAGTACTTGCAACCTGTGTACAAGACTCTTTTGATACAAAGTACTTTCATGTCTAATAGGTATCAGATCATTCTTTTTTCTTGTACTATATTGGTGATTTATTTTATTTTGCGAAAATTTATTTTTATGTTTATACAATATTTTAAGATTTTTAAAAGCTTGTCTACAAGTTTCATTAAAATTTAAATGAGCTAAAATGCGGATAGCACGTTTCTGTAATACAAAAAATATTTCGTGCCTTAGGGATAAGCGCCAATGGATTATGGAGTATTTAAGGTGTGAATGGAAAGAGGCATAGTATAACTGCTTTAAAATTGAAGAGCTGCAATGCTGAAAAGTTACTGTTAAAGCATAGCAAGCTTCTGATAATTTGAAAGATAACACATTTATATGGCTTGACTACCTCAAGTTGCTGTTAATCACTAACCCTAACATTTTTGTATTATCAACATAGCCAACTAATTTTCATCATCTAATTTAATGGCATCGTTTATTTTAAGTTTTGATTGAGATGATCTAAAAAGCATTGTAGTAGTTTTATCAGAGTTTACACACAATTTCTTTTTTGTTGTCTATAATTTTATTCTGTTATACATTAGAACAGCACAATTTTCAGTGGAGTTATAACGTATAAGAATATTTGTGCCGTCAGCATAGGAGATCATCAAGTACGCTGAATGTTCAAGGTATTGAAGCATGTTGTTTATAAAAATAATAAATAAAATTGGTCCCAGAATTGATTCTTGAGGAACTCCAATGCTGACTTCTAGACGATACACTGTTGTTGATCCTAACTTATTGCAAACGATCAGACATAAACGAATTAAACCAATTATGAGTTACACCTCTAACTCCATATTTCTCAAGTTACGACAATAAAATGGAATGGTCAACGCAGTCGAATGCTTTCGAGAAATCAACAAAAAGCCCTAAAGCAACCTGTGACTTATCGAGAGCACTCACAACACCATTCACAAAATCACTAAGTGCAGTGTCAAGACTTTTATGTTTCGTAAAGCTATGTTGTTTGGGGGATAGTACATTATTTATTAACACAAAATTACCAAGTTGATTATCAACAGCGGATTCAAAAACCTTGGATATAATTTGTGATAAAGTAATCTCTCTATTGTTATTAGGCTGGCATCCCCTTTTTTATATAATAGAATTACATTAGCAATTTTTAATTTATCAGGATAAATACCTTGTTTTAGAGACAGGTTAATTATGTAAGATAATATATGCGTGTGTGTGTGTAATATTATAGCAAAATAAATTTTAAAAATGATATTACTTCCTAAACAATAGTAATGGAAACATTTGAAAATAATTGAAACATTTAAAAGTAATGAAGAAACACTGTAAAGTAATAAATCTAATATTCATTTCTTATGAATTTAGGCTTACGCCAGCAGTGCTAATGATTTTTTTGGTGACCATATCAATTTATAAACATCTAGGATCTGGACCACTTTGGATATCGCAAACTAATATAATAGCTAAATCGTGCACGGACAACTGGTGGCCGTTTTTTTTGTATATACAAAATTACTATAATTGGGATAACTTTGTAAGTATAACATTTTTGAATAATACGTATGACTTTAAAATATTAGTTGAAGGGGTGCATGGATAAAGGTATTCATTATTAAAGTGCTAATTTGTCAGAAAAACGTTTTTATCAACCTCTATTTACCAGACATGGAGTTATGTTGTTTCTTAGCTCCTCTTTCCATTCGGTATCTAAGCATCTAGTCATAGAAACGTAACGACACATTGGTGATGTTATAACATCAAAACACCTTTATCGAATAGGATACAATTTTTGAAGCAGTGTCAGTTAAAACCTTTATCCATCCACCCCTTCAATTGTTGTTTTGCAAACACAAAGAGAAAACAATTCAGTAAAAAAAATTTTGTATAAGTGACAGTTACTTATACTTTATACTTAAGAATTATTGAACAAAATGTCACTAAAAATGTCAACTGACCCTTCGAGGTGGTAGAGGATTCATTTTGGTTGTATAGATGCAAATTTTGGTAATCATGGCACACCTAACATGTGTGCAACTTCCGGGATTATAAGACTCGTATTATATTTGAAGTCCTTCTTTATAAATATATATTTTAACAGTGACAAACACTTAGCCTAGCGTCACTAATATTTCCAAATGTGTTTTTTAGTGTCTGACTCAAACATGGTACTTATCAGCAGATATGCAAATGTTCCTATTATCACCATTGATCCTGATTCCCATATCTCTAAACTTAAGGAGATCATCAGGTTTTAAGGTCTCCATAGTGGAATTATTCATTTTAAATTTGTTTTGCATTGCCATGCCTATGGCCCTGAAACTGGTGTTCCAAGATTATGGAAAGTAAGTACAGCTACAGTTGTTCTACAAAAATATATAAAAATTATTCAAAATCTGTAGTAATACGGTTTGTAGGAAATTTGGTCATAATCAAAATGAGTATGACTAATTATTTAAAAAATCTGACATTTTATTTGCTTCGTATTTATACACTTCTAGAAAAAGAAAATAATTATCGGGTATTATATAAGCTTCCTTAAGAACCTAATGTAATAATAATAGATACCTACAGTTTCTTTTTATACTGTCATTTTTATCTGAATGCGGTAGTAATTATGAAAGTTTTAGGTAGATAATAATAAACCAAACACAATATTTCAAATACAGTTTATCATAGAAATTTTTAAAACAACTACTCAATCTAGAAGCAAGTATATTGGATTAAATAATAATAATCTTAATGTTAAACGCAAACAATTTTTGAGATTAAAAAAAATATTGAAATTCACATTTATGAAATGATTACCAACAGTTACAGTACAAAAACGAAATTCCCTAGGCTGCTATATAAATGACATTCCTGATATTAAAAATCTAGGGGTTTTCCTTTTTGTATTGTAACTGGATGGAATCATTTAATGCAAAAATTTGTCTTTTTGGTGAGTCAACATCTTTTAATCGCAATATACTTTTGTTTCTAATACTAAGAATACTATTTAATCCAATGACATATTTACTCCTATATAAAATAGTTATTTTAATAGTTTCTGAAGTAAAATGTATTTGAGGTGCCGTGTTTCATTTATTATCTACCTAAAACTTTTATACTAGTCCATCCAGATAATAATGAAAGTATAAAATGTAAGAAACTATAGGTACCTATTTATATTGTTATTATTAGAGTCCGGATCCGAATATTAGATGACGTCAATATCAGAGGCAGATACAGAATATCGATGTAAACACATACACAGACATGATAAACATGCCACATGTACCAGATTAAAATATGTTTATTTTAAGCGCTGTCCAGCCGCATTCATATACGAAGTTGCATCCATTACAAACAGCAAGACACGGCCTTTATTACTTTTCATAGTTCTCGCCCCTAGTGTATTAAGACTGCTATCCGCACATTCACATATCGTTTCTGCATTTGTGCGTTCTAAAACCTTTGTTGATATTAAGCGAGCTGGCATTAAAACTGTCTCATCCCCCCCCCCCCAACTAATACATTAAATTTGCGATGTTCTGACCACTGGCGTCGGCAGTTTCATTCTACACTAACCTATACCAGAGACATCGTCCAAAATCATATTTTTTCTTACAATCGATAATTGCGACTGTAGTGATTTTTTAATATACACGTGTAAATGGCATAATTTCAACAAAAAAAATCATTACATCCAAGTGGCTAGAAGAGAGTTAATAATAATACAGGTGTGGAAGGACGTCACAAAGAGGTTTATAAAAATGTCCTAAAAACTTTTCTGTTATACATGGCATTCCATTTAAAAAATGTTAATTGATCCTGTAGAATCGTCTTGGATCACCCTGTATATTCAAAAAATAATTTCGGTTATAGAATTTTTTTGTCTGGTTTATTTATGTTTTTAAATCAAATTTCTTAGCATCTCTTGATGTCATTGTCAGTATTATCACCATTATTTATTAGTTCATTTTATACTTTACAAAAGATTATCTATCATTCTGAAATATATGGCAAAAATTGTAACAAATATTTTAATTGCAATTTTGATTTACTGACAATTGCGCCAAAAATATAAAATAATAATTATGCATGATTTTTCTTTCTAGTGAATACGATACTCATTCAAGACTTATTAATTATTTCATGGGAATGATGTTAGGGCTATTTATGAGAGTGAAACAGGATAAACCGTTTCTGTATGGGATAGACAGAAAATACGTATCAGTAAGTAACACATTCTTTTAGTACCAGATATTGATCTCTTTCTTTGATTCCTGAGGAAAACCCTATCGTTTAAATCATAGTAAATGAAATTATGTGTTTCTACCAGAATCAAAAAACATAGTTCTTTAAAATTTTCGAGAATTCTGTATTCGATTATATATTTAATACAGCTTTAAAAAAACACATCCAGACAATCAGAGCAATAAGGAATTGCCGAATATCTAAAACAGTATAGAAACACAAGCACTTGATAAGACCCTTTTTCGGTGAATAATAATAGATAATAATTATAATAAAAAAGACGCGCATGTTAAATTAAATACTACAAATATATTATTATACACACACACATTTCATTTTAAATAATTATTATCCGTGTATCGATTAGGCCGGGAGGGAGTGGTTGCTGAGATTCAGGCTTAAACAAGTAATCTTAAGACATGAGAGGTGGGGCAATAAGTAGAGATACTAAATAAAAGTAAAACAGGATAGCTGCGAGAAAGATGGGTGTAACACATAGATAATAAATTATAGCTAGCTGATAGTAAATAAAATAAAGACAGCTGTAATAATGCTGCAGATGAATGGAGTCTGCGTAAGGTCATAAATTGTAAAATAGAAAATAACCGATGTCTATAGGCTAGTGGTAGACCTGTAGGTGCAGCAAGTCTAGATATGTAATAGAGCTGTGTTGTTCGCGAACGACCCGTTCAGAAGAGTCAGATCGCAGTACTGACCGATATGAACCGGTTCACTGAAATTAATTGAATCGGCTTTTTTGGCTCAATTATGTATGTTGTTTAACTGAACCGCGAACGGAAAGTCGAACGAATTGATTCGTTTCGTCTGGCTGATGGTTGCTTCAGTCAGTGCATCCGGTGCCGGTGGTTTTCAAATTGCGTGACTGTATGAATTGGTCTGGGGTGCCTGAGTCGCGGCTGTAGGCGTTTGATTTTGGATTACACATTTGAACAGAGCAGCCTGGCCTTGGTCAACTGTTACTTTACTTCAAGATTAAAATCTTGACTTTACTTACTGTTTTTCAAGGTTGCTGACAGGGCAGGCCTAATAGTAATAATATTAATATTATGGATCACTGGTATCGCTTCTCTTGCGAGAATTCATTTTAGTAATTATATATTATAAGGTAAAAAGAAGTGACAAAGACACGCAACTTCCGTCGAATCCATCTGCCGTCGCGCCGTCTAACAGGGAAGGAAGAACGAACGAATGAACGAAAATGTTCTGGTGCGCATGTACGTGAGACGGCTCAATTGAGCCGGTTCGTTGAATCAGTTCAGTATAGTGATCCAGATCTGGTGAGTCGAATCATTAAAATGACCCGTTTTGCCCACCTCCTAATATGTAACTGATCGTTAGAGGTATGCTAATGTTTTTAACAAAGGATGATGTCATATTGATAAAAAAGAGCTTAAAATTATACATATAAGATATTTCATCAGTGTTTCTATAACCTCTATCTATAACTTTTTGCCCATTGCCCTTCACAGATCTAAGATCTTTAATAAGTCTCAGATCCCTTTGTCCGCCTTGATTACAGCACCCACACTCTCAGCACTCATCTAATAACGCCCCTGGAATGGCTTCCAGAGATACTCCTACTCGTTACGTCATAATTTTTATGGAGACCCGACGCGACGTTGCTTGATAAATCTATTCTTTCACTATCCTGCCACTCTGGTTCATTTCATGAGTAGACTGGAGAAAAGATTTCAATATAAGTATAGAAAATGCACCAAAAAGTGACAATTAAAAATTTATAGGGGTATGCCTAGAAAATAAACCAGTTGAAATAAAATAGATAGTTTATTTCAATATGATTAATGTTATTATGACAAAGCTTATAAGGTGAATGCGATGTGCCTTCGACAATAAAGCCAGATTGATACTAGCGATTTGACATTTTGATGTTGAGTTGGTTTGTATGTTGGATTGATACAATTTCAGTACACAAATTTAAATGGAGGCAAAAAAATTGGAATCACCAATTTCAAAGTTTTGTTTAATAATAAATTATTTGGAAATTGTTTTAAAATTTTCCTCAATTATAAATATTTATTATTATAATAAAAAAAATTCTTTTAGATTACAAATTTAATAACTTGGATAATAATTCTTCTTGGAATGTTAGCTACAGTGATATGTTATCAAGAAGTCGAGATGAATCATGGATATACGAGCTTATCAGTTTTTTATTCTTTAATGAGACCCGCTTGGTGCATAGGTTTGAGCTGGATAGTTTACTCATGTTATCATGGATATGGAGGTAAATATTGCTTATTATAATAGTTAATTTTTTCTACTATTATATTCACATTCCCCTTTCATACACACGTCTCCTATTGAAATAATATGGGTGCGGGAAAATAATGTAGCTATATTGTCGGACTAGCATAAAGCGAATTTCAAATTTAGCAAAGATCATTGCATTATACCGTGTGTCCCAAATTCGATGCTCATCATTGCGATCTCGGAAACCATAAAAGTTACAAGGTCGGTTAAATGAGAGAAGTTTTAGCAAATTTTATGGTGATTCCAAATCCGTTAAGAATTCACGGCTAATTTAAATCGTTTTTGGGATTTTCCAAAAAAAAAAAACGAAAATGTGATTTCTCTTTTTTGGCTGTACCCAAGTAATCTTTGGTCATACAGGTTTTAGACTTTTACATTATTAGGACACTTTTTTGGGACTAATATTTTGGTGTAGAGGCGAATGTTCGATATTCTTTTGTTTTCGAGATATCCGAGGTAACTTTTATTTTTCTTATAGCAGCCAGTGGATTTTTCGTTTTTCAGATTTTGTTTAAAAAGAGCTTTTAAATGATCTATCACAAGCCGAGGAAAAAGTTGTTTTTCAAAGGACTAATTTAAGAAAAGTTATCCATTGCTTAACAAAACAAAATAGTAGGTCATGGAAATTCAAAAAGTTATTTTGATTTCATGGATATACCTAATACCAATCATTATAAAAAATAACAGTAATATTAAGGTTGCCGGTTTGGCATGTTTAAATAATTTTAATTTCCTGTTAAAATACTGAACATAATCGATATGGAGAAAATTTTTTTATAACAGCAAATTAAGATAATAGAAGAAATGATAGCAAAGAAGTTTAATAAAACTGTTCAATATGATCTCCATTTAGCTGAATACATTTTTGACATCTACACCTAACTGAGCTGATTATTCTCCTGAGAGCATTGGCATTTATTGTGCCAAAAACGTCCCAAACTTTGTCTTCCAAAATATCGATAGTTTCCGGGCTTTCAAAATCATACACTTCATTTTTCAACGTACACAGAAATAGAAATCATGAGAGGATATAGCAGGCGACCGGAGAGGTTACAATACTGGTCCTGTAATCGAAATTATGCGGTTACCAAAATTATTAGTATTATGTTCAGGACCCATCTTGTTTAAGCCTCCAGAAAACAGGTTTTTTTGTTAAGTAAAGAGGGAAGAAGCCCTTTTTATACATCTAGGTTCTCCCTTACAAAAAAGTGATATGAACATCGATATTGGTACGAGTAAAATAATTTTACCACTCGGCTACCAAGCGTTGGAACCACAATTTGTTAATTTTTTTTCTATAAAAAGCTTTCTTACCTCGGGTAAAACTTGATTATCTAGAAGTTCACGATAGGCTGCTCCCGTTAAATTATTGTGAAAAATGAATAGACCAATTAAATGGCGATCTAAAAATAATAATTAAGGAAATGGTTATAGGCAGACCATAGGAGTAGAATAGGAAGAGAAAAGGCAATACCTATCATGCTGCATCAAATATTGAATCCAAACTTAGTTTGGAATCTTCTGTTCGTAGTTACATGCAGATTTTCTGTGGCCCAGTGGTGGTAATAGTGCTTGTTAAACACTCCATCATTTGTATAACGACTTTCATCTTTCCATATAATTCTCGATTGAAAATCAGGTTGTTCTTCGTATATCTGATTAAACTAAGTACAAAATTCAGGTCTTCTGCCAAAATCATTTATGTTTAAAGCTTGAAGAATCGTAGGTTTGTACAGATGATATTTTCTTTGTTTTAGTGTCTTATGTACAGTTGTCTTAGGAATATTGGTTTTGCTTGCAATTTGTCGCACTGATATGCGGCGATTATTGTTAACAGCTTTGAGAATACTATTTGTGAGGTCAACATTATCAATTAATACCGGTCTCTTTTATTATCAAAACTCCCGTAATTTAACAAATTGCTTACAATTGTCCAAAAACTGTTCTATGTGGTCGCATTCTTTCCGGAAATGTTTCTAGATAGGAAGCCGATGCTTGTTGCGAATTTCTAATTTAGTTATAAACAACATTCTTACATAAAAAATTTTTCTTCTCTGAGAATTTGTGCGCCATTTTGCAATAATCACACTCTTGAACAGTAATAATAAGTATTCTTGAACTATTTACAATAATGCTACTACTATTTAGTGAACAACTGTCAACTAACAGTAATGCTTATTATTTGTTTTAAACCACAGCCTACTAAATTTTATTGAAAGTTATGTGTGAATTTGGTCGTTTTTAGAAAAGCGTTTTTCAAATTTTACTAATTACTAACTATTTTGCATGCAAGAATGCTCTTGATGATAAGGACTTCCTTGTTCAAATTTTGAACACTTTATTGGTAATTTTATGACAAATAAAACCTTAATGATTGTATAAAAATTGATATTTTTAGAAAATTGTACAAATACAGCAATTTACAGTAGATTTTAAGTACACAGATAATAATTAATCACCGTCGGAATAAGCAACTTCCTTGTCTCTGGTTTTACAAAAACTTTTTGATTTTCCATGGCCTACTATTTTGTTTTGTTAACCAATGGATAACTTTTCTTAAATTAGAAACACTACCCATCTGGATAACAGGAATAATATTGTCAATTGTCGTCAACGCTGTCGAACTTCTACTGCTCATGAGCTACAAAATCTACTCCGAAATGCCATCGGTGCGGTGTAATACTTTTAGATCATATGGTTAGAAGAAGACTGTTGTTAGTAAATTCTTTCTCTATTGTAGAGTTGTTCTTTTCTGCTGAATTCAGCATTCTTGAATAATAGACTACTGGTTTATCATTCTGACTTAGTACCGAGCCAATGGCTACATTGCTTGCGTCAGTGGTTAACACAAAAGGCTTATTAAAATCAGGGTAGGTTAAGACAGGGGCGTTATAGATCGTTTCTTTAGAAATTTCAAAGGCTTCTTTATAATGGGAATCATTTATTTCTATTTTTTTCTCCTTTACATAAACATTTGGTCATAGAGGTTAGGTGTGTCGAGCAAAATTTGGAATGAACTTTCGATAATACCAAACTAATCCTAAAAATGATTTTATTTCCTTTACAGTTTTTTTTATTGAGTAATTTTATATCGCTTGTATCTTAATAGGATTTGGTATAATACCGTCGGGTGTAATGACATGACCTAAAAAGTTGCCTTCTTTTCTTAGGAATTCGCTTTTGTCTAGTTGAATTTTTAAATTGGTTTCTTTCAGTTTTTGAAAAATTTCTTACAAATGAATAATATGTTCCTGAAAGGATTTGGAAAAAGTTACAATATCATCCATGTATACAAAACAATTTTTATATTGATAATCGCAGAGGACGTTGTCCATCATGCGCTGAAAAGTAGTCGTCCGAAAGGCATTCTTAAGTACTCATAATGTTCGTTATTAACCGTAAATGCAGTCCTCATGCATTTCTATTTGGTGGAAACCCTGAACTAAATCCAAGGTGGTAAAATATGTACATTTGCCGAGATTATCGAAAATTTCTTCTATCTTTGGTAATGGGTATTTATTCTCTATTATGTTTTTATTTAATCTACGGTAGTCGATTACCATTCTAAATTTACGTTTTTCAAATGCATCTACTTTCTTGAGGCCAATCCAAACAGGAGAGCTATAAGGAGGCGCTAAAGGTCTAATAATGTTATCTTTTAATAATTTTGAACTTTACCGTTGGATTTCCTTTTGCATACTATGCGGGGGTCTGAAGGACTTAATAAAAATGACGATGTTGTCAACGGTTCTGATAAAATGTTTGACTTGATTTGTGAAAGTTAGATTACAGTTATCTGAATAAAAGCAATCTTTAAATATGTAGCACAAATTAATTAGCTTTTGTTTTTCCTCGTGGTTTAAACGGGGTGTTCTGATTATCCGAAATTTTAATTTTTCTTCCTAACTATCCGGTTTTTGTTCATCTAAATATTCATACGGGATTTATGTTATACAATTTGTTGTAGTCGTTATGCATTCCAGTAATGTGATTTTATCAAGTTTTATTTCAGGATTATAGATTTCTCCTTGTTCCATATTTGTGGGTATTTCAATGTAATTAGTCTTACAATTATTTAAATTTACTTCATTGTCATTATATTCAAGGTAAAATAGAATGTTAATCAGTGGCGTATTTAGGTTTAGTGCTGCCTCAGGCTACTTAAATCTGGTTGCCTCCAACGTCAGCATTTCTTCACATGTTTGCCATAAAATATTAGTTATAAAAAATTGAGGTGAAAGAAGATCGGTAGTTAATAATATTGAAAGTAATTTATTAAAAGTCTTTCCCGATACAGAGTAGTTTTATTATCTACCATGAAACATGGTTTATAAGTAACGCAACGTTTCGGTGGTTTATCCCACTCCATTATCGGGAAAGGCTTTTAATAAATTACTTTCAATGTTATAAAAAATAATAGCACATTTTTTGCAAAAAACGTTTATTCAGACCTACTCTTATTTATTTAAGAACTTTTCTTCAGGATTGTTGTGGCGCGAAGGCGTCCGTCGATCAAATCTGAATAATCTATATGTTTCGTTAGGTTGCTTTCTATTGGAAGCACAGCTAAAAAAATTCAGTCGCATTTGGGCCAAAGTACTACGGAGGTAGTTTTTTATTCTATGAGGTACCGAAAAGATCTCTCCGCCGTGCAGTTAGACGCAGACATACATAAAAATATTCGCAATGCGATATTTATATACGGATATATATCTTCGATGCCTTTCTCGTGAATTATTTGACATAATTGGAGGACTGTGCTAGGAGGCACATCTAGAGTCTTTAGGAATCTCCGAAAATATAGACACTCATTTATGAAATTTGCCAGATCCGCAGGTAAATCGGTTTTGTATAACTGATCCAATTTAGTCGCTAGTCAGCTATCTTATCGGTACTCAAAACAGGCATATTGGGAAAGGAAGAAAATTGGTTGTAGAGGTCTTTGTAGATGACATGGTGACTATTTAATTCAGATGATAATGTATCCATTACAACGTTATACGTATTTACCTGAAAATATTTTCTCCCAATTAATACCGTATCGCTGTGAGGTCTTATCAAAATGAGTTTTCTTTTATTTTGTCGTTTGAATGTGTTGTCATAGTCAGTAATTGAAGATTGTTCGATAGCTGTATGCTCATAATGATCATAATTGTTCGTCGCGTCCTCAATATAATTTGCTAGAGAATCATAGAGTTCTGAAGTGGCACCTAAATCAATATCGATGGATTAGAGTTGTTTACTGGTTACATTAAACCTTTGAAGAACTTCACCCCATACTGTCAATAGGATAGCTGTTTCCAAGCACTACAGTTGCCGAATATAACCAGAAGATTCACACCTGGTATCCGGCTTTTCGGATTTGTCCTCGTTTATAGCTGTAAGAGATTCCATGACGTCGTTGCTTAAAGCGAGTTCAGACTTATTCTTTAATTACTGTTTTTTTACATCAAAGTAAAGAGATATTTGCCGCCCCTACAATTTTGTCACCTTGGGCTGTAGCCCAGTCAGCCCATACGTAAATATGCCCCTCATGTTAGTGTTAGAAATTCTTAATTGTCTGTTTTTGTAATCTACATTAGCTTCAAGTTTCATTAAATTTATTGTGCCATGGAATTATACGTAATTGTATTTCTTTATTTATTCCTAATTCATCTAGTAAATTCATTTTTAAATCCTTGTTCGATGTTATCGTTTTGTGCAGCCCAGTGACTAAAATTCTCTAGAAAGATTTTATTCTTAAAAGGTAAAATTTTAATCGGGTTAATTATGGAATCTGTTATATCTATTAAAACTTTAAATTTAAATTTGGTAGAAAGAAAAATGGAAGTTTTGAATTATAACCTATATTATTTAAGTTAATGTAAGGAATTTCGAGTTAATTTCCTGGAAATTTTCCTCCAATTATATAATAATAATTTTGATTTTCTTCATAATTTTCAAGTTCACTCGAACCTGTGTCAATTTGTGTCATGCATGTATATATGTTTTGCGAATATGGATGCTCTCGTTCTAAGTTATCTATTTCTAAATTGTGTGGTTCTTTAGAAACAATGTTTTTATTTTGTGGACATTGTTTAGTTGGAGGGTAATAATTTTGTGTTTGAACGGACATAGGTATTGGTTTATATTATCCTGAATTAATGGGTCGCAGATTACCGTATACTTGTTTATTTGTTGGGAATATTTGTCTTTGCGGAGAAGGTTTATTTATATCTCCGAAAAGCCTTATTTGATTTTGACTAGAAGTTTAAATATTGTTTTGTGGTGTCACGTTAGTTTGTTGCAAAATAAAGCGATTGGGAGTGAACGGTGTGTGTTCATTTCTAAAAGGTTTATTTTACTGAATATAATTAATTAAATTAGCATTTGTTTTATGCAGATTTTATCGTGCTGTCTGTCTATTGTTGTGTTCATGATATCTTAATAGAGCTTCCTCTATAGTTTTTGCTGGTACATAAGAGGGTAAAGTTCCATAAGTTTCCTTTATTCCTACTGGAAATTGCTCTAAACTAGAATTTTTGATTTCGCATATTATATAATTTAGAAGGATTTCATTGTTTAAATAGGGTTGAAAGTGTTGTATCAATAAATTTTATGATTCTATTACGCGATGGTAAAATTGTAGTACTGTTTCATTAGCGCTTTGTTTGATTTGCCTAAGTAAGGAAATTAAAAGGTTCTCATTACGATGATCACCATTGTATTTAATGAGACCTAATTTTATATTTTCCCAGTTGTCGATCGTTTCTATATGAATATTAGTAACGGCTTGACCTCCTATTTTACTTAATATTGCTTGTCGAAGTAAAGATTGTTGAAATGGGGTTAGATAGAGTTGTGTTAAAGTTTAAAAACCACTTTTAGTTTTTGTAATAAATAGGGGTAAATTGTCATCTGCATTGAATATCGGTAGAGTTTTTAATAGTTGAAATTTTTTTGGTTGCAGTGTTAGTTATTGTGCAAATATTTTGTATAAAAAGTTCGGGTGGCGAAATTAAGCTGAAATCAAAAAAGTTTTCTTCTAGTTGAGAATTATTTTTATTGATTGATTCTGAACTACTTGCAATAATATTATTTGAATAAGGATGAAAATCTCGATTTTTATTGTTCATTACTTCAATAGTTATTGTATTAACAGGGATATCAGGATAAAGTTCATTACTTTTCTGTCGTATTTTGCTATTGTAGTTTCTTGCAATAAATTCTTTGTTTGGTGTCTGAAAGATAGACGATGCCTATTTTCTTGTGTACATATCGTCTGGCGAGGAATTGCGGTAACTTTTTTTCAGAGTTACACTTTTTATTTCTTGATTGTACATGAAGAATTAAAATTCACCGATATTAAAGAATTGCTATAATTTTCAACAATCGTTGTACGATTCGCAGCGCCAGTTTAGTTTATCACTAAAAAAATGTAGTTTTAAAAAGAAATTTCTTAACTTCAATTTTGCAAATATGATAAAATGTGAAACAATACTAAATCTAGCCTTGGCCAGGAGTCTAAAATATAAAATATCGAGTGCTTATGCTAAGCAAATTACATGAATATATGTATAAACATTCAAACATGTTTATGTCATTAAGGTAAATGGGTTTTCTTTATATAATTTAAATACCGAATGGATACAGAAGATAAGAAACAGTTTAATTCCGTGTCGTTGGTGAGACCGTTGTATTGACAAATTAGCAATTTGTTAATTAACACCTTTATCCATCCGCCCCTCAACTATCTAATACTTCTAAAATTTAAAAACTCGCACTTTTGGGAATACTATAAAATCCCATTGATTTAATCTGTTAAATACTTACTTTCTTATAAATATTACCGTAAAAATATAAAAATATGCAAATGTTTCCATTTAATAAATTAAATGTGATTGTTCAAAATTCTGGTATATGTGGTGATGGGAAAATGTATTATATTTGAGGAGATAATATAAGTGATAATTTCTTTAGGTTTTGTCAACTGGCTATTGTGTCTTCCAGTTTTTCAAATAGGCGGAAGACTTACTTATTGTATGTATCTAGTGCATCTTTCGGTAATAATGTATTACACTTTAACCATTAGAACATATTGGTATTTCTCCGATTATAATGTTGTAAGTATAATTTTCTTATTACTTTTATTTTGAATTATAAATGTGTAAATGTCTAAAACAATTAATTAGTCACTTGCTGCGGGACAGTATATGTTAAATACAAGAAAAATTGTTATATTAAATTAAAGTGTGAATTATTAAAAGGGTACATTGATTTTACGGCTTAGGCATTAATAATAACAATAATAATAATAATAATAATTTCGGTCTACATCCACCGGCATATAGCGGCGTTACGAGTGCTATACTACCATTTAAGGCACTCGTATGGGATAGACCAGGCACCAGTGCTGCCTTACGTCCCCGGAGATATTGAGTCCGTTGTCGAGAACGAGAAATGCCTGAATTTACTGGAACTACTCGTTCCCGACTGTCAGGCTAATCCAAGCCAACAAGCCTGACATAGTCCTCCTCGACCATCAACTCAAGGTGATGTATGTCATCGAATTCTCGGCACCTGCAGAGAAAAGCATCATCTTGAAGGAGGAGGAGAAACGGACCACATATCGCGATCTCCGGTACGAGCTCCAAGTGCTGTACCAAGGCTACTCGATAAAGATGGTCGTTCTTATAATCGGTGTACTCGGAGGCATAAAGCCTACGTTGCTCTCGGAACTGAAGATCATATCGGCCTGCCAAAAATCAGCCGATGGGCTGGCAGGCCAAATGCAAAAGGCGATTCTGAGTTCTCTCAATGAGTAGATCTGCCTTTTCGAAAGCCATATGGTTCATCACATAGAATGTTGTATTTGTTACAGAATGAAATAATTTTATTATATACTATTCGTTCCAAAATTTTTTAAATAGATGATAATAGTGATATTGTCCGGTAATTATCAATAGACGAGATGTCGCCTTTTTTATATAATGCAATAATATTAGCTATTTTTAAATCGTCAGGAAATACACCTTCAGATAAGGAGACCAATTTACCAAATTAGTTAATGGTTTTACTATATCATGTACCACTGACTTTAACATGTTTGTAGTAATGTTATCAATACCAAAAGAATTTGATTTTTTTAGTTCCATGATGATATTAAATATTTTAGTATCAACAACCGGCTCAATGAATATTGTAGTATACACTTTTTCAATATTCGTATTATTTGTAAGTGTACCCTTAAAATTTTCAGCCCACTGAATTGGTAAATTTACAAAATGATGATTCATAGTATTAGCTATTTCTTGTGGACTACTTATTATTTTATCATTAAGTTTTAATTGATATTAGATCTACTTGATATTTTACCAAGGTCCACATTTATAATAGTCCAAGCAGCTTTTAATTTATTATACGAATTATTATATACGTTGTCATTATATAATCTCTTAGCTGATTTTATAACTTTATCATAGAATTTTTAAACGTATAGTATACGTTTTTACCTTCAGTTCGTTTTGTTATTGTCATTATTTTATGTATAAGTTTAAGTTTTTTAGATAAGGTCTTAATTCCTGATGTTACCAAACGCTTTTTCGTTCTTTTGTATTCTCACATTTGTAAAAGGGAAACATATATCAATACAATATGATAAATTATTAAGAAATTCCCTAAATCCGTCAGGTGATTGTATGCTCACTGTACATATTGAACTAGTTTTCCCTAAGTACTTACATATTGACAAAATAATTCATAATTTTTTTGTAAATAATCTAATTTCCTTATTTTTGGAGGATTTGGTAGGTTAAAAGAAAGAATTTGTGCTGTGTGACCTGATAGTCCATTAATTGAAAGTTCACAGTTATATTTATCACTCTCACTCAAAAAATTGGTACATACATAGTCAATACATGATGATGAATTAATACATAACTTTGTTGGTTCCATTACGTGGTTATTAATATTATAAGTTTTGAGAATATCAAACTGGCGATATTTACTATTATTGTTAGACAAATAATCAATGTTTAGATCACCACACAATATAAGTAAAGATTTATCTAGCAATGAATTATTTAATAATTCTTCTAAGGTTTTAAAAATATGTTAACATCACGAGTAGGTGACCGACATATATTAATGATTTTAATTTTTATTATTATATTCAATGATCTATATCTCATAATTAATGTTGTTTCAACATTTATTAGAGAGGATTTATAATAAATAACCTTTTATAAATACTACGAAATCATTAAATAATTCGATAAACATTCAAGATAAATAAATATATAATATTTTAAACAATTCTATTGTTCAATTTTTTTTTTTAACAGTATATCTGATGATAACTTCAAAATAAAGATCTATTGTAAATAATGGATTCGATCAGGAGAAATTATTTTTCCTTTAATTCAGAATAAAAAGGGAATAAAATAAGTGAAAATATTAAAAGAAAATTAGATTAAGTATTTTTTCTTATAACTATGAGGATAAGGAGATTTTTGCCCCTTTGATCGACGCTTCACAAACTACGGTATAAATAAATAATAATAATTAAAAATTTATGAAATAAATGAATAAATAAATAAGTAGCCTAATTATTTACTATTCTTTAAAAAATTAGCAATAAATATTATTTGGTTAATTTCAATATACTTAAAAATGTTGCCATTGGTTCAATAATATAAAAGAAATAATATATTTCGTTATATCTAAAAAATTAAATTATTTTGCTTTGCTGCCCATGCCAAGAGCCGGGGCGTGTTTTGGTATAAAATCCGAACTCTGAAAGATCTCTTTATGAAAAAAAAAACGATAAAATAGAAACATTTTGAATATATATTTTTCTTCTTATTTTAAGAAAGAGTGAAATGTGTTAAAACATTTTTTTTTGATTGCTCTAAAGTTCATTATTTGTCTTTTCTCTACTAATATCAAGGATCTTTATGTTTGGATTTTTTAATTCTGGTGTGTTCACTTTGTAATTTTTCTAATTTCAGCAACGGATTTGATCTCTATTTCACTACATTTAATAATTACAAACCACTATTTTACTGTTCTAATTTCATTATACCAACCTCAAGGCTGTAGGATCAACATATTTTTGAACTGCTTCTAAACTTTGCTTGAAATAGATTAAAAATTCAAAAATTAGTTACGACGTTTTTTCCAAAGAATATAAATTTAAAATAGAATAAATGAAGGGTGTCCGGTTCAAACTGCAACTGCCAAATTTTCTCATTTTAAATATTTAGGTTAAAACACTTCCATTGATATGTCTCAAAAAAGGCTAAGTGCGAAGCTCGTCGAATAGTTACGAAAAAATACAAAGACGGCTGCAGCTGCTAATGCATCGTACACATAAGCTTGAAGAAAGCCAAACCTAATGCTTTTGCCCCCAGAAAATAAATTTAGAAATCAAGGAAAAATATTTAAGGTCTAAACAATTTCTTGAAAAAGAAAACTAAAGACTATTACAGAGAGTTGTTGACCAAAAATAAGTCCTTAAAATGGTATTTTAAGTTCTTATTAATTATTATTTATGCTTGTAAAAAACCATTTTTTTACAATTTTACGTTCATTGCTTAGTTTGGCCTTTAATAAAAAGATTGTTTTTAATATACGATTCTTTGTATTTTATTAATTAGTGTATTATTTATCTCTAAATTATATATTTTCATTTAAATTTTTTATGGTAGTTTAAATACAAAACAAACGATATCTAACATTTCTAATGAATAGTAAAAGCAAACTAGTTTATATATACTTTGGAAAATAGCCCCTACAAATTTAGTTTTCTGAGAATATCTCAGTTTTATAATTTTGGTACTTAGCATGTTTAAACCAGACACCTTTCAGCTGCTAATGTGAAATAAAAAGTTATAGCAAAAATAAATTTTCAAAAAATTAAGTAGAATATAATAAATCATTGAAAATTATCGATAAATTTGGGAAATCTGCATAAGTGTAAGTTACTGCGAAAAGCATGAGTGCATTTCGCAACTTAACTTGCATAAGTCCAGATTTCCCAAAAACAATCTGTAATTTTCAATGCACGAATTAAGAAAATTTCATGATCCCACAAAACCACTTCCTATAAATAATTAAAAAAAGAGTTATATAAACCTCTGTACCACAAGGATTCAGAGGTTGGTTTTTAAAAACATGATTTCGCCCATACAAAGAATGTGTCACACCTCAAAAAATATTAACCTGAACATGAAACTTAAATATCAAATATTTTAGATGATAAATGTAGACGTTTCGAAATATTCTATGATTCCCTTCTCAAAACTAAAGGAAGATTTCTTTGGTAATTTGATTTTTGTATTATTATTGTGTCAATTATAATACTTTTTTGTTTATATATTTTCACAGAGACGTGAAATATACAGGTGTTTCAGAATTAATTGAACAAACTTAAAATCTGAATTCAGGACCTCAAAATATGAAAAAGTTTCCGTGGACGTATGTCGAAGACACTTCGTTAAAGATTTACGTCCCTCCAAAGATGGAGGCTAAAATTAGGTTTTTAATTTTCTTCTCAAATTTGGAAAAAAGATAAAAAAAATAATTTTGGTGGCGGTTTTCTACGCTTCTAAGGTACATTATTTCAACCATCTCTTATCGGTAAAATGGGTAAAATCAACCCCCATTTTATTTTCCTAATCTAACTTTGTAATGGACCCAAATTTAACCATATAAAATGTATCTCAAAAAGCTTGATTCAGTTAGAAACTCTTTTGTCTCTTTTATTTTTTTGCATCGAACTGACAGTTTTTGATTAAAAAAATAAAATAATTTCGATCGGCACGGTTAGTTGCGAAATTTCTTTAATTAATAAAACTGAAAATGCCTAGTAGGCTAAAAAAAATGATGATTAATTTGAGTCCAGAACGAATGAAGATTATTTGACATCAGACTACTAGGCTTTTCCATTTTATTAATTAATACAATTTTCCAAATAACCATGTGGATCGAGATTTTTTATTTTTCTTTCAAAACTATCAGGTTTTGAAAAAATAAAAGAGATGAAAGAGTTTCTAAATAGCTTTCCAAAATATATTTTTATATGAAAAAAATTCGGATCCCTTAAAAAGGCCTAATCAACAAATAAAATGGGGGTTGCTGATTTCACCCATTTTGCTGATAAGGGATGATTGAAAAAATGTCGGTTAGAAGCACTCCTATTTGTAGAAAATCTCTACCAAAATTAAATTTTTCACTTTTTTCAAATTTGAGAGAAAAAAAATTAAAACCTTATTATAGCCTCTTTGGAGAGGTGTAACTTTTTAACGAAGCGTTTCCGGACATACCTCTATAGGAAACTATTTTTCTTATTTTGAGGTCTTGAATTCAAATTTTAAGTTTGTTCAGTTAATCCTGTTAATAGTTATTTATTTGTGATATCTTATAATGTTTCTTCTTCCCTACTTTGGGTATTAAGCCGCTATCCTATAATATTTATAAAAATTGTTAAACGAACTTCTGTACCAAACAAAGTAAGAAGAAGTGAAACATTATCTCATATTGATACTGTGTCTTTTTACTCCATCTCTAAGGACTGTTAACCAGTTAGTACAAAAATCTACATAATAATTAGAAAGACATTTATCAGTGTTTAATAAAATAATAGCTGATTCTTTAACTTCTCTTCTTGTGTAATTAATTTCTTTTTCCAAAATTTTTGGAAAATCCCACTTAATAATATGACTGCTATTGCCACGCGTAGCCTTCCACATATTTCAGATATTTCAATTTCTCCTTTCCTAGCATAATTCTTGTGTTCAGCGAACCTCACATTGAAAGGTCTAGATGATTCATCAATATCATTTCATATGTATCGCACTCACATGGAATGCTATAAATACAATTTTTTTAATTTTGTACGGCATTTACGGGTTTACTTTTCGATAATACAGATATTAACGTATTATTGGTCTAAAATACCGTCCGCGTATAAAACTTATTACCAATTTTATGTAATTTGTCAGATAAAATGCGTAAGTGGAAACAATATCAATATAACATAATGTCGGTATTTTCTATGTTTTAAACTTTTTTTTACTTCCTCCCCCCCCTATCCATTGCAAGCAGAGCTTTCTCCCAACCTTATAACTGTGTACCGTCCGGTATTTTAAAAACCCCATTATAATCCATCCCTACCAAATTCGAACTCGACCTCTTGTTCAAGCAGACATGATCTTTCGTAACGTATGAAGTATCTATGGAAACATAAACAGACAAAAAACGTCATATGTCATTCTAATATACAAAATCATCTTTGTTACCATAAAGAAATTTTATTTTAGTTTTGAGGCAGAATCAGAGAGTATTTTAAACGTCAACTTTTATCATATAAAATATTTGACATTCAAAAAAACAACCAGATATCTTTTGGCACAGAAGCTCATTATATAACAATTTAATTTACAGGACAGCAGCTTAATATCTCAAGATGGAGCAAGGACAAATATTTATTTGTTTTGAGGACACAGTTGCTTAAATTATTATTAAGTTTTATGTTCTTAATATTTTAAAATGTCAAAATTTAAATTGAATTCTGACTCTTATTGTCGAAAGTAAATATGTAATGTATTATACTAGTGGATTGGGAAAAAATAATAAAGACGATGGAAATAAAATATACAAAGTAGGTTAAAAATGTAACTGTTGAATTGAATTGGATTAAAATTTTAAATGTAAAATAAAATATAATTAGATGGCGTCAATAAAAACCTAACCCCATGTCATTCTAAACTGAAATACAGGGTATTTTTAAAACGTATGTCAAAATTTTAGCAGCAAGCTCTGAGGATGATAATTGAATGATATAACTCTATTTACCATTATACAAAAATGCACAGCCTTTGAAAGTCACCCTGTAAAAATTATATTTTGCAATATCTTCTTCCAATTCTAAAATATTTTTTAAAATATTTTGTGTGCGTCGACATGCCTAATTATAAGTCGACTTTGAGGGGTGTAGCTCCTCAGTGTGTATTTTGTATAAAGGTAAATAGAGTTATACCTACTTACTATACTTAAAAAAAAATTAATATTACATTTTATAAAAATTTTAAAACTACTTTAAGAATATGAAGTAGTTTGTGTTAGAAGAAGTTTGTTTATTTTTTTTTATTTTGTTTTTAAAAAAATTTAAATTATTTTTTTTTTATATTGTTTTAATTCACTAATTTTTGATTTTCTTTCGTTTAGTCTTTTTTTATTAAAATTAAATTCTTTTCTACAAATTAAGCTTTTATTTTTGAAATTTACTATAAAAACCTTAACCACCCAATAAAAATACCAGATTAATGCTCAGAAGAAGATACTTTTTTTTTATGTTTTAAATTTTGATTTTTCCAGTTACTCACTTCACTAACTGTAAAAACTACAATTGTTCTTTAAAGCCACTTCGCTCAAATCATACTTACTTGTTAAAGTTCAATTTTTGGAATGTGTCAACCCACTTAATTTTTCGCATAACGAGTTAGTCTTTTACTAGCTAGTAAAAGTGGAATTGGAAGAGGGCCATACACTACTATATATTTAAATGTTTTTTTACATCTGTTCTCTATACTCCAGAGCCTTATTTTTTATCCACTTTTCATCCTATTTACAATGTCTTCACAAAGTGAATATTCTACGTAACGATACGAGTAAGTTCACCTGGGGATTGTATTTATTCCAAAACCCAAATGTTGTTTATCCATATTGTAGGGATATTACAGGTATTAACATTAACAATAAATCAAACATAAACTAGTTCAAAGGCTGCCTTTTTTTATTTTGATGTTGCACGTATTGATATGACGACGACAGTCTTTTTTCCAGCACATTAAGTCTTGATTGAAACTTTACAATTATTTTGATCCGTATAGAATAAATGAATTCCGTTAATTTATTCACTTTCGGAGGTTTTTACCCTTTGGCGTTTTGACATTATGTATAATTTTAGATACAACCTCACGCATTAACCTTTCAAATAAGACTGATTTTAAATGACGAAAGACCGGTTACTACACCTCAGCTTTAGTTATAAGCAATTAGTTTTTATCTCCAGAATTTGCTGCTACAATTGTGTCATACCTTTTAGAAACACCCTGTTTACAGTGGGATTTTGTGTTTCCATTAACCTAATTTTTAAATTCCCCCAGAGGAAGCCTCTGAGTGACGTCAGGACATCTAGGTGGCCGTTTTACGAAAACCACTAGTAGTAATAGCAATTTTTAATTCATTTTATGAATATGTATTATGAGTGAATAGTATTGGATGAATTACCGTTTTCTGTATTCGAGGGTTCGCAAATACATTAATATCTCAAAAACAGTGGGTCAAAAGACAAAATTACCTTAAATTAACATTATTTTAAGCAATATCAATATCAGCAGAAAAATATAGCATTATATTAAAAATGAACAATGTTGTAATGTGCGCCTTCCGAAAAATTTAACTACGCTTTCAAATTCTGTACAAAAAATTAAAGAAAATTTACTCTTGATATTTTTTTACCTCTAGTAGATTACGAGAAAAATGCCTGATCCTATGCAGCTGTATTGAATTATTGAAAATAGTTCTTCTGCAAATTTTTTAACTAGCAATGAGTTATTTTTCTATTTGTTGATTAAAGCTCCTTGAAAACCTGCCATATTTGGAGTTTTTGTTGAATCAGTTTATCACAATAGCTAAGCCGTAAAATGAATGGTCTTTTTTTAAATGAACAACAACATGTATAAATAATATGATGGAAATTTCGGTTCTTTGGAAAGCATGAATCGCAAATTCTTTAAATGTATTGTTTAAATTAATGTAATTCTCTGAATAAAAGCAATTTTATTTATATTTATGTTAGTTTTCGTTTTATTTTTTATGTACAATGTGTCTTCATTTGAGTGGACACACCCCCATAAAAGCTTTATTTAAGGATAGATTTTAAACGGATTTTCTTTAAGTTGTAGATCTCTGAAAGTTATATTTTGTAACGATATGAGGTTTTTTAAAAAAAAATTGGCCTACTATGATTTATTTTATAGGAGCCAAAAATCAAAAAATCATGTTAACGATTTTTTTTATTGATAAACTGACTACCCCATGATGTTCAGCGCCCTCTGAAACGCATTTGTGTTAAGTTTTGTGCAACATATTTACTCGTTTGTTTCTTCCGAAAAAACGAGGTTTTTTAGGGAAGAGAGTTGTAATTATGTTTTTTGAGATATAATGCAATGAACTGATAAAACGAATGAAAATTTGTTTTCAAAAATGAGTGATAGTGTTTACTATTACATAATTTACGTTACAAATAAAAAAAAATTAAATGAAACTTCGTTGTCAAAAACAAACTTTTACATCAACTGTAAATGTAATTATTTAAAAACCTGACATTTAGAATTAACAACTAAGTATCTGTATTAAATTTTAATTTTTTCTATGAGATGTCCATTGAGGCAAATACATTTTTCAATTCATCTTCTATTATTTAAGCTAACCCTACTCAATTCTCGTGCAGGGATTTCGTGGCAGGCCTGCCTCATAAGGTTATATAGTTCATCCAGATTTCTGGGTGTGTTTTTATAAACTTTATTTTTTTACTGTCCCCCAAAAGTAATAATCAAGGGGGGTCAGATCGGATGACCTAGGGAACCAACGAATTAATGGGGTATTTCCACCTATCCATTTATTAGAAAAGTGCTCGTCCAACAATTGCGTCACAACTGCCGCATTATATTTAATTGCAAATACATATCCCTCTCTCTCTCTTGTACAGGTAAGTCATCTATGCTCTCCCAAAATTCATTGTTTAGGAAATTTAGAAAGATATTACTTTTTAAACTCTGTCAGACAAAGAAAGGACCTATTCCTCTTTCATCTAAAATTCCACAAAAAACATTCACCTTGTGGGAATATTGCCGCTTGCAATTTATTATAAACTGTGGATTTTCTTTCATCCAGTAACGAGAGTTTTGTGAGGACACAACCCTATTTGTTGTGAATGTTGCCTCGTCTGTATACATAATTTTTTTAAGTAAATTATTGTCGTTTAAAAAGTTACCCTGAGCCCAATAACAAAACTCCAACCGTTGATCCTGATCTCCCTCTTTTAATGTATGTAAAAACTTAACTTTAAATGGCATTTTTTTTAAATTTTTTTATGCATTTCCAGATCAACTGTTTTTATCCTAATTCCTCCTCTAAGGAATCAAATTGCAATAGCAGGTTATTTCCATTTGCTTGATAATTAGGTCCTCGTACTTTTGATTTTGAAAGGTTGCCTGTCTCATTAAATAATCTGTTTATTTTGGCTACTGTAACATATGCTATTGGTATGTTAAATTCTCTTGCGGCTTCTCTAGTAGAGCCATTATTGTCACCCACAAGTCTAACAGTTTAGACTTTTTCTTGTAGAGACAAGTTTGCTCCATCCATTACAGTAAATGAAATAATAAATGCAGTAATAAATAATAAAATATCAATAACTAAATTTTAACAGTAAGAAATATTTTAAAACATGTAACACGTATTTTTGTGAGAACTGTAATTGTCAGTTTAAATTTTCATAAATAATTGCATAGCACCACTAACTGATGCTCAAATTTCTAACATTATTAATAAATCAAAACTATTTTAGAAATAGATACTACATTGCAATATTGCTTTTCCAAAAAAAAAAAAAAAATGTATGCGACTCAATAAAGATCTCGTAGAAAAAACAGAAATTGATTAGTTATAGTAGGAGAAATCGCTATAGTGACAGGTCATACGGGGTAAGACGCAGAGCCGGATTTATCAGTATTACTCGCTCGTTTACTTTTTCAATGTAGATTTTGCGCTCAGTTTAGTAAGTAACTATTTAACAATTGCAGAAGAAAGTATTAACTTGAAATAAAAGTAATGAATTTAAAGTATTGACTACACATACAGTAGTTGCAGTATTCAAGTTCACTTAATATAAATTGTTACTACCCAGCAGTAACCGAGAATTTTTTGCCAAGATAGGATAAGTATGGAATATCAGTATAGAATAAAGAAATTATTTAAAAAGTAACAAGAAATCTTAAAAACTAAAATAAAAACAAAATATACCCTTAAAATAGTAACAGAAACAAATATTTTTCTCAATAAATAAACTAAAAATAAATTCTAATAGTAAAGTTATTACTAAAGAGAAAGACGTATTTTTGACAAAATGAAAAAAAATAATATTAATAAATCACATCCTGAAAAAAGAATATTTCTCAAGAACTGAACTACGAAAGCACAAAAACACAAATAAATAATACTGTTGATATCACGAAATTCACTTCTTCACTTCACATTACTTCACTTTATCTCACCTCACTTCGCTTCTTCCTCTAAATCTTCGCTCTTCTCACTCTCCTCTTCATTTTCAAAACTACTATCCTCTTTCAAATTTATAATAAATTTATTCTCACCATTTATATGATATTCAGCAATTTTTAAAAAATCCAAATCCCAATTGTAATTATTTTCCTAATTATTTTTTCCCAATCTTCCTTGTTAATTTTCGACACCTCATTTTGAATTAACTCAACGACTTTTTTTATCGAATTGCGGAAAAGTATTTCATTTTATGACATTTTTTCTTCAATTTACACCAAATTAATTCAATCGGGTTGAAAATACAGAAATATGGCGGTAATCTCACAACTTTGTGGCCATAGCTTTCCGCTACAGTGTCTATAATATACTTCTCATAATTTTTCATTTGCTGGACTTCCAAGAGTTGTGCTTTATTATAATTTGCCTCGTAAAAGAGATCACGTTTCATTAAAAAAATGTGACTAACTTAATAGAACTCTTGTTAGGAATTGTATACAGTTGTCTCGAATTGTACTTCGCATTGTCAAGAACAATAATGCTATTTGGTTTTAATTTTGGAATTAGGGTATTTTCAAACGATTCCTCAAATAATTCTTCCTCCATGTTCTTGTGGTAATCCACGTTACAGCCTTCCATGTTTTACGGCACAGTTTCAATGCATTATCAATCCATCCATCAACCGATCCACAGTATAAAATAATCAACCGAGTCCCTTTATTAGGGGGCAATGTGACTGGTTGACATTTCCTAGATCCATTAGTTCATCCTTTTTTTACGATGCCAGGAGCATCATACCAAGTTTCAATTAGATAATAAATTGGTCTACTTTCCTTTTTGAGTTATTTTACTTCTTCTAGATATGAATCTCGCCAATCCACTATTGGTCTGCTTTCCATAATCGCCATTCGTTTATTAATAATTTGATATTTAAATCCAATTTTTCACAGCCAAGTTCCTAAAGCTCTTTCGGTATGTTTTAGATGATAATCCATTTCTTTTAGTTTTCTTTCTACTACGTCAATAGTTGAGATTTCATTTTTCTGATACGCGTCGTAAACTAAAGTTCTTAAAAGTTTTGCTAAAGATGGGTCCAGAGTTTTTGTAGGACCGGCGTCGGATCGTTGTCTTGGGAGGGCACCTTTCTTCAACAGTTTGTGTATTGTGGGACGGGGAACGGGTATCAAAAATGCTGTTTCACCTAGTCAGTGTACTAGATCATACAAATTAGGGTCACTACCTCGTCGCTTCAAAAGATTATTGTAAACATTAAAGCAAATTTGTTTCACTTTCTCGTTCAAATGTAGCCGATTTTTTCTTACTGAAAACACTGATGAACTTTGATTTTCTTTATCGCTGTAATAACTATCTCTATCATTTTCACAAGCACAATAAGATGAAGAAGTAGGGGCCTTCCACAGTCGAAATAGTTTTACATTAAATACGATAACCTTAAATTATTGTCAAAAACACACCAGAAATAAACAGATATAAAATAATTATTACTTATAATATTACACTTACCATATATCACACAACTCACTGCAATACGATAACCTTCTTAAATTATTTTCAAAAACACACTAGCAAATAAACAGATATAGAATAATTATGCTAATTAAATCGGTAACAAAATGAAGTGCGGCCCTGAACTATCACACGATGTAAGTGAAATTCCGCCGCGGTCGCGTACCACGAAAAACAAAAATCATCTTTCTAGCTTTAATGTAAGCGGTGTAAAAGACGGAAGACGTCATGTGTTAGACATTTCCCGCCCTCATCTAGCGTTTTACCCCGCATACCCCGTCATGATATTGATACTTACATGTTAATTCTAAATGTTAGGTTATTAAATAATTATATTTACAGTTGAAGTAAAAGTTTGTTTTTCACAACGAGGTTTCTTTAAATATTTATACTATATAATGTAAATTATGTAAAAGTAAACATTGTCACTCATTTTTGAAAATAAATTTTTATTCTCCTGTCAGTCCATTGCATTCTATCTCAAAAAAAGGTAATTATAACTTTCTTCCCTAAAAACTGTGCTTTTCCATAAAAAACAAATGAGTAAAGGGCGCTGAACATCATGATGTATTCAGTTTGTCAATAAAAAAATCGCTAAGATGATTTCCTGATTTTCGGCTCCTATATAAAATAAATCACAGTAGGCCAATTTTTTTTTTCAAAAATCTCATGTGGATACAAAATATAACTTTTAGAGATCTACAACTTAAAAAAAAAATCGGTTAAAATCTATCCATATATAAAGCTTTTTTTAACGATGTATCCACTCAAACGAAGACACACTGTAGTTTACGATCTAGGGAAATTTTTTTTGTAGGCATACATTCTCAGATCTTCTACCTCTTAAAAATCTTAACTGAAATTGATTCTATTTGATAAAATGTCGAGTTCCATTTACTTTTTAGTTCTACGCATTTTGTGGACATTATACAATGACAGTAGTTATATCCATATTTTGGACGTTAGCTTTTGAATCACCTCTAATTGTTCTCGAAAAGGTCTTAATTGGAGGAGGAGGACGTAAGAAAAGCGAAAGTAAGTTTCTAGAAATTATTTGATTTGCTAGTAAGGTTATTTATTATCTTTCTTTATTTTAGATAAACCAACAGCACAGAATGATATTGTTGTGGAAAGATATAAGAAGCAAATTATCTAATAAATGATATATTTTATGTTCAGACCTGTTGTGCATGAAAATATATTTGAGGAACTTTCCTGTGTAAAAAAGAGCCAAACACATCCGCATTAGTTTCTTATAGAGTTTGTTAAATTTTTTTATACATTTTTTTATGATATCGCACATTTGTTTCGAAAATATTTTTGCACCCGATAAAATCCATAAGTTTAAATCGATATTATACGATCTAATTTATATTTGAGGTTAGGATTTAAATTCAGGCAAGTTTCTCATGTATTGTTTATAATACAATGAGTATGTTGGTCGAAAATATACAGATGAATTATTTACATATCAGAGAAAAATTATGGTTTGGATAAAAGACGGAAGAAATGCAGTTTTCTATTTTTTACTGTTGTTCATAAAAAAAATACTTTGCTGTTATTTAATGTTATATAATACGTACATATTTATTTATTTAATTAATTTCGAAAATATTTAAAACTGTATGAAATTCTCGAGAATTGTCTAGAATTCCTTTACCTGTGATTATTGTTGTTAAATTTGTCAAATACTATCTATAAAAATGATGTAATTTTCGATCAGTTGGTGCAAATTTCGTTGATTAAAAACCTGTTTTATTCAACAAAATCGATAAAATTCTTGTTATAATTAAAATTGTTAGCAGTTCCCTTCCATAAAAAAATTTTTATGTATTTTTTAGGACCTCATTCTATTAGACTCTTTTTTGGGACCATGGACGTATTTCATTGAATAATGAAAATTTTATACCAAAATTATAAAATGCCGCCAACTTTGTGAAATATCATGATTGAAGTGAAATAGGTTATAAGAGATCTCATTTGAGTAATTGAAAGGAAGAAAAACTGTAACAGTTTTATTTTACTTTCTGATCATGATATCATATAGATTTTTAAACTGTATAGTATAATATTTACCAGTTCGACATACGAATTTAATATTTTTTATTTAATATTGTTTTCAAAACCGAATTAGAAGAGCTGTAATGTAGAAACATTACCAAGTAATTTTTACTTTATGAACATATTCTTTCAAAAATATCTTTCATGTTCTAACTAGCAATGCAAATTACATAAAAAGCCTTGACATTTTTAAAATATTATCCTGACAATATTTTCTAAAAAGTTAACTATTTTTGGTCAATTATTTGATTGGAAAAACATAGGTATTTACTGGTCTAACCCAATCAAGTGACACAAGGGAAAGTTTATTTCATTAAATCTCTCTAAAAACATCATGTTTCATTTAAAGTTGAGAAAGTTGAACTTTCCGTGTGCCCGTACACGGCAAATTTTCCGGTGCGCTAATTTTCAGCGCCAAAGTAGCAATTAATTTAGTTAGGAAATAAGCATTATTTTTAATAGAATAAAATAAACTTAATTTATATCACGCTGTGTTGCATTCTGCATCATTAAATTGTTAAATTTTAGCCTACAAATTACAATTATTATGTCAATTTTTTCATTACCTCTCATAAATATATTGAGGCTGCCTACTTTGTCAATCATAATTAAATATGCGATTGAAATTTCCTTAGTCACGTTTATTTGGCATTATTTTTGACGTTTATTTGCAATTTTTATTCTAAATGTATTCTCTAGAATATACTTTTATTTATTTGTGTCGTTGTTTTCAGAGGGGTATAATAAAAAATATCGTTCATTACACGTCCATAAACTGCTTTTCCCTTGCTTTCATGACTTGTCAAGCGCGCACGGGAAAAGTCTAGTCTCTGAACTTGTAATGAAATATACTATACTGATCCATTACGTCACTTTTGGTTGACAACAGTAGGGTAGGTATGTAATTAAGCACCCTAGGCAACAGTGATCTGGTATTAATTAAAAGAGATTAATCCAGTACTCCTTTGAGAGCATGTAAGCGTCAGACATCTGTCTACTGAAATTCATCAGTTTTGTATGCAAAAGATTTCAATTTAAAAAGTTCTTCCAGACTAGTAAGAACGGTTGCAGAAAAAAATATTGTACGCAACACACCTGACACTTGAAAAGGGTCTTTACTGAAAGCTGGTGAATCACATTCCTGTCTTATTAAGTAAATAACAATTTCATCACAATTTGACTGTATTTTGCAATTTTTGTAGTTTTTGATTAATGAAATATATTATTAATGGTCCCAAAAATAACTCAGTGGAATAATGTAAGTATTATTTATTTCTTTGTTGTATATTTCAATTTATTAATATTTTTTTAAAATTAGTGAATATCTATACCACTTTAAAATTATCAACGGAACCTGGGAATACATCATACAGGTTTCAAAATTATGTAATAATAAAATTCTTTTCTCAAGTGTATTATATTTTTTTAAAATTAAATATTATAATGTTTGTGTTCTTTGTAATATTCATGTTCTTTCCCCTAGGATGATCTTTTGTATTTCGCGTTATTAAGACATTTAATTTTAGTTAGAAACTTATGTTAAATTAGAATAGATATGTATATTTTTTAAATAAATGTTTCCCCCTTTTGTTAATACTCAACGATTGATATGTTACCTTCACACATTCCTTTAAAGAGATGATTTAAGAATACTGGCCAGTGCTTTAAAATCACAGTTTTCAAAAATAAGTGTAGATATCCCCTTTAACGTAAAAAATTTAGAAAATTTTGTTAACAGTTTAGAGGGAGGAATATAAATAAAAAAAAACCGCTGCCAATTACTTGGGGATCAGAACTTCCTCACCGTAGTAAAACTCGACGTGTGGTGGAGTTTACAATAAAAAGTAATTTTTGATGTTTCAAAAATGTCACATTTTTTGACGTTTCAAAAAATCACTCTGACGTTTCAAAAAGGCACATTTTTTGACGTTTTAAAAAAAGTCATAATTTGACGTTTCAAAAAAAGTCACATTGGTGGAATGTCACTAATATTTTTTTTAGACATTGGTACCGATTTTGCCCATCAACGAACTCAAACTCTTCCTTGACCTCTAGAATGTGTGTACCAAATTTGAAAGCTTTATCTCAAAAACTGTAGCTGCTATCGCAAACCAGACAGACACACAGAAAGAAAATTTTTTCTCTGAAATTTTGTGTATCGTCATAATTCGTCGAGATTCGTCCAGAAATGCAATAAAAATGTTTAAAAATTTTTTCCCGAATACATAACTTCCTGACTTTGAGAGGTGAAGAAGTAATTACTTTGGTTGTAATTTCCTGTTTTTTTATGTTATGTTTATGAAATGCTGAGTAAAAAAAGAACACACAAAATATTGACAGAATCTTAGAAGACTATGGATGTAATTTTGTAATTTTCTATTTCTTGTGATGTTTATAAGCCACCATAGAAAAGAAATTTGAAAAACACGAAATTAAAACATTAGTAATTTTCATTTATATTCCGTCAATTGAACTACTGCTAATAAATTTTTGAATGATATAAAGTGATTTAAATCTAGAGAGCTTGGTGAACCTAACGTAGGAAGTATTAGAGGTTGTGGTATTTTGTAATTATCTTGAGATACTTCAAATTATGCGTCACTCAATATTTAAAAAGATCTATTATGAAACTCGACCCTCAGGACCATGGAGTGGAAATAATAAAAATTGGCTACTCTAAGATGTGCACTGAATTTCTGAATCAGAGAATTACTTAAGCCCTTCACTTTTCTGAAGAAAATGGCAAGGTATAGAGATAATAATTATTTTTTGATCATTACATAGCTATGCTATTACAAATAATAGTTGCAGCTGGCACGCATAGAAGTTATAAAAAATGTTCAGAACAAAATGTTCACTGTTATTATTCTCGAATCCAGTGGTCACGGATACGTTCTCGAGCTGTAGAACCTTCCATTTTACAAATTAGTCAAATCACCAAGATTAAATTACGACAGCAAATAGGTAGGTACAACCTAAATGTCAATTACGCCATATACAGCACTCAATTGTCCTATTTTGGGGCGACTTAGAGCGATGATGTGTTTCTCAAGCGCACCTGGTAACTCTATGATGCAACGTTGTCATATTCTTTTCTTATTCCCCTTTTTAAGCAAAGTCACAGAATTTTTTTCTCTGAAGCTCTTAGCCGGACAAAAAATTCGTATTCTTTTTTATTTGTCTCCTCGAACTACATCTTCCCTTGAACATTTTGGAACACACTGTTATTTTTCGAGTAATTGACTTTCAAAAATGAAAATAAAATTATTTCTTATGGTAAAATCGTTAAATTTTCGACATCTATTACTTTTATTCCAATATATCATGTGTTAAAATAATGACATTCATACTTCTAACACCCTGTATAAGCAGTAAATAATACAGTAGTTTGAAATCTGAATCGCATTAAAATATGTAATTCATATTAAATAATAAAAGTTTCATAGATTCATTTAAAAAAATATTAAGATTATTGGTGGTGCAAATAATAGGTCCTTTTGCTCACAAACTCAGAGCATTATTTGTATTTACAAATACTCATAAGTAATTAAATACTAAACAGTATTTAAATACCGAATATTTAAATACTTTTGCAACAAGTATTAGTATAAATACTTTATATTTATACTTGTTTAAATTTTTTTTTAATTTTTATCTTTACTTTTACAAAATGATTTATGTACTTTTCCAACAATATTTAAATACTTCAGAAATATATGAATATTCTCTAAGTATTTAAATCTCAAAAGTATTTAAATACTCCTGTCTGCCGTAACTTCTCCGACTGTTCGATGTTGGCTATATATATATATATATATATATAAAAAAAAAAAAAAAAAATTTTTTTTTTATATTAATATTGAAAAAAAAAAAAAAAAATGTTTTTGTTCCTGGTCTAGTTCTATGGATATAAGTAAAAGTCCAATACTCAACTAAATCTAATTAACTATAGAGGTTTTAAAATAGTGTTATAGAAGTTCATGAAACTTAAAATTTTGAAATAATTCATGAAATTGGAAATTTTGGAAAGTTATGATCGTGCAATCTGTGCGAAACATAACAGTGTATTTGCCTTACCAGCCTTACCTAATATGACTTGAAATTTATGAAATTTGCTCTTGATGAAATTGAAAATATTTGATGAAAGTTACATTAAAATATTATTCCAAACCCGCAGCCGCAGCTCATTATTTTCGACTGTGTGAAAGTATTCAAATATTTCAAAATTATATAATAGGTATCAGAAAAGTATTTAAATACTTTGAAAATATTTAAACACTTTGAAAATATTTTCCCCAAAAAGTATTTAATTGCCTTTAAAATATTTCAATAATATTGGAAGTATTTAAATACCCAGTTTAAACAATCTAATTACGTCTGTTATTTATTATTTAAATACTTTTATCTTTTGAAAAATATTTAATTTTTAACTACTTTAAATTTTTCGAAAGTACATATTATTTAATATTTAAATACTTTTTCAAAGTATTTGACCAGCTCTGTAAGCAAATATAGAGATACGTTTGTCTATGCATTCTAAGACATTTGACCGATAAGTTAATAATTGGTGGAACAAAGACACGATTATGAACCTATGTCTCAGCTTCATTGACCAGCTTGTTTGTCACTTGATTCAGCGGCGTCGTAATATTTTTGCAATTATATTTTTGACATTATAGCTGTATGAAATACATAACTTGAAAATTACCTTTAACCATTGACAAATACCCAGTGGCGGCCGGTGAAATTTAGGGTATGTTCAATCTCAGTGTTGGAATATATAAAATATATTGTTCTCCAGTACACACCACCTCAGTAAACAGTAAAGTATGGGTCTTTACTGGGCCTTTATTGGGTCAGCATTTCCAGTAAAGACCCAGTGAAAGCCCAGTAAGGGCCCATACCTTGGTGTTCAATGGGACTGTTCAAAAGTAAAGATGACCTTCAATTTATTTACTTTATATAGCTGGTGATCGTGACATACGCGCAAAGGTGCAAATAACAAAGTATATTTTTATTCTTCATTATCATATGCTTCTCTATGATCTATCATTATCTAATGTTTCTTTACGATCTAATTACTTCAAAATATTCTTCAAGATAACTGACGTGATGCTGTTGCATGTTGCATGCATTTGTTCTGAATTATTAAATCATGATGAGCCCTACAGCTATATTGGCGACAAACGATATAGTAGACTCACAGCCATGGTACAGGGTTATTCATGATAAATTACCCATCCCTTATCATCGTTATTATTACTTATAGAATAAAAGGTTTTAAATAAAAGTTGTGTGGTTATAACTGAATTTTTTAAAATGCTATCAAAAGTACAGTATCGTGCAGATTTCAGGGGATGCAAAAAATAATATTATATATTTAAATAGATACCTGTATATATATTAAATATTTAGATGGATATCTTTGTTCTATGTAATTTCAAAAATACACCATATGTTACCCCTACCATATACCGTTTTTGAGTTATTAAACGTCGAATATCTTAGTTAAGCGAATAAATATGGATGAGCTTTCCTTCAAAATGAAGCAGTATATCTAGCTGTTCTTCCTGGTTTGCTTGAACTACATGCTTTTTTCTACTAAAATTAGAGATATTATTAACCTTTCGGTAAATATTTTTGAACGTATTTTCTGATGGTGTTGGACGATTTGGATACAACACCCTATATGCTCTTTTTGCTGCACGTTTATTTTTGTTATTTTGTATATAACAAGTAAATATTTGGATTTCTTCTTCCTCACTGTAAACCATTTTGATTATTTCATTAAGGAAATGTCACTTATCAAACATAATAGTTGTCATTTTCATAGCTCAATTCAATAATGTTAACTTTTCCATATTTACAGTAATTAGTTTAACTAAGATATTTGACGTTTAATAACTCAAAAACGGTATATGGTAGGGGTAACATATGGTATATTTTTGAAATCAGGAACAAAGGGTCATTTCAAAAATTTAATAACATACAAGATATCCCATTTAAAAAAATATTTTTTTTATATCCCCTTGAAATCTGCAAGCTACTGTACCTTTAATAGCATTTTAATAAAATTCAGTCATAACCACACAACTTTTATTTAAAACTTTTTCTTCTGTAGGTAATAATAACGGTGATAAGGGGTGGGTAATTTATAATGAATAACCCTGTACATGGAGTCGATAGCGAGTTAACACATTATGTCTCTCGCTTTAACCAATGCATGGTACCCGGATTTTGCGAGTTTTGCCTTTCTTTGTCCCTTTATTATAACGTTTGCCGCGACTATATAACAAATTGATAAATAAGGAAAAATACGAATGGCGTAGGCATAAAAAAGCATATTTTATTTATAAATATTTTTTATTTATTTATAGAACGATTTTGTGAAAATATTTTATCTTAAATAATATCGTTTTACTTAATTTCTATATTCCTAAATGTAACCACGGTACAATAAACATAATTTCAACTGGACAATGAAAAATTACACTATGTTGATTTACTGCTAGAGGCATCCTGAGTATTCATGTATTCAAGTTGAGCCTGGGTTGCAAAATTGAAATTAGTTTAGGGTATTAAATAACAGTCTAATACACATTTGCTTTCTTCATTTCTGTACTCTTGTTTCCATTTTGTGGTTCAGAAACTTGCGATTGATTACCTAAAAACAAATTAAAATAGAATAATTGTATAAGGCAGAAATTATTTTTTTTTACTTGTTTTGTTTCCGCTTCCAAGCAAAAATTTTTCAATTATGAGTAGAGGTGATTCAAATGCCAAAGTCCAAAATATGGATACAATCGCTGATACAATGAAATGGCCACACCAAAAATAGAACTAGAAAATAAAATAATTATGACGATTAGTAGGAATCTGCAACATTACTTGTTTTATATGGAAGCGGAGCCTAAGAAGTGAAAGCGTGTTTGTAGCCTATCACAGTTTCTTTTCTATTGTGCACATTTATTCTCACAGCTTTAGATCATGCTTTGGCCCTTCTCCAGTTTAATAGATCCAATTAAATTCAATATTCTTGAAATAAATAAACAGTTACATTTAGTTAATTAGTTAAATTGAATTATTAAATTGTTATTTAATATAAAGTTGCAAAATTACAAAAGTAATAAAAATATACACCATAAACTTTGAGCGGACGTTCCTGAAAGGCGATAATAAAATTACTTATTTTTATAATCTGAATTTCACACCGAACGAGCCTTCTTGAAACACGACAATAAAGACTTGTTTAAGTCCACTGTCGGTGCTTCCGAATATTTCACACTTTCAATTCTACTTATAGAAACCGCAATCTTAACACACCTTCCTGGAAATACAATAATAAATAATTATTTCAGTTTATAATCAGTGTTCTCTAATAGTGACACTTTTAATTCATCCGAGAATAACCCCCAATTTAAGAAGATATCAATGACCGCATAAGGAATTTCCGTACAGCGCTTTCAACCCTTTTGCATAAATATCCTTACTTGACTAACACATAAAAATAGTTTTATCACACCTCTCGAAAGATACACATTACGTATCTTCACGCAAACTGTAATATTTCATACTGTTTTGTCTTCGTTAATATAAAAACTTCTTCTGATTTCATGTTTTATTTCGTAGCATCAGCGCTACAGACTAGTTTTTGGGCTTTCCTACAAGTAAATGAAGAGCTTATTTTCAAAACGCAATTTCTGAGAAAACATTTATTGAGGTCTAGATGGCATTTAACACGTTTTGAATTCTTTTAAAAACCGTATATTTATTTTTTGCAAAATACAGTTTTAGTGACTTCTCGGCCAACACAATTCACCCATTTCACACTAACCGATGGATAATACCCACAGCACACGTTTCCATGTTCGGCGAGGACATCCAATGGCACGATTCCGTCAAGTACTTTGGCGTAATCATGGACAAACGCCTGACATGGAGACAGAACACCGAAGCCATCATGGTAAAGGCCAAGCGGGCGAGAGCTCTCATCTACCCAATGGTAGGGAACCAGAGCAGGCTCAATCTGAGGAACAAGCTTCTGCTAGTCAAAAAACTCATCAGACCACAGCTGACCTACGCCTCCGTAGCATGGGGATACCAAGCGAAGACCTATCTGAAGAAGATCCAAGCCATGGAAAACGTGTGGTCATCAGGACAGAGGTGGGTGCACCATGGTACGTTAGAAACGCTGACATCTTCAGGGACCTGGAGTACACACCAGTCACCGGAATCATCCTGGACAGAGCGAAGAAATTGTACACCTTAGCCGAGGAGCATAGGAATCCGCTGATCAGGGAGGCCACCTCCTATAATCCAGCCGACGCACCGAGGCACAAGAGGCCGAAGGTACAGTTACTAGACAACGGGTAAATATAACTAATCCTTTCCTTACAGATGGACCAACCGACGGAAGTGACATGACGCAACCAGCCACCTTCCTACAAACCTTACGGGCACCGGTCAGTGAATCGACCAGTGCCCGTAGTCCCCTGGCACCGTGAAGGACGAAAGTGCTAAGAAAGCACTTAGGCCTTCACCTCCTAGAGCTGCATAGTTCATCCTCATCTTGTCCGATGATCCAGATGACAATGGGTCAATTAACACTTTGTGTACTGTCAGTCAATCCCAAGTCACAGAATATCCGCACAGTCCCTGACAGACTGATGACTACCCCCGGGGGGTGACAAGCTGGCGAAGAAAGAAGACGAAGTCAGAAGAACGCCAGAAGAGGCCCTAGCCAGCAGGGTTCATCAGCCAGGACCCAAGGAGGTTGGCCGAAATCTTCGGCACCGCTCACATTTGTGAGTGGGGCCGTTCGTAAAGTAAGCTAACGCGCCCTGCACGAGGCCGGTCCAGGTCTACAGCGATGACTAGGGTAAAAAGGCAATAGTCCTGCCTGGCCCTAGCATCCGAGACCATCATTAAGCCAAATGGATATTGGCGCGCGATGGATAATACTGCTATTTCTTATCGTAGTGTCTATAGATACAGAGAGTTTTTATGATGATCATGTATGCTCAAAGGATTTTTATGAAACAACCAAAACTATTATAGAGATATGCAATTCGCAATTTTTTGTACTCGATACAAAAAAGGAATTTACATTCTGTTTGCGGGCCATAAATTCCCATAATTGTATTAGCTTCAGGTAAAGATATTTAGGAGTTAGTTTTGTACTTATTTAATAAATTAAGAAAGTAAGATGAATACAATTCCTTTCGTGTATTTATAACCAGCATATTTTTCTAAATTTGAGAATATTTCAAATTTTTGTAAATTAGAACTAAACTGACAACACGAGTTTTATTACATTTTGCAAATTTTTCTTATATTATCCAAATGTTCCGCATAAAATTCATATTTTTTACTGCGATATTTTTGATTAAATCGTACAGACCAATACAACGATTTGAAAAATTTGATCTAAATGCATTTGAACATTAACCCCAAAAAGTGAAAGAAAGCAATCTTGCTGAAACTACGGTCTTGCATGAGGAACATCTCGATTTACTTCACTGGGAAATATGACAGCTAATGCAGGTATCAAATCAACAGTCAGGAAATTTAGATCCGCTCCGCTATAGGATTTTGTTAAAAAAGTATAGTCCCAAAACTCGATCATGAGTTATGCCAACCCACACGTTTGAGGATGCTGTTTGTGTGCTTCTAATGTCCAATGTGGATTCTGTTGAGACTAGAAACAGAAATTGTGTCTATTAACAACTTCATTTAAATAAGATGTGTCCTCATTGAAATGCATCGTTATCGTCACACTTTTCCATTATTTCTTCACAAAATTGAAGACCTCTATCATAAGAATCTCCCAATAAACCTACACAAAATGAACTTTATAGGGATGGCATTTGTCTCATTTTAGTAACTTCTGCACAGAGGTACGGAAAGCATCATTATCTCGGACTAAGGTAACAGTTGAGACTCAGAGATTTTCAGTAGGAGATAATAATACGTCAAGTTTTTCATCTTCATTTAGAGACTGTGATCTAGCACTTCTAGGTAAATCCCTAACTATATCGTATTCCTCAAACTTATAGAATAGCTTACTTACAGTTGACTGTGAAATTTGATATTCGGGATATTTTTCGTTAAATAACGCACAAACTTAATTTAGATGGCAGCACAATATTAACCCAGTTTTTTAAAACTCAAGAGGAAACTTAATTCTTGATTAATAGAATTGGCAAGTTGTGCGGCTAATCATTGGTGCAACAGCAGGTAGATAGATATCTGGTGAGGCAATGACCGGCCGGCGGACAAATAAAAGCAAGCAGTGAGAATAGTCCATTGTTGTATGTCCTAGTGTTTACACGCTAATTTATTCTTCTCCGTTGTATTTTATATTGTTGTATTTTACTGTTGATATTCATTTAATAATAACATATGTCAGATGTGTGCAAGGGTAAAAAACGGTCATACGCTGACAAAGTAAATAAATTTATCAGTAAATTCCCGGATTTATTCTATAATTGTGCTACAATAATTTGTAGGGTGTGCGAGACAGACCTGATGTGTTGGGATGAATATGATTGTAGACGTCACGTAAATACTGTGCAGCATAATACTAAAAAAAACTTTCTTCGCCTTCTGATTGCCTGTGATGTTCCGCTGTACAAACTCGATAAACAACCATTTCGGGAGTTCTGGAATAAATACAATCCCCAGGTGACGTTGCGTAACTATGTACCAACTGTACGCGAAGACATCGTAAATAAGATCAAATGTGTATTAAAAAAATACGCGGCTGTAGTTATGTGTTGATAAGACGACAGATCGTAAAAAAAATTCTATTGTAAATGTTATAGTACGTGTACTGCAGACTCTTAAAACCGACAATTCCACTATTACTAGCTAGCAAAAGATTAACTGAGTGTACAGGCAAAACAATTACGCGGGTGGTGCTGGAAACGTTAGAAAAATTTGATAACAAGGTGTTGCCGTTTGTGACTGATGGTACAGCGACAATGCGTTTGATAGGCCGTTGTCTTCAAGAACACGGTTGTAAGTTGGTACATGTTTCGTGTAAAGTGCATGATTTACATCTTGTGGCAGAAATTATTCAACAAGATTTTCCAGAGGTAGATGCATTAATAGCAAAAGTGTTTCTTAAATCTCCTAAAGGTCTTCGCGCATTTCACAGCAACTGTTCCGGTATTCCCGATTCTTACACGTTGGGGAACATGGTTGAAGGCAGCTTTTTATTATGCTGAATATTTACAACAAATCAAAACTGTGATACTACAATTGAATCCTGACGAGGCTGCAGCTATTAAGGATAACCAGACAAAATTCGAAGATATTTCCGTTGAAACAGCTTTAAAAACTATTCATATGAAATATAAAATACTACACGACGCTGTATAAAACTTATAAAACAGTGCATTGTAATTAGCGGAATCACTGCAAATAGTGGACGAAGTCAATCGACTGCTACACTCTATAGGTGACGCAAAAATTGAGCCCGTTTGAGAAAAGTTCGCACGTGTGTTAAAGCAAGACACCGGTTTTACCAGATTAAGACAAATTTGTGGTGGTACTGATGGTGCAACCCCAGATCCGTTAAGTGCGTTCAAACACTATTTTAAGTATATCTGTATTATAACTACAAGGTGTTGAAGTTAGGGAGAAAAAAAATTGACATTTTCTACAACGATGCATGTAAATAACAAGTTTATAACTGATAGTTTTGTCACAACGCATGTTTGCACAGCCAACTCTTTTTGATTTCCATTTTCAAATTTAATGTTGCGGAAATGCATCGTTGTAAAAAATGTCAATTTTATCAAAAACCATAAGAATTTCGAAAAGGAGCCAAAAATACTTTTTTGCTTTAAAGGGAACGTAGATTAAATTGTTTCTATTAAATTTGACCAGTGGCGTACAAACAAAAAGTTGTTGTGGTTTGAGTGGTAATCGATCAGAAAAAAATAATCACCCAGTGTAATATTTTAGATAAAATTTATTTCAACTGATGTGCTTGCCTTAATTATACCTGTATATCCAATTTCAATAAAAAAAATTTATTCGTTAGTGAGATATTGGGGAACAATTTTTTCTCCCCCTAACTTCCAACACCTTGTATCTTGAAATCCATTCGTTTTTCGATATATGTATATATGACAAAAAGTTATTATTTTTAGGCGTAGTATCCACTGGCGAAGTTTCCCAATTTAAATTCGGATCACCCTGTATAATTAAAAGAATGATCCATTAGATGAAAGTGTTCAGCTAAAGCACAAGAATTAGTAATCCTCCTACAATCATTTTTTGTGAGAAGTAATGCGGCCTTGAAGATTTCGAGATGTTTGCCCTATATACATTTTATCACAATCTTTATAAGGCATTTTATAAATAAGATTAGAACACTGATTTTTAAGAAGAGGTGTTTTAGTTTTAGAATAAAGTTGAGATACTGTTTTAATGTTCTCTTTTGCAATCTTAACATTTTGAAACTTAATAATGATTTAAAATACCATCATAATTTTAATTTATTTAACAAAATTTTACTAGTTGTTTGTGGTTGCCTTGATATGTTTTTATGAACTTTTTAACATCCTTGGTAACAGTTTTGTTATTATTTGTTTATTTATTTGATATTGTCTAAATTAAACTATTTTACATTTTATTCCTGATATTTTACACATTTTATTGAAAACAATATATATATATATATATATATATATATATATATATATATATATATATATATATATATATATATATATATTTTTTTTTTTTTTTTTTTTTTTTTTTTTTTTCACCTTGCGTTCTTTATGCGAGCGTGTACCCATTAATTCATATTAATTTGTAATGTAATGTATTTAAACCCGCGTTATTACCTCCTTCTCTGTTCCTGTATATTCCCCTGGGTCTGGAATCCCACGCAGGTTGCCATAGTCGCCCGCGTGTGCAATACTTGGTCGATGCTCTCATATTGAGCCATCTAAGTGGAAGCCACAAAGGTGTGACTGGCTTCCTTTCAGTGGTTTTCCTTTAGTATCTTTTTTGAATTTTGTCCATCATTTTAACTCAGCTACACCACCGTGCTGATGAAGACCAATTAGTCAAAAACATGTGTCCACGGTTTGATTTCTTCCATTTGCAATTTTGCATTTTTCCACCTTCTTTATGCGGGCGTGTACCCATTAATTCATATTGTTTTGTTGGACACGTTAGTCAGAAACACGTGTCCATGGTTTGCATTATTCTGCCATTTGCAATTTTTTGCATTCTTTCACCTTGCATTCTTTATGCGGGCGTACCTGTTAAATCAAGTTATTTTGCACTCCAATGTATATAATTCCGCAATACAGCTTCTTTTTTTGTACTTATATATTCTCCTGGGTCGGAAATATCACGTAGGTTGCTATAGTTGCCCGCGTGTGCAATGCTTGGTTGATGCTCTAATATAGAGCCATCCAAGTAGAAGCCACAAAGGTGCGACGGGCCTCCTGTCACTGGCTTTCCTTTTGTGTCTTCTTTTTTAAGTTATGTCCATCATTTAACTTAGCTACACCGTGCTGAGGACGACCAATTAGTCAGAAACACGTGTCCATGGTTTGCATTCTTCTGTCATTTGCAACTTTTTGCATTTTTCCACCTTGCATTCTTTATGCGGGCGTATCCGTTAAATCAAATTATTTTGTACCGTAATGTATATAATCCCGCGATACAGCTTCTTTCTCTGTACTTATATATTCTCCTGGGTTGGAAATACCACGCAGGTTGCTATAGTTGCTCGCGTGTGCGATGCTTGGTCCATGCTCTCATATAGAGCCATCCAAGTGGAAGCCACAAAGGTGCGACTGGTCTCCTGTCAGTGGTTTTCCTTTTGTGTCTTCTTTTTTAAGTTATGTCCATCATTTAACTTAGCTACACCGTGCTGAGGACGACCAATTTGTCATAAACACATGTCCATATATATATATATATATATATATATATATATATATATATATATATATATATATATATATATATATATATATATATATATATATATATATACACCGTGCTGAGGACGACCAATTTGTCATAAACACATGTCCATATATATATATATATATATATATATATATATATATATATATATATATATATATATATATATATATATATATGGGGTGTTCTATTTAAAAAAATCGTATCACGTAACCTATGTAATTGCTTTTTCGTTGTATTTAAAAGATATGCAACCCTACAACTTCTGCATTTAACGTTTGCATAACTCTAAGAACAAAAGAGTTAATTGAGGGGTCAAAATATAATGAATAACCCTGTATATAGGGCTACTAACAGAAGAATTTTCACAAACACTAAAGCACTCGGTAATAAATTCTAAATTCGAGCTGTTTTGCCAACGTAGTTGGCATTATCCTGGAGATGATCAAACTGAGTTTTTTCTTTATGAAACATCTATTAAAATTAGTAAAATAGTTGTTCTACATTGTACTCGCAAGTAGTAAAATATTTTTTTTTGCATTTTGGCTTTAAAGTAGTAAAATATACTTACCTCATTATAATCTGAGAAATAAATTCTATCTCGAGGAGTAAAGACGATATATGCCATAACGGATACATGTGTCAAATACATACAATAAGTTAGTCTACCCATCACTTGCATTGTTGGTCCCGTTAATATCCAGTTTACGACACCTACAAGAAAGTAAAGCTAGTTTTAATGATCACGAATTAAGAAATCTTAGAACAAGTTAAGACAGATCATTCTGATAGATAGGCGATGCAAAGTAATTAGATTTATTTCTTCGTTAACTTCTCTAATTTTCTCACACAATGTGGCATTCGAAAACAAAAACACACATTTACTGTTAATTAAGAATCAACTACAAGGTGTCAGAAAATTTTATTTCATGATAAAATGTTAGCATACACGTGGATTTAACTTTTTAAAATCATTTCATCGAGATATCTTTCATCTCGTTTACAGCACTCTTCCAATCGGACCTTCATAATCTGCATTACGTGCTGGCATATGTCTATAGGATTCTAGTCGATTGCAATATCTATACGCCCTTTCAACTGTTTCATATTGGAGAGTCGATGTAAAATTTACTCTTTAGATATCTCTATAAGACAAATTCTAAGGAGAATAAGGTCTGGTAACCTCGGATGCCAGAAAAGGTCACGAAACCTTGAAATGACTTCATCTGGAAAACAGTTCTCTGACGGTGGCCGTAGACTCTTTTGCTGTATGGGCTATGGCTCCAATCTGCAGAAGCCATGTTTTACCCTAGGATTATTCAATTATCTCTGATGTTTACTTTTAGGATTATTTAAGGCCTATTATCGACAATTCTGTTTGTAAATATCCCTCAAGATGAAAATAGATGTCATCAATGCTAAAATCATTTGTTTTCAAATTCATTTTGTACGGATGGAATCCTAAATCAAAATACGGTGAACATTGGATGAATGACGGTTTAGGGCAGACGCGTCCTTTCGAATTCAACGTCGTGGATTGTGACGAACGGCCATTCTTACCCTGTTAACATTTTCAGGTGCTTTTATTGACCATCTTCGTCCTCGAAGTTTAGTATTAACAGTTGAACCACTCTGTCTGCATTTGGTAGCCCACAATTTTATCAAATTAACAGTTGATACATCACTCATGCGGATAATATTGTAGCGGGTACAAAACCGACGTCTAGTGCAGTACGAATCATTGCTCTTGAAAGATGCCTCTAGTATGAACGAAAATGGATTAAAAAGTTATCCAATTTTAAAAAGTGAATTTCATTCTGAGACATATTACATGGATGCATATATACAATTGAGTCGGTCATTTCAAAAACAACATGTTATATAACTGAAATTTTAGAGAAATTAGTAAAGATACAATTTTAAAACCTACTAAATCCTTAAAAACTGTTCACTTTTAATCATCTCCAGATGATGCCAACTCGGTTGCTGAAATGCACGGCAAATGCAGTATATGATATTTTGGTGTTTTCTGGGAAACTACCAGTGTTATCTCCACATCAATGCTTCTAACCCATTTCAGGAGTTGTTTTTGATGTGATCGATTCAATTATTATTTTTGTTTAATGAATGAGTATATTATTTTTAACTGTGCTTGAAAAATTGTTACATTGTCAACGTTTAAGGCGCCTAGTCGGGAAAAAGCTTCGGATAGCTGTGTCATTCTCTAGAAAGTTTTTATACATGCGCCGCTGAATAATTTTGCTCTTGACTATACCTTCACTGGACGTTTTATTCTCCGACTTCATTGAGGTGCGATTCCCGATAGAGGTAACACTTCCTTGCTCCATTTGTAGTGACAAAGATACTTATTTAGAAAATTAATTTTAACCAAATGGTACGGAATAAAAGTTTGAAACTTGCTGAGCATAATTATAAAGATTCATTCTAGAAGACATGTATTGATATCATAATTCAGGAGCTAATCACGTTCAAATTTCACTTATATTTACGGTATAAATTTTCCCTACATAGAGTGAAAATTAATTAAAATAGATATATATACCCTCTAGTACACTTTCAACTACCGATCCTCCAAATTTGGTGTAATTTGACCAAACCGTATGGAAGAATTAAATTTTGAAGAATTACCTTACAAACACTGGTTCGATTAGCCCCCTTAATCAAACATAGACATAATATTAAAAATGCTAAAGCGGAACCAATGAGAAAATATTGAGATCTTCTTTGATCTCTTCAAGAAAGTCCTCAAACAATTTTGTTGAGAAATTTTCATCGTAGAAAATCATCATTTTGAATTTTTATCATACTTTCATAAAAATGGTTATTGCACACAAACATGCCTGTATAATTTTGCAATAATTGTTCCTCATAAAATAGGGTTTCATTCACGTATAAAAAAAAATATTTGATTAAAAATACTGAGCATCTTGAAAATAAAGTTATCGATCTTTTTGTGGTGAAATTTGGAAAATATTTTTTTCTTATGGGAAAATGGTGTTGCGACGAAAACATTTTAGTAAAAGTTGTATAGAATAAAAAAAGTGTATAGGTACCATATTTATCTATTATACTCCGCGTTATTCAAAAATATGAATATAGGCCATTTTCGTCGTTGTGCTAGAGTTTTTTCTTTGTTCTTTTTTGGTCTTAAATGTAATCGATATCTGTGGACGTTTTGGAGGTAATTTTATACAATTGTACCACGTCAAATTGATAGCCATTTTGTGGTAAATCGACTACCTTCTATATTTTCATAAACTTAGATATAGATGCTAAATACAAATTCAGCATTATAGGGTTTAGTGTCGACATCTCTACTCACTACTATGACATTGATGAAACAAAAACTGCTGAATTTCGTAGTGGATTTTCACATTTAAGTTATCTAGATTAGGTTTACTCGTTAAATGACTACAAATAAAGATCCAAAGGGCTCATATTCGGAGATCGGGCAGGATATTCAATAGAACCCCATTTTTGAATTCATTTTATCTTGGATTCAAATATTCACGAATATTACATCTATAAGGTAATGATGTTTCATTAAGTTGTCATTAAGAATGCATAAATAAAGCATGGTAGGTAATATTTCATTCCGAAGAAAGTATATATCTTGCAGTTGTAAAATTTTCCTCCAAAAAAAAGAGACTAGCCGTGTCTCTATTAATAATTCCAACCCATGCATTTATTGTCTATGGAATCTGGGTATCGAATTTTGTTACATAGAGAGGACTTTCATGTGTGCAATACGTACATTTGTGTTTATTTATTTCACCATTTAAGTAAAAAAGTGTCTTTTTTTGAGAAGAACGTTGCTTAGAAAATATGAATCATCATTGCACCTGACCATCATTTCACAAAATTTTAAGCGTCTATCATCATCTAACAGTGCTTGCACTAATCTGAGTTTATAAGGTTGAACCTTCTCCTTCTTGAACATTCGCATTATAGAACTATGGAACAGATAGGTACTTCATTATGAAGGATATATAGTTTAAATGAGGATTCTCTTCAATACTTAGTAGCACATTAAGATATGTTTCTGTAGCCGTTGTTGATTTTGGCCGACTATTTGGAAGCATTTTTAGCACCACCAGTTTTATTAATTTTTTATTATGTCGTCAGTCACAAAGATACTCCAGAACCAGGCAAAAAAGCTTTTTGCAGTTGCCGGGGACCACGAGAATCTGCAAGTTAGACAGGCAACGGACCATGATCCTGCTAACGCTCCAAAGCATAAGAGACCAAAACTGCATATCTAGGACAAGTGAGTATAGCTTTGTCTGTATCAGCAAAAACCGATACAGAATACCACTTGAAGGAGAGACATAGATGGTTCGCCCACTTTCCCGACCCCGCGAGCGTCGGGGTGACCATTCCGATGCGCTTGCATTTCTCAAACTCAGGTACAGGTACAGGCGTAAAGAACGCGCTCTTCGCACGCGTCAGATTAAAATTGATTTAAACATATTTGGAAATGGAATCTACCAAAATCTTGACTTACCTCCATAACCATGATAACAAGAATAAACTATCCAGCTCAAACCTATGCACCAGGCAGGTCTCATTAAAGAATAAAATACTGATTGGCTTTCATATCCATGATTCATCTGAACTTCTTGATAACAAAGCACTATTGTTAACATGCCAAGAAGCATTACTATCCAAATTATCAGATTTGCAATCTAAAAATAATTATTTGTCAGTTTTGAGTTACACTTACCATTATAATTGTAAACCATAAGCTACTTTAATTTTATTAGTATAACATGTGATAGAAAATGCTACACCAAGTAATCACTAAAATGTTTTAATGATTTCTTGCTAACAAATGGACTTAGGGGTATCAATTAATTAAAATTTCTTTATGATTAGACAACGATATCTACTTCAAAATTAATAATGAGTTGGTGCTCAGTGCAGTCTTACACACTCTGCGAAGTTATGCTTCGAATTAAGTGGTCGATGTCTTCTTGATATATTGTATTCCAAGCTATCTGATCCCCTCATCGTAAGCTCTACTAGTTCATTGAAAGAATCGGTTTTCGACCTAACAGTCTGCCTATAATGTCCCATACATATTCGATTGACAAAAGGTGCTTTCTGTGGAAAAACTTTTACATCAGCATCTTAGGAACATCTTAGTTGTACAGCCGTATGGTGCCTGGTAATATACTGCTGAGAAATAGAGTTCGCCAACCTCTGAAGATAGGGTAATGCAGCTGGTTCCAAGATCTTGTGCATTTATAATTCTTCCTAAGAAGACTAGAGGATAGCTGTTTCCACATGCTCTGTATCCCACACTATAATCCCTAGAGTAAGTACTTTCTTCCGTTCTACACAAAAGTGAGGTTCTGATCTTTATTTACGACTACGGCAAACACTCCTTCACTTATCGTGAGCTCACAAACAGAAGCGAGATTTAACAGTGAACACTATTCGATTTCGGTCTTCATTCCATTGAGTACGTTGGCATCATTAAGTATTACCTCTTGGTGTGTTCCAGCTAGTAATAAAAGTGTGTCGGTACGATCGAAGATCAACTGAACTTATTTCCATATAAATTGCACATGATGGATTGGTTAAACTGGTTTTCGAATTCGATCTACGCTCCTTCTCATCTAAACACTTTTAAACCGTGCCTTCCTTATATCTAAGTCAACAAATATACGCAACGCTTTGTGTTTTTCGTAAGTTAGAATTGAAGTATTTTGTTTAAGCAGTATTTGGTGAATTGGTATTTTTATCTAAAAAATAAAAATCTACGCATAGAAGGGTATTAGGTACGGGGTTGAGACCCCTATCGCTGAGTTGCCCTTAACAAGGAACCAATCAAATGTCATTACAGCACTTAGATATCTTCAGCCGTTCATGAGTTATAAGGGAAATATAGTGTGACATCACTCCCAAATTTGACTGGTGTAAAAATATAACATTTGTTTTTTGTCATACGTTTTTCGATAAAACTAGTTTACATATTAACATTTTAATATTAAATAAAAATCACATTATCCTGTATAAATTTCTGTTTTTCTGTTGTTTGGGAATATTTGTGTTTACAATAATATTATATCATCAATGGGAACCGATACCTTCAGAGTCACAGAAATTAGTTTTACAGTAAACTTTTACTACAATATGCTTGTGCCCGAGTCAAAAAGTTAACGTCTTTAAATAATTAATTATTTTTTACATATTTAATTCTAGTATCTAAAATCTGTTCTTTAAATTTAAAAACCGGCATACGAGTTTTAAAAATTTATCAAAAAAACCGGTTGTTAAATCCGGTTTTGAAAAACCAACAAACCCAAATAGTCATTGACCCGTAGCAGTTAACTATTTATTTTCGAAAAACCTGGCTGTTCTTAAATGATCCCTTAGAGTGGAGATTTTGAGTGGCATCTACACACGTTATTTATTCCAACATCATATCTCTCATGACGCATTAACCCCATCCCCTTAATTTTACGAGAAAAAATACCGGCTTCTCTTAGCACTATCATTCTACCCTTTTCAAACTCACATAATTATTTAAAACTTGCACGTTTTCCAACTCGAGACTTTGTCAAATATGTATCCAAAACAAACATAGCCATAAAATTAAAACAAATAAAAAATTTAACTTGGATTCAATAATAAAAAAATGCAATTTTTTTGAGTACGAAAAAAAAACAGCGCATCTTTCATTCGTTAAGAACCAACATGTTATTTATTAATTTATAAATACTAAAAGTAATACCTAAATAAGGTATCAAAGGCGTAACCCTCTCACTTTGTTTAATTGAAGATTAAATAAAGTTGCCGCACACCCTTCATGATGATTTATAAAATTTCTATCATATAATGAGAAGATAAAGTTTTAACTGCGATTGCCTACTAGTAAAAGATTTTCATCAAATAAATGGAAATCCTTTTTGGGTCCGTCACGTGTACCATTCGCAGACCGGTTCTGGTTATTGCCTTCGTCATTTCGAAGTATGTACACGCAACCAGTAGGATCACAGAATCAAAAGTCTCTATGAAACAGTAGAGTACTAAGGAGTTATTAGTAACTCCGTCTACCAGTGTCCTACTTCACACTGGTAAAGGTAATAAGCAGGAACCGGTCTGCGAGTGGTATGCGCGACGGTCTCAAGAAGGATTTTCATTTATTTGGTAAAAATCTTTTACTGGCGGACAATCGCAATTAAGGATTAATCACTTTCTTTTGTACGACACAAATTTAAAAAATGCTAAGAAGTGTATGTGGCAACTTTATTTAATCTTACCACTCTGTTGGAATACTTTGAAACTCTAATTTTTATTATACCTTTATTACACGTTTATTAGTAATGTTTATTAGTTTTCGTTAAACTAGATTTTTACCTAAATTCTTTGAGTATTATGGCGTGTTGCAATGTTAATGTTACACAGTGTATTGTAAAATTAATTTTTGAGAATATAAATAATTAATAGTTTATTTTTCTGCTTGGAACCAAGTAATTCATAGGTTCAAAACTAGTTGGCATTATGATTGGGGGAAAAATTAAAATATTTTAGTTTCAGACGCCATTCTAGTATCATGAAGAGACCCTGTGCAACAATTAGATTTTAACCATTTTAAATTCAAAGAATATTTTAAAGCCCTAACAATATCTTAAGATCAAACTGAATAGATACATATTTTTTTGTAACGTAATAATAATAATAAAAAAGAGAGAAACATGTCCAAACAAAACGTGATCTCATTATACAAGGTGATTGTAAAATACATGACCGAATTGTAATCGCATCATGAGAACAGAAGAATAAATTTTTAATTTTTATTTTTTTTTGAAATTTTATTTTTGAGTTGTTTTCAAGAATTGATATTCTTGCAGTTGTATCTTTGAATATAGAGAGGGCAGGAAGGAGCCAAACGCATATTTACTGTTACAAGATTTGCGACGGAAATGGCGTCATCAACGCTTTTGTAATATTATTTCATAAGAACAGTGATTACCACGTTTACATAGTTCAGTGTTAATACTTTTTTCTGACTTCTGTAGACTTATTTATTAATATATTATTTAAAATGGTTATTTGTGTGGCGTATGGCCGTTCGCAAACGGAAATTACAAAAGTTAAAGGAATTACTTTTCATTAGTAAGTATTTTTTATAATATAAACCACAAAAATTTACAAATTTGCCACAAAATAAAAAAAGTGGTACGCCATTGAGAAACAGGAACTAATCCGTCAGTTTGAAATACAATCGCGGTCTGCGCACAGTTGTCCTAATGCTCTTTCCTGTCATCTTTATATTCAAAAAGTTGTATAGCATAAAATATGAATATTGAGGGTCCCATCCTGCATATAAGCACAGTTCTATATTCTAGTACTGAACTCAACCAACACTAAGATGGTGTTGACTCAACACTTCACGCCTATTGTCTAAAATTTTTAAAATAACCAATCATATTTAGAGAGGTTTAGAGATGGACACCAAAATATTTAAACGTTTTGAAAGCTAATAAGAACACTGATAATTATCGGGAATTTTGCGAGAATGTCATTGAGAGTTGACTAATATTTTACTGTAGCTTTTGCCCTTATTAATAAGGTAAATAATACATAATAAAATTGTACCTATTTATTTTAACAAAAAATTATGTACTTACGGATAAATGCTGATTCTTTACCATATACAGAAATGGTTTGTCTTTCTTTTCTCTCATAAATATCGCTAAAGCCACACCAATATAATAGTTAATAAATCTTGAATGAGTATCATAATATGTACTAAAAATAAAAGTAACAGTCAATGATGTAATGTTCAGCAGTTGTACATGTATATAATTGATTTCGGATATATTTTAATAAGCGATCTTGCTTTTATTTAAGAATTTTATTTGATATAATATACTGTTAAAAAGGTGGTGCAAAAGTCTGTAGGTACTCGACTTGTTTCGTTTATATTAGTGAGGATACGCATGAAACAATTTAATTATTGGTATTAATCCTGCGGATGTCGCGGTCCAAAAAATTCCATGTTAGATCGCAGTGAATCTTGAGAGATACATTCATTACTATGTCGTGCTGTAATGCAAATTGAAAGAAAAAAAGTACAGGAATACATGAATGACTTTAGTTAGAATGTATAATTTATTAAACTAATATAAAATATTTATATTTTCTACAAATGAAGAGAAAATTTCACTCACAGCGACCAATTTGTTAACTTTTAGTGGTTTTCAGCATATAACTCTGTCATCGAATATAATACAGTTGTGAAAAGTTTAAATCTGCGTAAAGATATTGTTAGTCTAAAAAATTCATTTCCACTACCATCACAGCCCATAAATCCTGTAAATTTAGCCGTATTGCGATGTAAGTCAGGTAGATGTAAAAGTCCCAAAAACGCCTCCATCTTTATTTTGCCTGTTTCTATTGCATTTCTTTCTCTTTAGTAATGATTCGAAATTCCAAGTTCTGCTTTTGCATTTTTTGCGTTTGGCCGAACTAACGGTCTTTGCCCAAAATATAATCTTCATTCGTACCTAGTTCATCTTCACTCTCATCTTCTTCGCTCTCCTCCTAATTGGCTTGCTTTCTTGCAGTACGTATTAGTATTTACGTTGCAAAATAATATTTTTTTTATAAACTAGCCTTATATAAAATAAGATAACAATTATTCTGATTTTTTTTAAGCGTGGGTATAAGTAACGAATCTGGTGGTAAACCAAGGATTATTTTCAGCTGGTAAGTTATCCATTTCAACGAAACTGACAACCATATAATTATACACCCTTGGATATACCGTTTGTTCACTGCAGCTATCGAGATTCTACTATAACGACGATGGAATAGAGTGGTGCTCTCATACTTTAAAAGCTGGTAAGTTGGCCATTTCAACGAAACCGATAACCATATAATTATACTCCCTTGGATATACCGCTTCTTCACTGCAGCTATCCAGATTCGACTATATCGACGATGGAAAAAAGTGGTGTTCTCATACTTTAAAATGGAAACTAGCGCTTAAGATTGTGCCCTGAAACATAACCAGAAGTGAATAGCTTCACAATGTACAGGAAGCATTTCCCTCAAAACGGTCAATGATTCTCGTGCCGTGTGTGCCTGAGCGCTATGCCGTTCGAATCACATGTTTTCTAAGCTAATTCTTTCAATTTGGATTGTAAAAATTGGATAGTATAGCGTTACAGAACGCTGAACAGTGACAATAATGGTGTGGCCTAAAGATTCCTCAAAAAATTACGGCCAATTACATTTCAAGCGTAAATGCCATATTCATATTAGTCTCATGCCTAATACAACGGCTGTTCCTGGATGATTCTTAGATTCTCAGTTCCTCAGTAGCGGCTGTTTTTCTTATTAACACCTCCATTCAGGCTGAAATGCACCTCATCGGGCATGATCAATTTGCAAACAACATACACAAATCCATCTTAAAATTGCGCTGCAATGAGCGTTGGAACAAGCCTGATTGCGCAGACCTTTCCTTGTTGACAATGTTGGGGAGTTCTACTAGATCTTCACGTATATGTCAATGTTGCGAGCGGATTTTTCGTGGTCCGCCAACATGAGGTGCAATTGCAGTCATACCATTTTGCTCAAAATGTAGCCACTAAACGATACATTGTTTTTCCTGTTGATGCCAAACAATTCGAATTATTTCTGCGAAATGCATGCTGAAGCATAATAATACAGGCACACAAAATATACACAAAAGAGTCGAGAAGATATTTCCGACGTCTTTTCGCTCGCTGAATCATAATCTGAGGTCAGAATTATTCCGTCATGTCACAATTTTTTTCAGGCTATTTTTTCGATTAGGAAAAAAATTGACGTGATGGAATAATTCTGACCTCAGATTCGGATTCAGAGAGCAAAAATACGTCGGAAATGACTACTCGCGTCTTATGTTAATTTTTCTTTGTGTGCCTGTGTAATCGATGAATTGTTTTGTTAGTACAGTTTTAATAATTTCGCACAGTTCAAATAAAAATTGTAGAACATTAAAGACTACACATTTTTAAAGGAAATATCGGTTAATGTATCACGCCACTTTTGATTATGCAAGCACAATATGCATTCTAGCAAACAAAAACAAATTGTATTACAATAGCATTGCGGCATTATAAATAAAACGCTTCGGATTAATTATTTTTGTGTCGGTTTGCGCATTTGATTTCTCTCCTGTCGTCAACAGGTCTTTTATTTTTTCCCGATTCTTTAAATTTTTTGTATCTATTTTTGTTAGTTTACACATAAGCGAATGTCGAAAAGGTTTTATAAGAAGTTGGATATAGAGACAAGCACAAGTTGTTCGATCATAAGAACTACCAGGCGAATTTACAATTCCCAATGGATGGTATACAAAATGAATGCGCAAGCGTTAACTAATTAGTGGCTGGTAATGACTCTCTGCAATACTGCATCAGTAGGGTATTAATGGCGGTGGTGTGTCTCCCCCCACCACTTGTGGTGGGAGTCAATTAGAGGGGGTAATTAGGGTGCGAGGGTAATTAGAGTGCGGGGGTAATTAGAGGGGGGTAATTCCAGAGGGTAATTCGAGGGGGCAAATAGAGTGCGGGGGGTAATCAGAGGGGGTAATTAGAGTGCGGTGATAATTACTGCGGTGGTAATTAGAGAGGTGGAGGATAATGAGATCGGTGGGGTAATTAGACTGAAGGGAGTAATTAAAGTGAGGGGTTATTGAATGTGTTATTATAAAAGAGGGAGAGGAGTAAACAGACGATAATTTGTGGTGCTAATCATCTATAATAAAGGCTAAAATGTGTACGTGCGTTTCTTGTGGTGCAAGTTTTACATGTAGAGATAATTTGCGTCGTCATCAGAGGCAGTCATGTACAAAGTTACATGATAATGGGCCTGCAGCAAAGCAGCCTAAACTGGATTCAATTTCCTCAACATCTAGATACATGCAAACATGTAATTGTTGTAATGTAACTCTAAGTGCAGTGCAAATGAATTCCCATAGAAGAACGCTACAACATAGGACAAATTCATGTGTTCCTTTGTTAGATGGTGTACAAATTGTCCAGAGTGCTTTCAAGAACAGGATTGTAACATATCGAGTGCATAGTGAAAATAATCATGCAGACTATGTAATGTTCTTCAATGAAATAAGACATACAATTTTAAATCTGTTGGAAGAAGTGCTGAAGATTCATAAAATAGTAAAAGTAAATATGAAACGTTTGCCACATATATATTACATACACAAGAATTGTCCGATATGAAATCATTTAATACTTCTAACAGAATTTTGGATGAATCTATGAATTTGGATGATATTTTGAATATTTTTGTGGATGTGATGATAACCCAAACTACTGAGTTTCAAGAACGTGATTCAGGTGTGTATATATTCATTAAAGTAAGAACAGAATAATTTACAATTATTTATTATTTAAGAAGGCGGTGGTAAATGTTCAAAATCAAGTCAGTGTTGTTTTGCTTGGGCTGTAACTTCAGCATTGTACCCTGCAAATGGTCATACATCTGAGATATCTTCATATCCACTTTTTTCAAGAGTTTTAAATTTAACAGGTATGAATTTTCCAGTAAAATTGCGAGATATTTCAAAATTTGAGGAAATGAACAAAACGACATGTGCATGTAAATTTGTTACTAATTTCTGGCGATTGTGGCGTAAATCACTATTGTAATAAAGATTGTGCTAATACTCACTATTGCTGGATAAAAGATTTGTCTAAGTTAGTTTTCTCACAGATTTCTGCTCACGAACATAAAAAATACATTTGTGACGGTTGTTATTATACTTTTATAATGAACGGCAATTGTTCCAACACCAGAGGCATGATCGTAATCATGTTTATACAACAACACCCTCGACACAGTTTCGAATTGATAAATACGGAAAGCAGGTGCCCGAAAACATATTAAAATTTGAAAATTTTGAGAAACAAATGAATGTACCATTCGTGGTATATGCTGATTTTGAATCCATTCTGAAACCTATTGATACCTGTGAACCAAATCCCGAATGCTCTTATAGTAATAAAACATTTAAACATGAATCTTACTCATTCGCTTATTTAATAAAATGTTCTTTCGACAATTCTCTCTCCAAGTTTGAACTGTCTGACGCAGCAAAAATCATTTGTATCCCGTATCGAGGCTGATATAAGGGATGTCTATAATAGACATATGAAAAATATAGTCTCAATGGCTAAACTCACACTACAAGAAAGAAAAAACTTTCAGAATGCCACCGTTTGCGGTATATGTGGGAAGCCTTTACAGGTAACGATGTGAAAGTAAGAGACCATTGCCACTTAACCGGCAAAATAAGATTCGGCGCAACACATTCTATCTGTAATTTAAATTATAAATTACCAAATTTTATGCCAGTTATGCTACACAATACAAGCTCGTACGACACGCATTTATTTATTAAAGAACTGTGTGCTCATAAGGATAGAGTAGATGTAATTGCACAAAATAAAGAAAAATACATATCCTTCACAAAACATCTTTACATGCATGATTACGTCAATAATAAAGGGGGAAAGAAAAAGAAATTTGTACAACTACGATTTATCGATAGTTTTAAGTTTTTATCGGCATTGCTACAAAATTTAGGAGAAAATTTATCCGATAATCAATTGATGGTAACGAGAAGTTTTATGATGATAACGAAAAAATTTAAGTTAATGAGGCAAAAGGGTGTATTTCCTTATAGTTTCGTGGATAGTTTGGAGAAACTAAATAATTCAGAATTGCCTTCTAAGGCGGAATTTTACGATAACTTAAATGAACAACACATATCAGACAGGGATTACCAAAGAGCTAATGATGTGTGGAATTTGTTTGGATGCCAGAATTTGGGTGACTATTCAGACCTTTATTTGAAATCAGACGTACTTCTTTCATGGGAAGTGTTTGAAAATTTTGGTAGAATTTGTTTGGCTAAATACAAACTAGATCCAGCTCAATATTATACAGCCCCAGGTCTATCGTGGGATGCCATATTAAAACTAACCGGAGTATAGTTAGAACTGTTAACAGACATAGATATGATCCACCTTTTTAAGCGAGGCATACGCGGAGGACTTAGCCAATGTTCATAGAGGAAGCACATTGCAAATAATAAATTTTTACCCAATTATGAACCCAACGAACCTTCATCATTCATTACATATCTCGACGCGTCAGACCTATATGGTCATAGTATGTCGCAACTATTGCCAACAAGTGGATTTGAATGGCTATCCGAAGGGGAAATAATGCAATTAGCTATTATAATGTTTCAGATGAAAAACCCCAAAGGGTATGTTCTTGAAGTAGACATACATTATCCAGAAGATTTGCACGACTTGCATTCAGACCTCCCATTTCTAGTAGAAAGTGTTGTTCCACCCGAATCAAAATCAAAATTAACAAAATTAATACCAAATTTAAATGATAAGAAACGATATGTTGTACACTATATAAATCTGAAACAAGCTATTAACGGTTTGATGGTTATAAAAACACATAGAGTTCTTAAATTCAACCAATCAGCTTGGCTAAAGAAATATATTGACTTTAATACGGATATGAGAAATAAAGCGACAAATAAATTTGAAAAAGACCAATATAAATTAATGAACAATGCTGTTTTTGGAAAGACAATGGAGAATATCGAAAATAGAATCGATATAAAGCTGGTTCCTCACTGGGAGAATATTAGACGTAGTAAAGGCACGAATAATTTAATAACGCGTCCTAATTTTAAAACATGTTCAATATTTACCGAAGATTTTGTGGCTATTCATATGGGTAAACTACAGGTTGTATATAACAAACCAATTCACGAAACTGTAAGGAAATACATCCTTTTGTCTCATTAACTTAAATTTTTCGTTATCATCATAAAAACTTCTCGTTACCATCAATTGATTATCGGATAAATTTTCTCCTAAATTTTGTAACGATGCCGATAAAAACTTAAAACTATCGATAAATCGTAGTTGTACAAATTTCTTTTTCTTTTCCCCTTTATTATTGACGTAATCATGCATGTAAAGATGTTGTGAAGGATATGTATTTTTCTTTATTTTGTGCAATTACATCTACTCTATCCTTATGAGCACACAGCTCTTTAATAAATAAATGCGTGTCGTACGAGCTTGTATTCTGTAGTGTAACTGGTATAAAATTTGGTAATTTATAATTTAAATTACAGATAGAATGTGTTGCGCCGAATCTTATTTTGCCGGTTAAGTGGCAATGGTCTCTTACTTTCACATCGTTACCTGTAAAAGGCTTCCCACATATACCGCAAACGGTGGCATTCTGAAAGTTTTTTCTTTCTTGTAGTGTGAGTTTAGCCATTGGGACTATATCTTTCATATGTCTATTATAGACATCCCTTATATCAGCCTCGATACGGGATACAAATGATTTTGCTGCGTCAGACCCTCGGTAAAGTTCAAACTTGGAGAGAGAATTGTCGAAAGAACATTTTATTAAATAGGCGAATGAGTAAGATTCATGTTTAAATGTTTTATTACTATAAGAGCATTCGGGATTTGGTTCACAGGTATCAATAGGTTTCAGAATGGATTCAAAATCAGCATATACCACGAATGGTACATTCATTTGTTTCTCAAAATTTTCAAATTTTAATATGTTTTCGGGCACCTGCTTTCCGTATTTATCAATTCGAAACTATGTCGAGGGTGTTGTTGTATAAACATGATTACAATCATGCCTTTGGTGTTGGAACAATTGCCGTTCATTATAAAAATATAATAACAACCGTCACAAATGTATTTTTTATGTTCGTGAGCAGAAATCTGTGAGAAAACTTAGACAAATCTTTTATCCAGCAATAGTGAGTATTAGCACAATCTTTATTACAATAGTGATTTACGCCACAATCGCCAGAAATTAGTAACAAATTTACATGCACATGTCGTTTTGTTCATTTCCTCAAATTTTGAAATATCTCGCAATTTTACTGGAAAATTCATACCTGTTAAATTTAAAACTCTTGAAAAGTGTGGATATGAAGATATCTCAGATGTATGACCATTTGCAGGGTACAATGCTGAAGTTACAGCCCAAGCAAAACAACACTGATCTTGATTTTGAACATTTACCACCGCCTTCTTAAATAATAAATAATTGTAAATTATTCTGTTCTTACTTTAATGAATATATACACACCTGAATCACGTTCTTGAAACTCAGTAGTTTGGGTTATCATCACATCCACAAAAATATTCAAAATATCATCCAAATTCATAGATTCATCCAAAATTCTGTTAGAAGTATTAAATGATTTCATATCGGACAATTCTTGTGTATGTAATATATATGTGGCAAACGTTTCATATTTACTTTTACTATTTTATGAATCTTCAGCACTTCTTCCAACAGATTTAAAATTTTATGTCTTATTTCATTGAAGAACATTACATAGTCTGCATGATTATTTTCACTATGCACTCGATATGTTACAATCCTGTTCTTGAAAGCACTCTGGACAATTTGTACACCATCTAACAAAGGAACACATGAATTTGTCCTATGTTGTAGCGTTCTTCTATGGGAATTCATTTGCACTGCACTTAGAGTTACATTACAACAATTACATGTTTGCATGTATCTAGATGTTGAAGAAATTGAATCCAGTTTAGGCTGCTTTGCTGCAGGCCCATTATCATGTAACTTTGTACATGACTGCCTCTGATGACGACGCAAATTATCTCTACATGTAAAACTTGCACCACAAGAAACGCACGTACACATTTTAGCCTTTATTATAGATGATTAGCACCACAAATTATCGTCTGTTTACTCCTCTCCCTCTTTTATAATAACACATTCAATAACCCCCCACTTTAATTACTCCCTTCACTCTAATTACCCCACCGATCTCATTATACTCCACCCCTCTAATTACCACCGCAGTAATTACCCCCTCTAATCACCCCCGCACTCTAATTACCCCCAACCACCGCCATTAATACCCTACTTGCATCACACTAATAAACTATTACGAGTTGGAATCTGATTGAATAATATCTTCGTTAAAACAATTCTTTAAAATGTTTTTTGGGACAGCCGAAAAATATCTATTTTTACGCATAATCGAATGTCGAAAAAAAGTTTATATGAAGTTGGATATAGAGACAAGCAAAAAGTTGTTCGATCATAATAACTACCAGGCGAATTTACAATTCCCAATGGATGGTATACAAAATGAATGCGCAAGCGTTAACTAATTCGTTGATGGTAACGACTCGCTGCAATACTGCATCACACTCATAAACTATTATGATTTGGAATCTGAATGAATAATCTCCTCGTTAAAACAATCCTTTAAATTGTTTTTTGGGAGAGCTAAATAATTTCAGATTGTTAAGTGGTACTATCAAGGACGGGCGAAGCCACAAGTACAAGTGTCATTTAATGAGACATTTGTCGATATCAGCGATATCTTCCGTTCTTATATTATTAACAATTTTGAACTACGGAAACTGAACAGAAAATCGGTTTCTCCTAATGAAGCCCGAGAATGTCGTGATTCTGATCTGGCAACTAACAATTCAATACTTACTACTTCTCAAATTGCTGCCGAAGTAGATTTTACGCCATCAACAGTTAGGGCTGTTTTTGAAGAAAAATGGGTACAAATCGTACAAGGTTCGGAAAACCCATGAAATTTTTAAATAGGACAATTTCAGCAGAATGGAATTTTGTAAGCAATTAATGTAAAAGGCAAATGAGTACGAACATTTTCTTAGGATCATTGTTTTTACCGATGAATCAAATTATCCATTAATTGGTAAACATAATCCAGCCCAGACACGATATTTGTCTCAAGAAAATTTACATAAGTTTTACTAACTTCGTACACAGTATCCTCAAAAACTTAATATTTGGACAGATATATTGTGCAAACATATTATTGGACCTTGTTTATCGATGGCAACGTAAACGGCCAAAAAATTTGGATCTGCTTCAGCAACAAATTTTTCCAAGTATTCAGGAGCTAGTAGGTGCTGGTGTAATGAGATTTGGTTACCTCTGCTAAAAAGCTAATTAACTAAAAAAGACTTATTTTATTTTTTAATAAAAGCTTTAAAATCAAAAATTAAAATTAACTCCCATGTTAAAATAATTGTGCCAATTTAATAAATTTCATTTTATTTTAACCAATTAAAGATTAGATTTTACGAAACTTGAGGTCATTATATTTCTGCTAATGTGTGAATGAAACAGACCTGTCAACACTGGATATTTATGGCATTGTCACTGAGTAAATGCAAATTGCACTCGACTCTCCTATGATCGAGGAACTTCTACGTTGTCTGTATATGTACACAAATAAAAATTGAGGTTATACTTACTTGTCATAATCTCGAGCCAGGAGTTTAACAGCCATAGGCATAAATGTAAAAAATAAATTTAAAATCAAGAGTCCTACCATAGTCACTTTGAATCCCGAAGATTTCCTTAAATTCAGGGATATTGGAATTAGGATAAGCGGTGACAATAAGAATATTTGCATATCAGCGGACAGATACCACGTTTGAACTAGACACTAAAACAAATTAAATAAATGTAAAATGTTTAGCTGATCTGAAGATGGGACTATTATAAAAGCCTCGAAACTGATCATATATTTTTATTTTTGATAATAATTAATTGAGAGATGAGAAAGAGGCCTGGTTTCATTAATCTATCTATAAAATTACATCACACTTGTAAAACATCGATTAAATAAATGCAATCATTTTAATTTTGTTTATAACAACTAAGATAGTGAGAAGACAGAGGACGCCAAATTAGGTTGAAATTAATTAATTAGAATTTCAGAATTGTTTCTATTTACTCTATCCACACTTTATTACAGTTCGTGTAGTTAAATAATTAGAAATACGGTTTTCAAGAATCATTAAGGGCTACTTCACAGATGAATCTAAATAAGTTGCGAAGTAACAAATGGCAACACCGCAAAGTGGTTCGGCCGGGATCCAATGAAGTTTCATTCGAGATAACCTCAACGTGTGTGGTAACCTTTGAATCGAAACGCTGTAAAAACAATGGCAGATATAAAAAAACTTCTACATAAACAAAGTTGTAGGAAATCAAATTTCCTAAAACAAAGTCTTGAGGCCATATTAATCTTCAGTAGTTTAGGCGTAGGATACGTTCAAATTCGAAACGACAAAAAACGCATTATCAACAGTAACAAGGATTCTCTACTTAGTCGATGGAATATCAAGTTTTTTGAGTATAGGTTAATATATCACTACACCGAAGGTATTATACTTCACTGTTCAGCAAAACCAACAACAAGGTAAGTTAACGTCGCCATAATTTAATATACAGGGTGGGGCAATAGTGCGTCGGACTTCGATATATCGAGTTCTATGATAGCTAGAAATTAAAAAAAAATACTAGTAAACTAGATAAAAAAACCTATAACCGGAAATTATTTTCGAATATACAGGGCGAGCCAAGGCGAAATTACAGGATCAAGTGCCTTTTTTTAAATGGAATGCTATGTATATCAGTCCATTTTTGAAGCCTCTTTCTAGACTGTATTCATTCCTATATTATTATTGACTATCTCCCAACCACTTGGATGTAATGAATTTTTTTGTTGAAATAATGCCATCTGCAGATGCATATTGAAAAAATCACCAAAGTCACAATTATGGGTTTTAAGAAAAACTTATGTGAATATTAGTTACGAGACATCCAGTTAATGTATTTGAATCATTTTTACTTCCTAAAAATGTACAGAGTGGCCAGAAATTATTTTTCAATTAAGAACTTCTTAAATGGAATTTTCTCAATTTTTTCAAATGGAACGCCCTGTATATTTTGTAAGTACTTTCCTATTGCTAATTGCAACCATTTTCGTTTTATTGAGCAATAAGTACAAAATTCAAGAATAAATTTAAAAATAAAAAGTTTCTTCAAATAATTCATTAGGAAAAAATTATAATGAGTTCTTCACATGTTGCCCAGTTTGATTGACACACGTCCTATGAGCTTTTGGAATGAGGTTTCTACTGTTCCTAAAATTGCTGGTGTGATATTTTGTGCTGTTGTTGGTGTGTCTTTATAAACAATTTCCTTCACGTATCCCCTTAAAAACAAATCCGTTTTTGTAAGATATGTGGATCTAACAGGCCATTTAGTGGGTCCATTTCTTCCAATCCATTGAAGTGGGTGGGTGTTATTTAAGTGGTCTCTAACTGCATTTAAATAATGTGATGGAGCACCATTTTGCTGAAACCACATCCTATTTTCAATCCTTTCAGGAAGGTACACCAATAATTGTGGCAGATAGTTTTCCAGAAAATGAAGTTAAATAGCTCCAGTCAATGTACCATCAAAAAAATGTGGCCCTATTACATGTTCTCCAATAATTCCTTCCCAAACGTTTATCGACCATCTGTGCTGGTTAATTAGTAACTTGCCTAAAATAGTGAGGATTTTCCGAGGCATAATATTGGAAATTGTGCCTATTAACAAATTCATTTTTATGAAAAGTTGCATCATCAGTGAATAAAACATTACTGAAGGTGACATCTTGCAATTTATCTCTGTTCCTGGTGCATTTGAATATGATATGCATGAAACTTATTCCTACTAATGAGTTCACTTCTCTCTGACTAATATGGGGATTCCCAAGCGTTGCCAGCACTACAGAAAACTCATTTTCTTCGTTCACAACCCGTTTTATTCTTTCACTTTTTTTATATTCGACATTTCCAGTTTCCACAAATCCATCGAGTAGGTTTTGGAAGCTGCTAACATCTGTAATCCTTTTTTCAGGATACCTCTGCTTATAAATTCTATTGGCAAGCAAACAATTTCTGTCTGACTCGCCCAAAATAAAGTCATGTCTACAAGTTCCGCTTTATTAAAATTCATTTTGTAAAATTCGTAATATTTTAAATTTAAAACAAATGATAACTGACGACCAATAAGTGCGATAAATGTTCGTTTGTATAAGTACAATTTATACTAAACTGAGGTTTCATTGCTTGTCGAATAACGAAAATAGCAAAAAAAATACAAAAAACTATTACAATAAGGGACCAGTTAAATAATATTTACCCACATCAATGGATGGAAGAAATGGTCCCACTAAATGGCCTCATTTCAAAAGCGCATAGAGATGTGTGTCAATCAAAATGGGCAACATGTGGAGCACTTATTATAATTTTTTCTAATGAATTATTTGAGGAAACCTCTTATTTTTAAGTTTATTCTTGAATTTTGTACTTATTGCTCAATAAAACGAAAGTGGTTGCAATTAGCCATAGGGAAGTACTTACAAAAATGTTCGCTTTATATTTCTACATCACATCGTTAAAAAATATACAGAGTGTTCCATTTGAAAAAAATTGAGAAAATTCAATTTAAAAAGTTCCTTATTGAAAAATAATGTTTGGCCACTCTGTATATCTTTAGGCAGTAAAGATAATTCAAAAACATTAATTAGATGTCTCGTAACTTGCATTTACATAAGTTTTTCTTAAAACAAATAATTGTGATTTTGGTGATTTTTTCAATAAGCATCTACAGATGGCATTATTTTAACAAAAAAATTCATAACATCCAAGTGGTTAGGAGGTAGTCAATAATAATACAGGAATGAATAGAGTCTAGAAGGAGGCTTCAAAAATGTACTGATATACATAGCATTCCATTTAAAAAAAAAGGCACTTGATCCCGTAATTTCGTCTTGGCTCGCCCTGTATATTCGAAAATAATTTCCGGTTATAGACTTTCTTTATCTAGTTTACTTATATTTTTTTCTTTAATATCTAGCTATCGTAAAACTCGAGATATCGAAGTCCGACGCACTATTGCCCCAACCTGTATAAAGTCCTTATCCCAACACTTACCCGTGATTTACTAATGAGTTATTAAGCAAATGAAAACCTTCCATATTTTTATATTTACCTAATGTAAAAAAAAATTTGACCTAGATTTTTATACCAAAAAAAAAAATTACATTTGTAGGGAATGAAGACATAGAAATGTAGAAAATTAATTAGGGCCGATATTTTTGTCAGAATATGGGAGATGAGAAATTGATATGGATGGATTGATCATGTTGAAATCTTAGAAATAATAAATTAAAATAAATTCTCAACAAAAAAAACATAGTAATTTACGATGCTGAAATATACTAAATAAAAACAAAACAATCTAAATCATAAGATGGCAAAATCCCACAAAAAAATAAATAAACCAATTAAAATAAAGACTTTAAAACAAAAATAAAAACAGTCTATTACCGAAGGACAAGTTGAATATTGTTCTATTACAATTATTATAGGTATTTTAGATCACCTTCATTAGGTACATACAGAACAAAATATACAGTTTGAATAGGTAGCTGTAAGAAAATGTTCTTTAAACCTCATTTTGTCCTCTTGAATATATCTAGCTTTCTTTTTCATTTTATTGTCAATCTATTTGTTGTCTACACAAGTATCTTTGTTCTAGTATATCTAAAGTTTTGTTCTTAATAAAACATCATGTTCCTCTATTTGATTTTGCTTTTTACATTCAGGATCTGTTCGAACAACAAACTTTGCTCAGAACAAATATTTAGGTAAACTTGGAAAAACTGACGGAACAGCATTTTCTTTCAACTTTGTATCGCAAGGTTTTTTTCCTAATGACCCATCTGATAAAATACCTATATTAAATTTAATAATCTCATCCTCAACAAAATGGAAATAACACACAATAGAATATTGCAATTGGGTCCAATATTTCCTTGGAATAGCTCTGAACCATTTTTCTATAATTCCTCATCTCTGGAGAAATTAATTGTAGTCTACGTTGCGTTGCTTTTTACGTTTGAGTCATAATTCGATTTACAATCTGGGACACAGCAACTTTTAGGTATGTTGCACGCTTAATATAACCTCAAAAGTTAAGCCGATTTAAAAACAACACAGAAAACAAAACTATCTCGCACTGTACACGCACCAATAATTATTATAAAATAATGCATACTTGATACTAATTCATAAAAGCAACACTTCAAAACTCTTATAATACATAAGAAACAATAAAAAATTATAAAAAAATCTACCGAGGAACGACCGAAATAACGTGATTTCTAACATATTCAACATGGACTAGTAGGATCCTGGCAGTGTTGCCAATTCTCGTTATTTCGCGGCTCGTTTAGACTCGGCTGTAGCTAATGGTATCAATAAGGTTTAACGAAAGTTCAATTAAAGTTGGTTTAAAATCCAAACATACCATTGTTGCAACAAACGTAATGCTGGATTTTAAATCAAGTTCAGCTGAACCTCTTAGCTGAACTACCTCCCTACAACTGGCCCTTACCGAACATTGGTGTTTTTTAAGGAGTCATATCTATTATACCAGATGCTAGAACTCTTCAGTTTTCAGTAATTATAGGTCAAATGTTACTCGAGTTACTACAGAATTTAAATTATATTTAGCAATATAGTTCCTTAAACAATAATAAAATTGAAAAACTTCTTCAACTTTGAGGTTTATGTCGTTGTAAGTCGTTATAAATATATGATTTGAAAATAAACGAGATTGTCTGGGTTTGTAACTAAACTATATCTACTTAGAATATAATAGCATCTTGACATTGGACTGTCTTTTTTGGTTCGCTAAAAGCAGTTTTAAATTGTATTTCGATATTTGTGATTTATTTTCTATAAACTGCAATAGTGAAAAAAATATTAATCTTGAAACAAGTTGACAACGACATACTTCAAATAAAATATTAATGACTGGCTAACAAACTATAAATAATTAATATTAATTACCGTACAAATAATGTGAAAGAGTGTATTCATCCTAATTTTATTTACTTACAAGATCGTCATAATTGTAGTAATTTTGTATATATAAGAAAAATGACCACCAATATTTCCTGCAAGGTTCAGCAAAATACTCCTCTCCGGTATTCCACACAGGTCCTGATCCTAAATGTTTAAAAATGGATATGGTCACCAGATAAATCATAAGCACTGCCGGTGTAAGCCTAAAATTACATGAAAAGAATATCACTTTTATTATACTGTAGAAAATATGAACATTTGCTAACTTTTAATAATACACTTATAATTATCACATTAACCCAAAGTTAAATCAAGCTTTTAAGGCTGTTTATTTAAAGATAATTTAGAGTTTTTTTGTTAAATAGATTTCTTTGGATATAGACGTTTATGTCTCAATAGTGTAGCAGGCAAGATTAATCCTCATAACTTTGTACACATTTTAAACGTATTATTTGATAATATGATACGGATATCATACACACGGTGCCCGTTTTTAATTTTTTATAGTATCCAAAAAACTTTAGGCTATGCGTACGGTTCCAAAAGATGTATCTTATTATAGACTTTGATAGGTTCTATTCTCGGTTTTATTCTATTAAAAAACCTTGGCCTACTCAATCGACAAATAATCTCCAATATTCAGAAAATCATATTGGGCATTTATTTATCAAATATGTTATCAAAGAAAGTTGTCAGAATCATCTTAAATGGACAAAATCAAAATTTAGTTTAAAGCAAATAAAAAAAACATGAGTCCAAAAAATGTTAAGATAAAAAAAAGGAAAAAATATAAAATCGTCATAATTTGTTAATAATTACCACGATAACTGGCAACCAAAACATTTTTTACCTACAGTAAGTAGTAACGAGCTTAAGAAAGCTTATTTTGCTTTTTTTTTTTAATAGAGAACATTCCTTTTGTTTACTTATAGACAAATTTAAAAAATTATATATATACATTTTTTTTTTTGAATTTTCGGGATTATTTGATAAACGTAGTAGGTCAAGCTTTCATGATAACTGATAAGTCATGCCTCATTTTCTTGGATTACTCTGTATATTTCACAATAATTTTAGACTGTAATTTTAATATGGCCATATTGAGTTCTGTGAAGACGAAACAATACGCTAATTCAATATCATCCATCAGCATTCATATACGAGTTTGATCGTAGTAAAAGTTTTAAAATATCCACAATACATTAAAAAAGAAATGGTCCTAATATAAACATCTGAGTGAACCTAGTATTGAAGTTCTTAATATTAGTATGCTGATACTATCTCCCAAACAGATAATTTCGAAATTAGGAGAAAGTACTTTCAGACACAGCGCAATATTTTAATTTTGCGATTAGACAATCAGTATCTATAGAACTGAAGGCTTATAATACAATATAACGTAATGTAATGTAAAGCAATGCAACGAAATGTAACGTAACGAAATGTAACGCAACGTAACGAAACGAAACGAAACGAAACGCAAGGAAACACAATATACAACGTAACAGAACATATAATAATATGATGTAATATAAATTTATTAAATTATCACAAAAATTAACGTTATTATGGGGTTGGTAAAATTGATAAAATTTATTTACCTTAAATAACGATGTAAAAACATGTGTGGTATAGAAAGAACTTGTGCTTTTAATGTCCTTGTTTTTTGCTTAAAATAATGGAAAGCAAGTAAAAATCCGGATATGAAGAAGAATGTGTCTACTGCTAAAGGACCTGCTGTAATGTATACTGCTTTCATATGATTTGTCCACTGTAAAGTAAATAATATAAGGGATAGTCAGACTCAATCTCACAAAATTTTTATGGAGAATCTAGACACCGGACAATTTCCGTGTGTTCTGGACCGCCGTCCCGACCGGTCTGTCTTTCCCATAGCAAAGGACAGTAGCTATGCGTGCGCAGCGAGATTTAAACAGCATTCCCTATTCAGTTTACCTACAAACATCCCGGTGCATAGACGGCGAGTACGAGGATAAAAATAAATAGCAACAACTATGTTGACAATAACACGAAGGACACGAAAAATCAAATATGTCGAAGGGGTCATGAATTTAAAGGGACATAAAACTATTAATGTTATTATGCGTATTTGAAGTGCTGTTCAGAATACACTTCCAGTGTTAATATGTAGTAAATGGGTGTTGCAAATTAATGCGCGAATGTCATTGAAAATAGTATATTGGTGTTGAAAGTGAAAGTGTTTTACTGCTTGTATCAGATGCAGCGGCATATATACTTGTCTCAGGATAGACGTAACTAGAGGTGTAATGAACAAAAAATTTCGAATTTTGGAATTGCACTTCGGAAATCAGTCCTACTTGGTGTAGAACTATAATATATCAAAAATGAGTTGAATTGGTGTTATATAGGGTATTTTATAAGCCACTTTATAAAAATCATCACTAATGACCTTTATTTTTCAATATATGAAAAAATCCCATTAAAAAAGTTGTTTAGAATGCAATTTGTGCCTACTTACCAAATTTTAGGAATATAAATTTACTATGTTGGAACTGCCCCCTTTTTTAGTAGTAGTCATTTTTTTTATTGAAAGTAAGTATGACTTTAAGAACAAAAGTTATTCTTAACACTATACTATTTACTAAATAAGATTTGCATGAAACAACTACTCAGCGGGCGAAAGCCCCGACCTGCCTTGAATTAAACCTGCATCTTATTTGGCAAAAACTTGACAAAAACCACGACCTGCATTGAATTAAACCTGCAAATTTTCTTTGGTAGCTAAGATCATTGTCGATCCCTCACTAGACATAGACCGGTGTCGAACGTTTTATGTTCTCGTCACGTCATGACCACCAGAGGGATACACTTATCACTCAATATGTCTGCTTTGCTTAGTCTGCTAGAGGCTAGCTTGGTTTGCTATTATTATTTGTCCTTTCCATTACTTATGGCATATTGACGAGAACACAAAAAGTCATAAATGATTACTCTTTCTTACCGCATGTGCCGGTCCTACACACACGGAAATTCTCCGGTGTCTAGAGATTAAACATGTTAAAAATATGTTATACGTTATACATAAGTATATCGCTCTATAGTATACTTATTATACAAACTTCCCAAATTCGCATTCCTGAAGTTATTACTTATATAAGTACACAATGATCATAGATAGACTGACTGATTGTTTATATGTTCTATATAAATAGCATAAATAACGGTAAAAAAATGCTCCTACGCTGATCTGCAGCCTCTACATAGGTAAAATGTCGCGAAGCTGAACATATTTTTTCCAACAGCATTTAACTTGTAATACACCACTTAAAAGTTACAGTTGAATGACGTCACGTCATAACTTAGATGCTGCCGAACTAATTACAACAGATAGAAATACGAGGTCAATAATGAAATCACTGCTAGGTAGTGCTGGGATAATTCGAATAAAAAATAATTGATTATTCGATTACTGAAATATCTCGAGATATCTAGAATGCCCTTGACATGAGAATTCGAATGATTTAGTTCTCGAAGAGTGGTGCCGCCGACTGCAGATTTAATAATCGTCCATCGTTTCAGCAGCTCATCATTCAAATAAAATCGTGATTCGAGCGATGAGATACGATCCGAGTACTAGTGCACTTAAACTCATATTAATTGTTGAGTTTAGTTGTTTTCCGTCAGCGACGTTTTGGTCGTGTTGATCTGCAGAATGTAGATGATTATTGGCTGATGACGTCATAGAACAGAAGAAAAAGAGATGCCATAAGGAGTTCGATTGTCTTGAGTACAGAAGTGGATTGATTTACGTTAAAATTTATAATTTACAACTGAGAATTGTATAGAAATAATAGCCAACTGCCAGCCAAATCGATTATTTATGATTATGAATAATTATGACTAGAGTTCCCGAATGTCGCCGAGCCAATAAGCCATCGATGTTGGTTTCCCCACTTCTCGAGCCCTAACCATAATTCGAATGATTATTCGATTATTAAAGATATTCGAATAGCCGTTATTCGATTATTGAAATCATTCGATTATGCCCAGCACTACTGCCAGGCACTGTACAAGCAGGTGAGTTCTGGTGATGTTGGAGTTATGATTTTCACAACGTATTATGTCTATATTTTACTTATTCTATAATCAATGACCGTTTGTCGTAGATATGAAAACACACATCTCCCATACGACACGCATTTCTTAATAAGGGCAAAGAATTAGTTTATTGTCTTTTTTTTTTTTTTTTTTTTTTTTTTTTTTTTTTTTTTTTTTTTTTTTTTTTTTTTTTTTTTTTTTTTTTTTTTTTGCTCTCCTCTCTAATTTTATTATTTTCAGTATTAAGAAAAAATGGTAAATAAAAATGTTATAGGACTTTATATATATATTTTGAAAATCACATCAGAAAACAACCGAAGCTCACGATTTTTGTTATTTAAAAAAGTTAAATTTAAGTTCAAATGTCTCGAAAACCAGTGATTTTTCGAAAATGGTCCACATTGTAAAAGTTGCTTAGAATTTAATGTCCTGTCACGTGCGCCTCTTTTCAAGGTTCCTAGGATCGAATAGTTTCTTTGCATAGCAACGGCATCTATACCGCCATGTGGAGAAAGACCGTTTTGCCCAAACCTGAAGTCATTTATATATTCTAGTGAATGCCTTTTACAGAATTTAGATATTTCTATTAGTTTTCGAGAAAATGACCACGGGAGTTTTAAGTGGGACACCCTGTATATGGAAAATGGAAAATATATTTTATTAAAAATAGCTTCAATTGTCTTGGTAATACGATTTTTAAAATATGCTTAAAAAATCTTGTAACATTTTTATAAATTATTTTTGAATAGTCAGAAATAACAAAGTTAACGGGGGCGGGCCTCACACAAAGTTTCCCTCATATCTCCCTTAGTATTAGAGATAGGACCGGTCAACTCCTATATAGTTGTGCTCGTGAGAAAGAGTTCCATTAAAATATGTAAAAATATACCCAGTGTTTAGTTTATAAAAATGGCCATTTTGTGTGAGCTTCCATTGTTTTTCTGATAAGATTTTCAAACAGTTAAGAATGACAATGTAAAATATACGAAACTATAGTTATTTTATTGTTATCATATTAGGTTTGAAAGAATGCTTATGTGTAGTAAGAGAAATCGGTTTAGTGACGGGACGTGTGGGGTAAAAATGTCAGAAAAGGAAATACGTTTCCGAAATTCGATAAAAAAGTTGTAGAGTTAATTCAAAATGAAGTGTCGAAAATTAACAATTTGGAGAAAAAGAATTAGAAAAGTAATTACAATTGAGAATGATTATTTAAAAATTGTTGAATATCACATAAATGGTGGAAATAAATTTATTATAAATTTGAATGAGTTAGTAGTTCATCTAAAAATTAAGAAGAGGGTGAGAAGGGTGAGGAATCAGAGGAAGAAGCGATGTGAGCTGAGGTAAAGTGAAGTGATTTGAAATGAAGGAGTGAATTTTGTGATATCAACTGTATTATTTATTACCGTTTTTGTGCCTTCGTAGTTTAGTGCTTGAGAAATATTCTTTTTCAGGTTTATCATTTATTAATATTTATTTTTTTCATTTTGACAAAAACACGTGTTTCTGTTTTTATTATAGTAATAACTTTACTATTAGAATTTATTTTTAGTTTATTTATTGGGAAAAATATTTGTTTATGTTACTATTTTGAGAGTATAGTTTTTGTTTTTATTTTGCTTTTAAAGGTTTCCTGTTACTCTTTAAGTAATTTCTTTATTCTATACTAATATTCCATACCTATCCTTTCCTGGCAAGAAATGTTCATACCTCATCGCGGTTTTTGCTAGGTAGTAACAATTTATATTAAGCGAACTTGAATACTACAACTACTGTATGTGCGTAGTCAATAATTTAAATTCAATACTTTTATTTCAAGTTAATACTTTTTTCTACAATTGTTAAATCGTTGCTAGCTAAATTGAGCACAAAAACCTATATTAAAAAAGTAAACGGGCGAGCAATACAGATAAATCCGGCTCTGCGTTCTGTAGCGTCTTACCCCGCACGTCCCGTCACTAAAGCGCTTTCTCCTGCTATAATACCCAAATAATTAATTCATAATTTTTTAAGAAGTGCATAAACACGAAGTATATAAAATGTCACATTTTTTAAAAAACTTACGTTATCTCTATCATCTACATTAGTAACGTTAGAGGTTTGTAACATTACAAATCCATGTCCAGCTATAATCCACATCATACTGAGGACTCTTAATCCATGGAAAGTTTGTATCTGCTCTCTTGAATTTTTAGAAACATGTAACAATTTTCTGCCGTTAGAGAATACAGAAAATGCTAGCAATAACGGATGGCGGCTTTCTGAAAATAATTAGTTTTCAGTACATGTATGGAGATGCAGCTAGCGCTAGCATAATGACTTACTAGATTGTGTCTTGTGTAAATAGATGTCATATATAGTGGAGGTGGTCATTATGAAAATGACTACTGCAAATATTGTTCTGAAAAATAAAAACAGATTTGTAAAAATAATAAAAAAATTTGTTTAAAAAAAAAAATACAATGTTTGTTGTTTCAATATATTCTTTTGTAAAAAAAGAGGGTAGACAGGGCTTGCAATATCTTTGTGGTCCACCAATATTATTATTAGATAGTATTTTTTTTCGTTACCTTCAATATATAAACCTTATTTTCTGTATTTTTAATATATTTTCAATATGTCCCTCTTTTCATAAATATTAGCTAACTATTAACATCTTCACAAAATGAAAATGAAAATATTGCACTTTTTTGGAAAAACAACAAAATATTATTGCTTCATTCGTTTTTTTAGATTTACTGGAAAATGGCTGCCGCTCTCGGCTGTTGACAAGACTACCTTTTTTCATTATTATTCGTTGGGCAATAGCACTGTGTTTTACAAAATAATGAGTGATAAAAAATATTTAAGAAATCTTTAGGAAAATAAATGAATACATAAAACGTAGAAATTACAAGAAAAAAGATGTCGAAAATATGAAATAATTATCAAGAGCAATAGATAATATAGCAGAATAATTAAACTTACAATGTAACTATATCTGAAGCTCTAAATTCTCTACCACTTTCAACAGTTTGGCACATAGTATCTTGAAAAATAAGTGGTAACTCTGCAATTAAATTACGTGACATTGCAGTAGAATCATTGGCAGAGCATCCGTCTGGCTTACATACTGATAACTTGTAAAATGACTGAAAAAGAAGCATAATATTATTGCAGCAGCTTACAGAGCAACGAACAGGGAAAATATTAGGAGAACGTTGAAAATGTAATATTATGTAACATTTTTTTTGTTTTTTTTTCTTATTTTAACTCATTAGCGCACCATCATATTGTAAATTGTATATTGCCTATTTATGTGTTTTTTTCTTTTCCTTTTCTTTTGTGAATCACTGAACATTTATTATTGTTATGTATGATTCGTTCAGTTACTCTAAATTCCAGGTTGAGTGGAAGAGCAAAACTCTGTCTTTGGACAGAAACTTTGAACTCTGCCTTTGACAAACAAATGTATTAAGTTTAGTCAATAAAAGCATTATTATTGTTATTATTATTATTAAATTAGTGTAAACTTTTGTTGTAAATAAAAACACTGTTGTCCGCCTGACAGAGACTGGGCTACTATTTTGGAAAAATTGCCAAAAACCGATAATTGTAAATATTTCATTTCCAATAAGTCCTATGTAAGAAATACTCATTACCATTTTGGAAACTGGTGAAATTATCTACAAATTTCACTTTTTAATGATTTCCGTAATAGTTTTTGAATTATTCCTCAAAGAAGCAGGTTGCACAAAGACGACTTCCATTTGCTTTATAGATTCAGACGCTGCCTCATTCATTTCGATGTTAGAAACATTTCTGACATCCATATCAATAACTTCATTGGCTCCTTAATATTTGTGAGGCCTTGCGCAAACTATTGAGCATCACAGTTCAGATTTGCATGTGCAAGATTGGGTACATACTTTCGAGCACTGTAGGAAATTGTTTTTATAACTGGCAAGATGTAGTAAATTATACGATTGTAATTGTCAAAAAACAAAATTTTCTAACGACATCCCTTATACTCGTACAGCCCTGGTACTAACAGAAATTACAAGAAAACCAACAAAATATTAAAACTATAATTAAAGACCAAAGTGCTTAATTCATCTATTAATAACCTTAACGAGATTGCAAATTACACAAAATCAAAATATTTTAGAATCAAGAATGATAAAATAAAAGTATAATTAAAGAAATAATACTTCATGTAACTATAATGGCTATCAATATTTTTTGACCCAGATGATATTAAATAACTTTTGTTTATCAGACAATCTATAATACCCTAGAAAAAAAAAGAAATAAAAAAAAGTCGGGCCGCTCAAAATTTTTTTAAATGTCAAAGCCAACAACTGGTATTAAAGAAAATCAAATAAAAAATATATATATAAATCTAACACGTGGTGGGTAATACTTATGTTGCTTAATAAAATTTTCGCAACACTAATCTACAAAAAATCACAATTAAAATGTTCTTATGTACTTGATTTAAATAAATTAACTTGACTTACTTTACCTAAATCTATCGGTGTCAAAATCAATCTATATCAATTATAATTCGGGTTCACTAAGCCTAACTTCCATAATAACCAAATTATTCCAAAAATGAACATTTTCGCGTGATGACTGTACATATCATGGAAACATTCAGAGAAGCTCGGAAACATAGAAAAAATTATGATATAAAGAAATAATCAGGGATGATTTTCATCGAGGGATGGAGGAGTTATAATCTTGGTAATATTAAAAGGTTATGTATAATAAATGCGGCAAAAGCATCTTTGTTAGATTATTCTTCGGCATTGCAGACATGATCTAGATAAGAAACTCTAATCAGCGTTCTGTATAAACACCCTAATTCGTCTTTCTGTCGCTTCTGACATGGTTGAGGCTTCTACACTATATAATAATGTGGAGAATATATAACACTCTATAATACGTACTTTGAGTTTAAGATTGAGATCTCGACAACATATGGGCAATTTCATTTTTGTAAATACTGCTCGGGCTTTCTTGATGCGGCATTTTGTTTCCAAAGAATGATCGTATTTATGATTTATCATGTTTCTAGATATGTGAACTTAGGGACACGATCAATTGGTTCGCCGTTATCGGTCATCGCTTCCGGCAGAATATTGTCTTTACTGATGAACATATATGTTGCTTTCCTGGTGTTTAAGGCCGTGTATGCTGCTAACATTTGATACAACAGTTATTAATCCTTGGAGTCCCACATTACTGTCTGACAGAAAAACAGATCGTGTCGGCTATCTGATGTTATTAATGATTGCGCCGTTGACCTTTACCATGCAGGATGTCCGCCAGTGCTTCTCTGAAGATGAGCTTCATAATGATTAAACAGCAACAGAGCCAACGCAGATCATGTGTTACGCCCCTTGAATGTCTGTGGGGTCGATCGTTTACTTGCACTATTGTTGTCTGTCCCTATTATACATTACTAATTACCGGGACGCCTTTACCGTCAATTAGTATGTTCAATAAGGTTTGTACCATTTTTCCAAGCAAACATCTGTCGAAAGCCTTGCTGCTATCAATAAAAACATACATATGCACACAGCAGTTTACATATCTGCAACGTGGCTCATGAGACTAATTTTTCTGAAATCTTCACAAGTCTTAGCACTGCGTTTCTTTAGGAAGGTGGCAGAAGTGAGACAAGCCAGTCCTCTTGTATAACGGCTGTGCCGTTAGAGTTTTAATACTAACCTCGTTTAACACTTAAATAATCTCTATTGGGATGTCATCTGGGCCATCTTTGTTAAATTTATTGCATGTTTTACTTCGTCGAGTGTGATTTCTGGTCCATCGGTTAGGTCCAGTGTTGGTTTCTGTTATTGCTGGTTATCTTTAATTAATTATTCAATATACCTATGTCATACTTGAGTTTTCCCGCTATCTCAGTCACTGAATTACTGTTCTTGTCAGTAATATTACTAGATATGCACTATCTAGATCTGCCCGTGACCATTCTTGTGTACGTTAAAAGTGTCGTATTTCCGTTTGAAGTCTTCTATTTTATTGTAGCTTAATTAAGCTCGGTTTTTCAATGCTTTGATAGTTAAATGATCTGTCAGTTAGTGACTTTAGAAAAATCGAGCCTTAAATTAGGAAAACTTATAAATAGATGAAATGTATTTCCAGTCCTGTCTTTTGTACTGTAGACCAATAAAGTGCGTGCATTTTAAAAAGTTTTCCCTTCAAAATCCTATTTAGCGAGTTAGTGAAACCTGATTCATCGCACCTCTTTTGAGTTCTCAAGGTTACAGCTAAAATACCATTGGTCGAAAAGACATTATAAATATGCGATTAGTAAATACATTTTTTTTCAAAATTTCAAAATGCTAATAATGACCATTTTTGAATCGATATAATGTCCAAAAAATAATATACCTACTTACATCAAAGTCTGACAAGTTCCCGAAGATATCAGGAATTACAAGTCCTGCAGTACAATGTTTTCCCAAAATTTTCCCACCTGCGTAATTATGATTTATAGACAGACATTGATCAAAATTACCATAATCCATTCTCGAAGCGTAACCTAAACCACTATATGGAAATTTTGACGTTGCATCCAACACTAAAATAAAAAGAAGTAAAATGTTACAAAACTAGATTATGTTGACAGGCTTAAAAAAAAATAATTTATTTATATACAGCGATTTACAAAATGTGTGAAGAGGAGAAAACGAAAAAAACATAATAACAAAAAGCAGATGATAATATTAACAAAAGTAGGTTTAATCATGTAAAGTTGCATGTTACTTGTATAAGGTGAGCCAAATTCGATGCTTTTGTGGTGGTTTTCTACTATTTCCGGAAGAGGTATACAAAAAATAACTAAAATGCCTAGATCTCGATTTTTAAGCAAAATGTAATGACCAATTTTTCCATTTCTACAAATAGGGTTTTTTAGACCCTTTGACCTATAAAAAAAAAGAGAACTAGAGACCATTTTTTTTAAAGGTCAAGGATAGAGGGAGAAGAGTATGGGAGGAGCATAAAAATATCCATTAGTTTGTAGCCTACATACCAGGTGCCAGCCTCCCCCAATTACTTTACTTACTACTCACCAGAAAATTTAACAACAGATTAGTTTGATGTGTATTATGAGCTTCTTCTTACTTCTAAGCGGAGACGATAAATTCCAAAAACAACCTTTATACAGTTATGTAAACCCATTCTTATGTACTATGCATAAATCTGATTTCTTTATAAAAATGGTATAAAACATTGACGGTTTTCAGGTAACTGGACGGTTGAGTTATAAAAACAATTTTATTACTTACGATCAACGGGGCTTGTGAGGTCCAAAGATAATAGTGGAAGAACCAGGCCAATACCCCAGTGAAAATAATACTCATGACTAAGCCTAAACACCTAAACGTGGTATTTATAAAACGTCAATGTGAATAACACTAGAAGGTAAACGTACGAATTAAAGGAACAGAGGTTATCTTTTTATATGCCTCTTAAATTTTTGCAAAAGTGTTTTTATTAGTGGATGATATTCAGGTCCATCAAAACGACACTAAAAAAATATTCAAGTATGTGACAGTTTTCTAGGATCCTTTTTTTACATAAATAATTTGGACACATTCCTTATAAATTGTATCGAAATTGCTTGAATTTTGAATTATATTTCAAATTCGAATAAAATAATTTTACCGAATCTTACTGTACTAGCTATTTAGTGCGCCGCTACTGCGCGGAAGAAAAAAGTTGTTTACGAAGAAGTTCGGTCGCTCGCGCTGAGAGACGTGTGTGGTTTTTTTAGCGCGAAAAGGCGAATATTGGACAGTCTGTCTAGAGACACGGCAGCGAAAAGTCGTTGTTAAGCATGACATACATTTGTGAGGTAATAAGGTGTACGAACGGCGTTGCTGGCTTAAGGAAATAGCTGATGTGGTTGGAGTGTTGTAAGGCTTATGCTGTATGCTCGCCTTTGGAGGAATGAGTAAGAATATTTCAATATGTTGACGTCTCGACGACAAAAGAAATATGTAAATTCTGAGAATTTAACTTCGAATCTCTAGATACCAAGGTACTATACATTAACTTGTTGTCAGATTTAAGTGCATAGCGAGTGAACAAGAAATTGTTGACAAATTTCTAAAAGATTTGAAAATCCATCCCGTGTCTTTGAATTAAATTCGATCAATATATTTCACCTTTATTTGTGCTTGAGTATTATCGACTGTTTAAATAGCTACCAATTTTTTCCAACTTATAATGGTAGCATGTTGTTAAAGTTAAAGTAAAACACTATATTTCAAACCTAAAAGATGGTGGCGCCCAATAATAAATAAATTAGTTGATTTTATATTTTTTGTACCCTTTGGATTGGCGATTGCCGTGTATGACTGTCTTACTTTATTTAGTTATAAGTTTGATTTGATTTATCTGGTTAATCGCTTTGCTTCCCCCACCCGAGAGTAGAGTCGTAAACATTGCTAATTATGAATAAATGTATTTTGTACTAAGTTTTGTTTCATTTAATTAAACTATTCTTAATGATAAGGTGAGAGACGTTATATATCGAACAAAAAAATTGTGCTAAACTGAATGAAAATCGTCTGAACTAGCTTGGATGAATCCACCAATGTTTGCGGTTGTAACTTGGCAACTGTTTTAGTAGGTGCATTAATATTGGTAATATACTTTTACTTCCTCACCTTTGGGTATTAAGCACTGTCCAATAAATTATTTAAAATAATTGTTAAATAAACATTTTCGCCAAAAGAATTAGAGGTCGGTTTTTGAAAAAAAAAATGTCTGCCTACTTAGCCAAAAATGTTTCATACCTAAAAAAAGATTAGTCTGAAAATGAAACTTAAATGTCAAATATTTTGTGATTAAAATTAACGTTTCGGTTCTAAAATTAAGGAAAATTTTGATAAAATATTGTTTTTTTTTAATAATGTCAAACAGAGAGTTTTCTGTTTATTTCCATGGACTGATTCTTTTGGCGTAAAGGTCCATTTAACCGAATTTTTTAAATAGTTTATAGGAGAGCGGCTTAATACCCATAGAAGGTGAGAAGAAACATTATAGAATGCCACAAATAAATAACTTTAGACAATATATTTTTATTTTAATATATGAAGGAAATTTGTATTTTAATGTTTAAAAATTTTGTTGTTGGAAGCTCTCCACGTGTTTCGGCTTTATAAGCATTTGTCAAGAGTACAGGGAACACTGAACAGTAAAATATGTATTCATTGCTTATATAATTCAAATTTTACTGTTGAGTATTCCCTGTACTCTTGACAAAGACTTAAAGAACCAAAACACGTGTAGAGTTTCTAATAAAACAATTTTGAAACATTAAAACGCAAGTTTCCGTCATATATTTAAAATATTTAGTAATGTTTCACAAGGAGCTAACCTCAGAATCAATTCAGTGTAATATACTATTACTCTTGTGATTGTTAGTTAAAAACTGTGTTCAATATATTGTATTAACTTTGTATGTTACCGAATTGCAAAATGACCAAAAGGCAAGATGGTGTGTCATACAAGCATTAAAATTTCACAGCCCTAAAATCAACCTTGTATACGCTTTATTGCTATCCCGATCTCTAGTCATCATGCAACTTACTGATAATTCGTTCACAATATCTAGCCCTGTAACTGCTTAAAAAAGGCTAAAGTCTCCTTACTGTAGCCATCCAAACACCTTTGTCAGTGTATGAATTGTACTTTTATAAACATGTGGAGATCCGTCACACCATATTCTCATATTTTGAATATGAATACAGCCCAATAAATGAAACCAAGCTTCATCAGAAAACTTAAATTTAGTAACTCGTCACTGTCATCAAAATTGTTTAAAAGCCACTGGCAGAATTGATGACGTCGCAGTTGTAGGTAAGAGTTCACGAGTGAATATCGTCTGATATGGAAACATGCACATACTTTCTCAGAATGGTTCTGCAAGTTCTTACAGGATGATCTGTTTGTTGAGCCACCATTGGTAAAGATAGGTAGGTTCTTCCCTCATCCGTATTAGCGACAGGTGTCTCCTAAGCTTGCAGTAACCTTAAAAGATTCCGATCAATCTGTTCAGAATCTTCTTGCTCTGGACAAGTAGCCAAGCCAACAGCGATTTGTTCGGCCCAGTCACAAAGTCACTAGTTTGTCTGTAACCACTAGTTACCTTCCAATACTCCCTCAATGTTCCATGAGCCCATTCATTGAGGGCCGTCGAGACCTAACATAGACACGATACAGGGCTCTTCCGCTCTGAGTTTAGCCAATTCGTTGGCCTTCTTTTTTCATGGAATTCCACTATGACCCGAGACCCGCACAAGTTTTATCTCTTTGTGCCTAGCTAACCCTTTCCACACTACTGAACAAGAGCCGACCATATTCTAGAAGAGCAGATCGCCTTCATGGCCGCTTGGCTCGGACCAAGTACATGCACTTCGCTCTATATCATATTTAATTTCTTCATTTCTGGCTACTGTTAGAATGGTAAAAAACCTCTGCCTAGAAGACTAAATTTTTTGGTGAAAGAATTATTAGCAGAAATATGCCCAATATATGGCCCACAAGGTTCTGAGACCTAACACAATCAGATTTCTTTATTTGGCCTTACTTGAGGAATCAGTTTTTATCTAACTCCCATTGATACTCTTGAGATGCTCCAGTAGAAAATAATTGACAAATGCAATGACTTGAACAACTCGCAACAAATTTTAACAAATGTCAGCCATATTAAAACAGAAAATGCTTTGAAGCAGGAGGTGGTCATTTGGATTTTCTCTGGTAAATAATTTCTTCAATCTTTTCTTAATAAAATCTTTATATATTTAGTTCCATCGTAACTATGTTTTGTATATGACAGTTACGATAAGTTGTTATGAGCACAAACAGAGGTTATCAGTCTAGAATATATGTTTTGAAGTGCATCACCTGCCCTAATTGAATTTTTATTTATGCACACGTTATATCTTTATTTTCAATGACTTCAATACTTGTTTCCAAAGCAATCTACGTTTTTAAAGAAAAAAAAATATAATGAATAACAGAATTTTTTAAAAGGTAAAAACTTCAAAGCAATCTTGACTTATTTGGAAAATTTAAATCTTTTTCTTTAAGAATATTTTTTTTATATAAATATCACATCTTCGTTCATATAGATAATACAATAAATTATACAACTGCACACAAGCTTGAAAAAGAAGATTCTTTTAAGTTAGCACTAACTTTAGTCTTCATTTAAAAAAAGTAAATTGTGGTGCATAGAACAAAATCTATGACAAAGAAATTTTCATTATTTTGATCTACATAAGTAAATGCTGCCTTAGGGAGTTTTTACTTTTGAAAAAAATATTGATAAATAAGTAAATTGCTTGCTCAAAATTTATCAGATTGTTATATTCATACTTACTTGTTAAAAATAGGGTTGCATTTCCACACACAACCTCTAACTGTTCAGCACATTTTTCACTAATATCGGCAGTAATATTAAAATTTAAACAGACAAAACTCATATCCGGTATTGTATAATTTTCATATTTTAGTACAAAAAGTTTGGTTAATTTTACTTTTCACTATGGAAAAACTTAAAATAAGCAAAAATAATACCACTCGCATTCTGTTGTTTATTTTAAATAAACCTAACTGCAACTGACATATAAAAACAAACATTCGTCAAAAATATCAATGACTATCAGTACTCGATTCAATCACAAGTGGTAAGTATATTTTAAGTAGATTAAGAGTAATGATTGTTTTAATTGATTGTTGCAACAAATTAAAATTAAATTTGGAGTTTAATAGTATATCAATTTGTAATAAATAAACATAGGAGGATTTGGTATTCCCGACGAAGACAGATATGTACGTATGAACATTGACATACATACTTCTAATTACAATTAGACATATCACGCCTTCGCAATAGTGCGTTAAATAAACAGGTACTCGAAGTTGTGTCTCCACACATAACTAACTTTCCACAAAAGCCAAATAGAGTTGCAATATTTTTGAGAAAATCATAACCTGTAGAATAATAAACTACTTGGAATCACACACTGTTTTCACAGACAGACAATTTGGATACAGAAAAGGGAGAAATACCTCCAACGCTGTCTTGGAGCTTGATAATTTCATAAGCGAAGGATTTGAAAATCGGAAGTCAACATTGGCAGTTCTTCTGGACCTGAGCAAAGCATTTGACTGCGTTTCTAAAGAGATTCTACTAAATAAGCTTGAGTTTTACAGGTTTAGAGGTGTGGCTTTTGAACTAATGTCATCCTACTTATCAAATAGACATCAGTGTGTATATCATAAAGATGAGCTTATCAACATGTTGTCAGTACAACATGGTGTTCCGCAGTGTAGTGTGCTGGGACCACTGCTATTTTTAATATATATAAACGACTTACCTGATGTTATTCCAGATTTTACTGTTCTTTTTGCAGATGAGACCACTTTTGCGAAACATTTTGGAGATACTGGCAGTAATGTTGCTGGCTCGAAATTAGAAATCGTAAATAAAGCCTCTGACTGGTTAAATTCAAACAAGCTATGCTTAAACACAAATAAAACAGACACACTGACTTTTTCTACCAAAAGTAATACCTCTCAGACCATAAAATTTTTAGGTTTAACTTTAGACAGTACATTAACCTGGTATTCACATATCCATGATTTATCCACAAAGGTGTCAAGAAAAATATATGCAATCAGACAAATAAAAAACAGAGTGAACTTAGAAGCCGCACTTATTGCATACCATGATTTGTTCCACAGTGTAATGACATATGGTTTGATAAACTGGGGTACATCTAACCAAATTCATAGTATCTTTGTTATACAAAAGAGAGCAGTAAAAGTTTTGGCGGGTTTGAATCAACTTGAAAGTTGTAAAACATCGTTTATAAAATTTAACATATTAACGTTACCATCTGAAATAATCTTTTGTAATCTAACTCATATAAAGGAAAATTTGAGCAAATATGTGAAGAATGGAGAAACTCACGGGTATAATACTCGTAATCGAAATGATATAGAGATACCACACCAAAGATTAGTTTTTACAAATAAAAAAAATAATTTCGGAATTGCTCTATTCAACTCACCTTCAGATAATGTAAAATACTTACCAAATAGACAGTTCAAATCTGAATTAAAAAGACATCTTTTAGCTAATGCGTACTACAGTGTTTCACTATTGCTATGTATTTTTTCTTATGTTTATTTATATTTACCTACATTTCTATGTGTAGATGTGCATGTTAGTTTTATATTTTATTGACATTTTATTTCTACTTACAATTATAAGTGTATTAGTGTACACTAGATTTGTAAGTATTTATCTACATTTATGTTTGTATTTCTATGTTATGTAGGTGTATATATTTAATTTGTATTTATATATGTAACTATATTATTTTATTTATATTTTCTGACGTGTCAAAACACCACGGTGTATTTCTATGACCAATAAAGCATTCATTCATTCATTTATTCAATATCAATCAATATGTTATGATGTAATTCACCAACATTAAAAATAATAAGTTATAATTACATTCGTTAAAATTTGACTTGTCGCACCTAAAAAGTCACCTAAGTTTCAACAAGTGCAACTTTTTTACCCATGAATTGATTTATCAAATCTTTTCATATTCTGATAGCTCTATTCTGTAACGATCATTACAATTAGAAAATGAAGAAAATATATTAGTGGGCGTCAAATGAAATCATGTTTTCTGAGTTATTTTAAACTGAGTGTGTGGCGGTTTCTTTATGGTGTAACTTTTTCATCCATAAACAAAGACAAATAAATACCATTTTTAAGTTTTCGAATTGAGAAAGTTTAAAAAAGAATACATATCAAACAATAAAGAACTATGCACATTAATTTCAAATGACGTATCAGCTCCAGGTTCAATTTTCAAATGTGTGGCTCAGTTGATCAGACTTGTCATTAATACTAGAATACTGTTTTTATAGTTACGAGTATTCAAATTGATGTAAGTGAAACTGATGTCAAAATGTCTCGCCTAATTAATGCAATTTTATAGAGAATTATTGGTGTGCTCGAAGGTGGTGCATATAAAACACTAGAAACACAATTCTAATTCGAGCCAGGAGGAAATACCAGCAGAATAACTCCCCGACTATACTCATAGCAGAGAAAAAGACGGATCGAGTTCTCCAATTAACGACCGATTTCTCATCAAAAGAGCACTGCGAGAGGACTATTCAAACGGTGAGGGATAGGCTCCATGAAAGTAATTTAAAGTATCGACGACCTACAGAGACTTCACAATGAACAAGAAACCACAAAAGAAATGGGTCGGGGTTTGCCAGACAACATAGAAAGAGGTGTAACCGGGTATGGGACAGGTGATTGTTCACTAAAGAATTGCATTTTAGCTTTTTTCCAGATGATATGAGGATACTAGTGTGGAGAAGAGTTGGGGAAAGGTTTTAGGAAGAATGTTGTTCGGAGAAGGTGCCTTTTGGAAGAACATCTCTCTGCATATGGGGTGAGATAACAACTAACTACAGAACTTCACTAGCTATATTCATCAATGAAACGATGACTGCAAGGTGCTCCTAGAGCAGATACTGGAACCAACAGTTTTTCCATATGATCATGACGTATATCCTGACTTGGTTTATATGGATGACAACGCCAGTCCCTAAAGTCAACGATTTTTTCATTCAAGAAGGTATTTGGCGAATGGTTTGGCCTGTCTTATAATCAGACGCTACATATAAATCATGCTTAGGATACCTTCCAACGAAATCTCGAAACGCAAGTTCCAGTCAACATTCTTGAAATTATAAAGACTTACACCTTATTCGAATTTAATGTGCAGAGTTCTTTGTTTGTATATTCTTTGTAAATTTTGTATACAGTACAATTTAAAAATTGTACTTTTTTAATTTATCTTTGTTCGTGGATGAAAAAATTTCACCAGAAAATAAAGACACGAGAATTTACTAAAAAACATTCATTTGAAAACTCATATTTTTTCTTCATTTCCTAAGTGTATGTTAGAGAATATGACTATTGGAATATGAAACGGTTTGATAAATCGATTCCTAGATAAAAAAGGTTGCACTTGTTGAAACATTGGCAATGTTCTGGGTGAAATATTTTAAATTTTCACGAGTGTAATATATTCAAAATTATCATTATCAATATAGGTAATTATTCTTAATTGATTTTAGATTTTATTGAACACAAGTATATTATGTTGCAGATTTTTTTTTCGATAAGACAAATGCAAAAGCACTTTTGATAGAGAATATGTATATTATCTATAGTTGGTGATATTTGTAAATAAATAATGCGTTATCAAGAAATACTACAATACATTTTTTCTTATTCCTAGAACTATTTTTCTCAAATAATTTCAAATGACACTAAAATTGCAAATAATAATATTAATATAATAATACCATTGTATCAAAAAAAATTTTTTTTTAATGAAAATCGCTTCTTCTACATTATGAATTAGAGGATGGATTTTTAACGACTGAATCATTAAAAAAATGCTATTATTTTAATTACGGGTATTAGTTAAGTCTAATTCATTTTCTATAGACCGTAAGCATATGTTGGTTAATATGTAGTGTTCAAAATTAAAATATCAGAAATCACTGGATTGAAATGCAAGGTGGCCACCAAACTCGCCAGAACTCGCACCGATGGACTTTTTCTTTATGGTCCTTTAACAAATCTGATATATCAACGCAAATCAGCAGATCTTGACTGAGAGACTAAAAAACTGTTGAGTACAAAGGTGAGAGTCCTTAGGGATATATCTTCAACACAAAATGGCGAGTTTTAATTTTCTATTTCATCGCTTATTAAGCCTCCCCCTCGCGAGGTTTGAAAAAGAAAATGCATTGATTAAGGATACACTTCAAAATTCCTCGACCTTTCAATATAAAAGAGAAAATACGAAATTTGTATCGATTCCATAGGATCCTCGATTCACCCGTGGTATTGATAAGATTTTTAAAGATATAGGTATGACAGTGGTTAATTCAATGGGAAATAAACTAAAACAACTGTTAATCAATCTAAAAGACAAAATTGAAACAAACGAAAAGTAGGGGAATTACGAAATTTGCTATAAAGCCTGTAATTAAAGCTATGTAGGACAAACTTGACGATCGCTTCAAACTAGATTCAAAGATTTTATGGCTCATCTCAAATATGGTAGAACAGATACCGAGCTCGGTAGCGCATTGAGCCAGAGCGTTAAGTATCAAACGTAACTGATTTACTGCCTATTGACTCCCGGGTTCAAATTCCGGTTTCGATTCTGGCAAAGTCGAAGGGTTTGATTGTGTGTGTCTGCGTTTTTTTCAACAATGTAACCCCTGTCCGGGCAGCTTCGGCTTTGGTTTGGGGATTGTCTAATTTATGTGGTGTGTTTTATGTTTATTTTACAGATAAGTCTAATGTTGCCCAACATGCGTCTGAGAACAACTATAAAACAATATTAGCAATTTAAGATTAACTAGGAATGTAACAAATAGTAGAGAGCTGGATGTACTTGAAAATTTGATCACAAAGTGTAAAAATAGTATGAATAGTGAGTGGCAGAGGGCCAGTCCCAAACAGCCCGCTATACTGGTTAGTGGGTCACGGCTCGCACGGTAACCAAACAGTGACAATAGTTTAGGTATAAATAGGATACATTGTTAGCATAAGGTTAGTTTTAATCGTCTCCAGATGATGCTAACTTGGTTGGCGAAACGCGCAGTGTTTTGGTGTTTCGTGGAAAACTACGTCAGTGTTATCTTCACATAAAGGTTCCAGCCTTCTTCAGTACTGAATAGATATCACACTCTCAATATGTTGCACAGGACAAAGAAACATTTTCCATGGCTATTTTGATTTTGTGTAAAATTGAGAACATTTCATTAAATTAGGCATATTGTGGAAACAGTTGGAGAGAATATACCTTTTCGAAAAGTTTCACCGGTGTTTTTAAAAAACTTTTGTCCCCCCCAACCCCCCTTTTTTCCTGCCCCCTTTCCGAACATATCAGTTGCAATCGGAAGGAGCGTCGAGCGTGGTTTCGAAAGACAATAATTGTTATAAACAGAGGTCCACGAAATTTGTTCGTAGATTATTTGTGTGATTATTTCATAAAATATCCAAAGACATTTGTAAATAATTATTTTCACTCATAACATTTTCATTTTGTTTATGTATTTTGATCCATTTAGTTGTTATTTGCCGACAACGTTGTATACTTTCTTATGGCTAACACGGTAGAATTCACTTTATACAACTAAAAGTCTATTACGTTTATGTTTAGTTGAAAAAAAGTTTAAACATGTTTCCGAAATTTGAGGATATTAGAAAAAACAAAGCACGAAACAGTATATTTCATTACGAGTTCAGAAACTAGGCCTTTACCGTGTGCGCATGAAAAGAAGTTTATGGACATGTAATGAACGATATTTCTCATTATACCTCTCTGAAAACAACATACAAAAATAAATAAAAGTATATTTTAGAGAATGGATTTAGTATAAAAATTGAAAATAAACGTCAAGAACAATGCAGAAGCAATATATTTATGAGATGTAATGTCATAAGAAAGAAATAAATATTGACTTATAATTATAATATTTAGACTAAAATTTAACAGTTTAATGATGCAGAATGCAACACAGTGTGATATTAATTGAATTTATTTTATTTTATTGAATATTATGCTTATTTCCTAACTAAATTAATTGCTTTTGTGGCGTTGAAAGTTGGCGCACGACAAAATTTTTCCTGTGCCAGCGCACGGAAAAGATGAACTTTCTCTACTTTAAATTGAAATGCAAACATGATGTTTTGAGAGAAGTATAATGAAAAAATGTTTACAATTTAAAAAACAGTATGTTATCTGATTTTTCGTTAGATTTCTAGCAGGACGGGTCATAGTACAAAAGCGTGTCCTTAGATTGTATTACTGATTATTTAATTTGTCCATGTTTAATTACAAGGTACTTCTAAAATACTTGACAGTACATAAAAACACTCTTTACTTCATGATAAATTAAAATATTGCGTTTTTATAAAATTAACGGAATTTTTGTAAAACTTTATCTTTTCATTATGGACAATTATTGATAATAATGTATTAAACTCAAATACTATTAAAAACATGCTTATGTTGATGACATTCAAATTTATAAAAGTTTTTTAATAGAAGATATTAGTAGGTATTTCTAAAAATATAATTAATGATTTTTTTTTAATCATAAAAATATCGATGAAGTAATCCAGAACTCTAACACGGTAATGAATTGGTGCTTTATCTTGATGGAATCAGAAAGCATTGTTGGGAGCATTGGGTAGTCGTGATTTCAGTACAGCAAGGCGATGGTCTCTGAGTAGTTCCAAATACTTTTCATCTGTTAGAATTTCCTCAACGAAATAATTCTAATTGCAACACTGAGCTTTTCTGGACATTGATTAAGTATGGGCCTCCATCATCCATTTTGGATAGCCCAATAGCGACAAATTTGTTTATTAACCGTTCTGCTAAGATAAAGTGCAGCTTCAGAAAAGATAATACATTTGCCAAAATCAGCATCAGCACTGCACCTCTCCATCATGTTATCAGAAAATTCAATCCTGCGATCAGAACCGTCTTCATTCGACTCATGAATCAAAGTCACTTTGAGTGGATGCCATTTATGTTGGCATGCTGCCGACAGAGCATGCCGCCTTTTTATAACTGGCAGAGATCGCATATACAAATCAAAGATGCTTTACACTTTACAGTGACCTGTATCCGCAACTATGCATATTATGTAATTGTATCTGAGTCGCCCCGTGTCGAAAAGGAGAAAATAATAATAATGTAATCGCAAAACTGAAACGTCTGTGGGTTAATCCTACTGGGAATACCACAATAAAAAAACGCGCCATTTATGGTGGTGTGGAAATGAGTTCACTTTGAGTTTACAAAATTGTTATATTTATGTAACGAATAGCCAGGAAGAATAAAAAAAAATAACAAAAATGGAGTTTGACGATTTTTTGGAAAATGTTCATCTTTACACCGCTGTAACTCGTTACATATTAGACTTACAAAAAAAAGTTATATACAAAAATTTAAGGAATTTTGTCTTTTTTAACTTTGTCAGCTTTTTTGTCGTTGGATCAACCGTTACCGAGTTATTTTGAAAAAACCAATTTTTGCACTTTTCATTCAAGATGGCGGGTCGCGCCTCCCTACCAAAGTCGAAAACTTAAATTTTTCCCGATCCAAACAATATATATCAAAATCGCTTCTACCCCACCTTTTGTAGGGTAAAAATATCTACTGACGGGATTACGATCATTTTTCCAATTTATTATATTTCAGTTGACACTGGTAGATACTTTAATTTCACGTAGAGACTTATGATTCTGAAGTCGTCTTTGTTGTCGCTGCGTATACCTACTTCGCACAGAAAAAGGCAAAAACCAGAAACCGGTCTGCGAATGGATACGCTGCGGCCTCAAGGATTTCAATTTATTTGGTAACAATCGTTTACTAGTAGACAATCGTAATTAAGGCTAAATCATTTCTCTTTGTATGCTACAAATTTAAATCATCAAGAAGTGTGGGCGGTAACTTCATTTCATCTTCAATGAAATAAACTGTGAGGATAACGACTTTGTACTTTTTAGGTATTATTTTTTAGTATTTATTACTATTTGTAAAAATATGAAAACCTGATTTAAAGCAACTACTATAGTTTTATAGGAACTATTTAGGAAATTTGAAGTACGCTTAAAAATGAATTGTATCAATCTAAAATAGTTCTATAAACTTTTTTACCTGAATGGCTACAATACCAAATACATACAAGGTTTTTGTTATTTTCGTTATCGTGTACCTAAAGTACAAACAATTAAAATATAGATAAATTGATGATATGTGTAGATATTAAAAACAATCTCCATCATATTAAAAAGTGGTTATCCTCAAGGACTGAAAAAAATATTTACAAATATTTAGTTAATAATAATCGGGGATTTCCCATTATATTGAAAGTTTTATTTTGTTTAATGTATATGATTTTGTATTATATGTAATAGATATCTCTAAGTGGTTGTCATTTTAAAGTTTTCAACATATCGAAAACAAATTACATAATTTTGTAATTATTTATAATTGTTGCCAATTAAACAACCAATGAAATAAGATGCACATTTCTATTTCCGCATCGGCGCCGCGCCGTGCCGGCGTTGTCACATTGTCTGTATTTTTGTATCACTGTTTTGGTGGTTAATGTTTTGTTATTTTAATCAAAGTGAAAAATTTCAGTAAGTATTTACTGCAGTGAATAGTGATAGCATTGTCCTTGAGGAAACACATACAAAGTTTATTAATGTAATAAATACAATCAAACAAGGAATACGCTAATAAATAAAACTGTCAACAAGACAGTACCGTCTTTGATTTTATTAACCGTTCGTGTTTTAGCACGAAACTAGTCGGATGACATCAGAAGACTAAAATTCAAAACCGTTATTTTTCTTACTCTTTTATGGAGATCAAAACATTTCCAAAAAAAATTAGTGAGGTTAATTCTTCAAATACTATCGGATCAGCAAGTAAATATGTCAAATATGTCGGACATGCCCATTGCAGGGTATAATTAAAATACTAAAGGTCTATACTAAATAATAACTCTATGCTAGTGACTGAACCTTGGAAAAACTGCAAGTATTTCAAAATTACGCCGGGTGATGAGATGACATTAAAGTATATTTAAAATATGAAGCTAATATATTGTCGTAAGAAACATGCATATATTTTTTTCCATTAACTTGTTACAATAATAATAGTAATAATAAATTGTCTGTATTATAATACTCATACGAGGTACAAGCCAAACATTTCCAGAATTTCATTTTCGCGCTTGAACCAGTTGTAGTACCGTAGCTTGCCATTGCAGGCAGACCTTTCCAGCGCTGTTGAGCAGTGTTGCCAAAGTGTGGGGAATTCCTCAAATTCCGGGTAATTAAACACACTCGAAGGTAATTTTTGGGGAATGCTAATTTTGGGGAATTTAGGGGAATTCATTGGCTGCGTGATTTTTATTTAACTTTCTTGGATAACCGTTTAAATTTTTTAATAGCACAACTGCTGGCAGCTTCGACCATATACACACACACACACAATGGTTGAAGGTTGGCAGATGTTGTTTACAAGGTTAATGTGCGGCTGCGTGCTAAGTCATGAAGACCGTGGTGGGCTGCGACATCAATATATCTGGATAACATCAGATAAAAAAGAATAAAATTTTAGGTTGTCGTTCAGTAAATGAAAATGTACCTGTTAAGTAGTATATATTAGTAAAGCTGGCAAGTCGTGCGGCTATTCAGTGGTGCAACAGCTAGTAGATACCTGGTGAGGCAATGACCGGCCGGCGAAAAAATCAAAGCGAGCCGCTAGACTAATCCCTTGTTGTGTGTCGTAGTGTTTACACGCTAATTTATTCCTCTCCGTTGTATTGTATATTGTTGTATCGTTGATAATTCTATTTGTAGTATTTTATTGTTAATATTAATTTAATAATAAAATATGTCAGACTTGCGCAAGGGTAAAACGGCCATACGCTGACAAAGTGAATAATTTTATCGGAGAATTCCAGGATTTATTCTATAATGGTGCTACAATAATTTGCAAGGTGTGCGAGACAGACCTAATGTGCTGGAATAAATATGATTGTAGACGTCACGTAAATACTGTGCAGCATAAAACTAAGAAAAATGGCGTGCCTTCGAAAACAAAGTTTATATTCGATTTACTGCTAATGCTGATTGCCTGTGGTGTTTCGCTGCATAACTCGATAAACAACCATTTCGGGAGTTCTGAAATAAATACAATCCCTAGGTGAAGTTACCAAGTCGCGCAATATTGCGTAACTACGTACCAACTGTACGCGAAGACATTGTAAATAAGATCAAATGTTTATTAAAAAATAAACGGCTGCAGTTATGTGTTGACGAGACGACAGATCGTAAAAAAGTTCTGTCTGTGCATTTCCACTATTACTGGCTAGCAAAAGACTAACAGAGTGTACTGGCAAAACAATTACGGGGGTGGTGCTGGAGACGTTAGAAAAATTTGATCTGTCAACAAGTCAATTGTTGATGTTTGTGACCTATGGTGCCGCAACAATGCGTTTGGTAGGCCGCTCTCTTCAAGAACATGGTTATAGGTTGGTATATGTTACGTGTAAAGTGTATGCTTCACATCTTGTGGCAGAAACTATTCAACAAGGTTTTTCAGAGGTAGATGTATTAATAGCAAATCCTGGAATGGGTTGAAACCTTTGATGCGAAGATAACACTGACGTAGTTTTCCACGAAACACCAAAACACTATATACTGCACTCGACGCGCGTTTCGCCAACCAAACTGGCATTATCTGGAGATGATTAAAACTGTCTTAGTTTTAATCATCTGTCATCTGTCACGTCTACAAAATGTAAAAGTTGTCTAAGTTTAGAGAATCTATTGACAGGCATATTGGTAGAGGTCAAGGGAACTTGTAATTTAGGTTTCCATTAGCACCTAATCCTGGGATAATGTAGATTTTCCATCAAAATGTGAAGGCTAACAAAGGTTTTCATTTCCTCAACCGTTGTGGAAGAAAACTCAATCTCTTTTTGGGTAGCATATAAATTGGTATAGTTTACCATTCGTTCAAATATATCATCACAAAAATATTATTTGAAAACATAATAGGAGCTTTCAAGTTCTACAATATCTTCAAGAATTTCTTCTTAATGCTATTTTATAGTTGGGGTTATATATGTCAAACCCTTCCTCCACTTGATATCTTTTTTATTTGTTAGTTCATTATTTTCAATGAGGCAATTTACTTTGTCCTGATTGTGGTTCCTTCTGGACATCAATTTGGGGCTCTAGTTCTTGAACAACATCATAGATTCTATCTGGTTCTGGTTTCTCAACACCCTCAAGAATATCAGGCTCTGGTTCTTTAATCTCCTCAGGCACATCTAATTCTGGTTCTTCAAGGGGCTCAATGATATCTAAAAATTAGTGTTGTTTATAATTTATGGTTATGTTTACCTTAGAATTTTTACACCGTTGATTCACACACAAGTACAACACACTCGTGAAAATCCTGGAGTCCAAAACACACAAAAAAATAATACATACAACAAATGATAATTAAAATTTTTCTCCATAACAAAATAATTTTGCAACTTACTGCAATAAGGGCTAATGTTTTTAGGCTCACCAGTTGACGCTACTAGCCGAGTAAGGTCGTGTCAAAAGTTATTGTTAGGCGTGGGAAAAGTTTATAGGGTTTTATCATAATTATTTTGTACACCAGTAAACAAATAAACTTGTTAATTATGCCTCAGTGTAGTGCAGTTCCATTTTGTTCGGAAACAAAAGGCGGATATACTCTTCCGAAAGACAAAATTCACCTAAAACAGTGGTTGATAGAGATAACTTTACTCCTTTGAAACATTCGTGTGTTTGTAAGAAACATTTTAATCCTGGCGATTATGCATTGCCAAAGGAGTCTACTACAGAAAATCGTGAGTAATAATCATGCACATTTGTTGTTTTCATCATGCTCATTCTTGATATAACCTAACTTTAATGACATAAGACACCTCTAATAAGTAAAGTAATTTCCCTACTGAGCAAGTAAATTACTACTTTCCCCTTCTGCCATCATTGTGTTAAATATTTTTCAGCTAATTTTTATAAAAATTACTAAAAACTAGCGTTAAAAAGCCATAGTAATCATTAACGTTCAGTGACATTGACCTTTTCGTACACTAGCGCCTCTCTTGATGAATTCAAGCGCGGTAGTCCTCATTCAAATGTTACCAAGAAAAAATACAAAATAGAGGTCTACACGGCCATCTGTGCACAGTCATGGAAACATCAGTTTCATTCAAATGACTACTTTCTACAATATATTCTAGATGGCAGCATATGGCATGATTTAAAATATCATACTGTCCTAAATCTAGGACAATGTGATATCAAGGTAAAAACACACCGAGCTCAATAGGAAATATAGCACACCGAGCTCAATAGGAAATATATAAAAATAGGCTGTCCTCATTTGAGGACACGGTGAGTGAAAGGGGTATTTCGTAGAAAACTGATTTTCTTTTATTTTCATATCAAAGCTTTCAAGTCGCCCATCAGGAATGTGGAAATAAAGTAAAATCATTCTCGCGTTAAATAGAATATATTCATAAAAATTGTACTTGAAATCTAATATAGAATAGCAGGGGCGTGCGGTGAGTTTTGTTACAGGGGAAGCAGTTTGTGATATAGGGTGATGGGTAGTGCGAAGCCCCGAGCGAAGCGAGGCAACAATTTTTTTTAGAAAAGGGGCGTGGCTTCCATATACTCATTTTAAAGTAAATGTCGAAAACTGCAAAGTTATGATATCTAGAAAAAAAGTACAGTTGTAGGACCGCCACTCCTCAATAAACATAAAACATAAAAACACCACAAAAATTAGACAACCCCCGATTCCAAAGCCGAAGTTGCACGGGCGAGAATTACACTAATGAAAAAAACGCAGACACACAACCATACCCACCGACATTGCCAGCGCCGGTGGCGGGGATTGAACCCGCAGCGAAATAGAGAGTTTGTTCAGTCACACTAGCCATCGTATACTCTCTAGCCAACTATAAATTGAGCCGGCTAGTTAAGTAGTTAACATGCACATACCTACCTATTTATAATGTAGTTTAATCCGCCTCTCCTTTTTTGCGATGTCGGAAATAACTTCGTCGTAAAAGTTTGAATTTTGGGACATCCCCTTCACAAAGTCACTTTCTATTGTCAACAGGGACAATTTTGAAAGCCGTTCTTCACTGGTTGAATTTCTTGAAAAAGTTTTTATTCTTTTTTAAAGTCGAAAAACTGCGTTCAACCGAAGCACTAGTTGCAGGTATCGTCAACACTAATTCACACAATTTCAACACTTCAGAGTAGGCCTGATCCAAACTATTTTTTTTATAAAGATAAGCAGTTCGTTGGCGTTATGTTTCTGACTAATATCTTCTGTAGCATAAATAACTGAACGTTCCGATCGTAACCCAATTATATCAAAAAAATTTCCGTAGTAATCACTCAATGACTGAAGTGCGTTTTGTGGAAACTGTGTATTTTTAAATTCATTAAAATCACACAATCCTAAAAATTGTATATCACTAAAATTTTTAAATCTATTATTTAGTTGCCTAGTGATATTGTCCAAAATTTCGATAAAATGTCTTCGATAAGAAGTTCTATGATCCACTATAAATTCAGTTCGTATTCTTTTTTCTTTGCGGTTCTAAATTGTCATTACTAGTTTTCTCCCAGAACTTTTCAAATTCATTTCTTTTGATACAAATCAAATTTTTGAATTCTTCAATTTTCTTTACACAAAATCCAATGTCATTTGATTTAGTTTGCAAAATATTGAATAAATTGTCAGTAAATGGGAATATTTCGGAGAAAATATTTAACAAAAAATTAAAATCAAAGTCTCTTTACAATGAATCTGAGTAACCTCTGGATCCATTCAAAGTCTCAGTGTCCCAATCATCTTTGCTTTGTAAAATATTTTCAAATAAATCAATTAGAGGCTGTCGATATTCAGATACAGTTTGTACTAGCCTCCCATTATAATTCCATCTTGTTGGAGCAATTCTGGGTAGTCTCTTCTGTACTTCCAAATCTAAAGCTCATGTCCGTTTTGATGATTTTGAAAAAAGGCAGCCATTCCACTAATACTTGAAAAAAATACTTTGCACTCTTTAAGACACGCTGCAGATTGAGCAAGAACTAAATTTAATCGATGCGCAAAACAATGTACAAATATTGCATTCTGAAAAGTCTCTTTTACTTTGGCCTACAGGCCCCGAATTCACCAGCCATTACAGCGGCCCCATCATAACCTTGGGCGATAAGTTTAGCACCACACTGTAGATCATCGATTATCTGACAAACTATAGTATATAAAGCTGCGGCCGTTCTTTCCGTTGTTACGTCTAAAAATCCTAAAAAAGCGCTCTTGGACTTTCCCATTTGGATTTATGTAGCGTACTACGATTGACAACTGAATAATATTCGTAATATCGGTTGTTTCATCTAACATAATTGCAACAAAAGGAGCTTTTTTTATTTCTTACTTGATCTTTTCTAAAACAATATTGCTTATCGACTAAATCAAATCATTTTGATTATGATTTGATTTACCGCGAAATATCGTGGAGTTGTTCCAGATGGTTACTTAAAATTGTATCGTATTTTGCTAATAAATCAACTAAATTGATAAAATTGCCCCTGTTAGCAACGCTCTGAGATTCAGTATGACCTCTAAAACTAAGTTCATTTTCGCCGAGAAAACAAACAATGTCAATAAGTCTTTTTAACACTTCTCGATTCTTTTTTATAAGTTCGTTATGCTTACGGCCACTTTCTTTCAACTGCTGATCTAATGAATGCTCAATTCGTGATTTTCGAAATGTTTATTCTTTTAGCACCGCTCGCAAATGAGTTTCACACTTACCATGCCTTTTTGTCACTTTGTGAATGTTGTTTAAATCTGAAAAGCCAATTTTATTCCAAACACCTTTTTCATTTGTGAAAAGTACACATGGCCAACAAAACAATTTACACAAATTTTCACAACCCCTTAACCACTGATTAGTACTGTACACTTCAATATTAAAGTACCTATAGCATGATTTAACTTTCGTTTTTAAGAGTTTTAAATCAGGTGTTGGTCTCCCGTTTCTAATAATATCCAGTTTATCTTGAAACGAATATGTTGAAAATCCCCTTTTCAACAAATTGCACACCACACAAACTCAAATAATATTTTCCACAGTGCTAGGACCAGCTTCCAAATTTAATAAGCAATTCTAAAACTGCTTACACGCGCACTAATATTCAACGTTTTAAAAATCACTTGTCGCCGCACCACAGTTTTAGAAACACCAAAAAAAGTGTTTACAAATATAGCATAAAAGCTGAGAATAATACTAGGAAGATTAATATTAAGTATAATATTAAAATCGATATTAAAATCGAGATTAAAATCTATAAAACAAAACGTATTACGGTGCTATACAGCTCAGATATCAAGATTATGAAGTGGGGATGGGATGCATTTCAAGAAGTTGCTTGCATATATCGAAGTCGCGCGAGTTCGTGTTGGCTCGATTAATCGAGTGCGTCATCGTTACGGTTTTATCATGCAACATTATCTCAGCTGTTGAAAAGCAGGGCCGTGTCTATTGAAATTGGGTAAAAGTAAATTTTAATGATTAATATATGTGATAAATAATAATTAGGTTCTAATTATGTGTTTTTTTTACTAATCCCAGGGGAAGCACTGCTTCCCTTGCTTCCATGGACCGACCGCCACTGAAGAATAGGTATGCTCTGATTATTTCGTATTACTTGCACTTTTCCTTTTTATTTCGTTTTTTGGGGCTTACTACCACATGAATAATTTTTGGTTATGTAAAACATACAGTTAGTTATCCAGTATTTTACTGGCAAAATAAACTTTTGCGCTTGTGACCAAAAGATTAGTCAGAGGGTGTTTTTTGACAATATGAGACAAAAAAATAATTTATTTCGCTACATTTCGGAAACGAGTTATGTATTTATCTTTTTGTAGAATATGTGAAGCGTGACACATATTATTTGTTTATATAATATGCATAGACACCCACATAGAACTGTTGACACTTAAAAATTATACGATATGGTAGATAACTAACTGTATTTTACTTGCAGCTCCGATTTTGGCTTGGGGGTTGTCTAATTTATGTGGTTTTATGTATATTTTTTAAAGTTTTTAGATAACCAAGAAATATTCGTGGTAGTGAACCCAAAGAAAAAAAAAAAATAGATAATGCCACAAATAACATTCAAACAATATTATGAATATAGCAAAGTGATAAATAAAGATATTCTTCTGTTTACACTATGCATTAAATTGGAAGCAAAATACTTATAGTATATATATTTTTTTCAGATGATGTCGAATTTCTATCCGGCTTTGTTTTCTCTTTTCGGGTTGTTTCAAACCTTTTTTGTGGTGATATCTTCCTTTTATTATTACATTTTTCAGGTCTTATTTCAAAATCTTCTTGGCATTTGATAGATTCAATTATTGAAGAAAAGGCTAGCATCGCTTTATCAATAGCTTGGCACCCTTCAAATGTACGAATGCATTCCAAAATTGATTTAAATTTTTATTACTACAAGTTCAGTGGCAAATGGATACAAAATGGGAGTTCAACACAGAACTCACTATGTCTATGGAGTTCAACAGGATTTGTGAGATGTTAGATTAGTTTAAATTTGTAACTGCAACTGCGCATGTGCAATGTGACTCCTGCGGTTTGATCCCTAGATACTAGTTCTTGTTTATCCCAGCAGACTTTCTGTTTCCGTGAGTTACACAGACGACCTACTTACCAGTTGGATAAGATATCGACGCAGCAGGGATAGCAAAAGCTTATAAATATAGGTTACCGTAGATTAAGACACTTATTATATTCATTTGTAATAAAATCACATTTAAAAAGTATTTTATAGCTGATTTCTTCCAGCTTTAAAACTTGTAATTGTTTTTAAAAACCGGGTCGTTACGGCCATCAACCTAACTGGCGATTGAAACTACATTTAAAAAGGAGATTTGTGTCTATTGCGGTGATCCGGGAGGAATCACGATCCATCCTTGAGACGTACAGGAGCGACTTCCAGAGAGCATTTCAAGACTGACAGTAGCGGTGGGACAAGTTCATAACGTCACATGAGAATTACCTACTTTAAAGGCATGTGGACGTTATAGATTAGAGGTACATTTTTATTTCATTAAAACTGGTTACGCGCCTTTCGCTTAATAATGCAAATAAACATATCGGTTAAATTTGTTTTCGTATAATGTGAAAACATTCGCAGAACTAGAAAAAAACTGTTCAGGAAATCAGCTGGCCGGAGCGCGAGACGTAGAGTAGTTGTATGAATGCCGCTTTGTTCTACGCAAAATTTACACATATTATTTAGATTTCATGTTGTATCTCGAAGTGAATTATAATTAGTAGGTATCTTCCTAATATTAGAGATTATATTATTCATTGCAAGTTGGTGAATAATTTAAAGTGTCGGAAATATCCTTTTTTTCCCATCCTTCATCTTGGTTGCCGATTTAAATATCACCATCATCCCTGCAAGTCTGCATTTATTTCAAAAATTCAAAAGGAAAAACAGTCTCCAGTCAAAAAGTTCATAAATGCACCCATTGAAAAGCATGGGCTTATAAAAAAAACATTTCGGAAATATTTGGCTCTTACTCGTACAATACCAATAGATATATAGAAAAAGGGTGAAGCCTAGCTGAAGCCACTTTACTATTATCAGAGACTATATAGTCTCTGCTATTATGTTATGAGTTGTACAATGCACAACTCTATAAATAAATATACGTCAATAAAATTGGTTCAATAAATTTAATAAAATCTAGTAAATTAGGCTCATTAATTTTTTAATATCAGTTTATAAGGGAATTTGTTTTTTAAAATTCCATTTATTTATGCCATCTGTTGATATTTATCAAAAGCAGAGACCAATCGAATAATTAGTATTTTTTATAATAGTAATATAGACAATATCGCAACTATTGGGTCCCCTGGACCTCCTTTCAGCTGGCCAATTTTGCTCATAACCGAATATATCATTGACTTTGGCCTTTAGAACATGTGTACCAGCTTGAAAGCTTTATCTCAAAAACTGTGGCTGCTATCGCGATACTACAGACATGCCAAAAGATTTTTTTCCCATAAAGTTATATGTTTTTTTATTATAATTCATCGAGATTCGTTCAGAAATGCAATACAATTTTTTTTATGTTTTTTCCCAAAATTGTACTTTTTTTCTTCTTTCATTCATGCTTCTGGTACCACATTCACCAAATTTAATGCGTCACCCAAAATGTTGTCGAAAATCTTAACTGCCAAATTTGGGAAGTCTCCCATTAGTATTTTTTGAGTTATTGCGGATACACATACACACATCCACACATTCACACACGCGCACCGACAGACATCATTCGGAAAATAGTCAGAATGGATTCAGGAGGGTTCAAAACGTATATATCAATCAAAATCTCTAGACCGAAGAAAATCACGATTACTATACTTCCTTACATTAGGTAAAATAAAGTAAAAAAGAATTAAATAAATAACGTCGGCAAAAGTCAGATATGAACAGATTTTTTTGAGTTTGGAGATGCTAGTGAAATAATTTAATACATTGTTCTCCCTAATGTATATTAAATCATTTACATGTAAATATACAAGAAACAACATTTTAACTCTACAATAAAAAAAAAGATATTATAATTTTACTTCTCTATTCTCAATCTTCACTTATAAATTGAGATATTCAAGTAGACCCAGGGCTGCAGAGCAAAATTAGTTAGACTAACTGACAGGAAACATCTAGATGATACACTAACCTCTTTTGTTTTGGGTATAGCTAGTTTATTCCAAACAAAATAACATTATTTTTTTTAACTAATACACAGTATACGTGGTTATATCTAATTATTCCCACTTTATATTAATATTAATGCAAAACACCGGTTTACTAGAAATAATTTCTAAAATTAAAAAATATGAGTTTGTATTTACAATTTGTTGATACCAGTTTCAGGTCAGATTTTCATTTAGGTTCTAAGTTAATAGTTGTAATATTCGGTTTGCAGTCCTTAAAGGTAATGCGCATTATTTTTTGCAGATAGAGACGAAATTTAATTGAGCATTAAATAACACACTAATAGACATTTTCTCTCTTCATTTCCGCATCCGTATTTCCATTTTGTGGTTCCTGAACATGGATTTTTTTGACTAAAAATAGTAAAAGAGGAATAATAATATTTTTGTGTAGAAATTATATTTCTTACCTTTTTTATTTCCTCCTCCAAACAAATGCTTTTCAATTATAATTAGAGGTGATTCAAAAGCCAGTGTCCAAAATATGGATACAATTGTTGCTACAGTGAAATGACCACACCAAGCATAAAACTAAAACAAAAAAATCTGAAAATCGGTTGACCCTGCAGGCCATCCTTGAAACTTCCCGCTATTTTCGAGCTTAAAGCGCTCAAAAATATACGTATTAGCTAATTTTTGAGCTCTCCGAGCTCAAAATATTATACACATACATATTTGAGCTCTACGATTAGGTGAAAAATCTCGAAGTTATATTAAAATAAACATTTTTTTTGTAACTTTTGAACTGCGATATCTTTTGAACAAATTAACCAATCGAGATGCAGTTTGCAGCATTCAACGCAGTTTTTCAAGTACAAAAAGTTATATTTGTACCAAGAATCAATCCGACAAAAATTTTGAATGTTATTTCAAAAAAAACACTTTCATGCGAATTTTTTGTAATCGATATCTCTTGAACGAATCAACCGATTTTGATGCAGTTTACAGCATTCAACGCAGTTTTTTAAGTACAAAAAGTTATCTTAGTACCAATAATCGATCCGACAGGAATTTTGAATGTTATTTCAAAAAAACACTTCTTTGCGAATTTTTTCGTAATCGATATCTCTTGAACGAATCAACCGATTTTGATGCGGTTTGCGACAGTCGACGTTGTTTTATAAGAAAAAGAGCTGATTAGATTTTGGAATTGATCGGTTCAGTAGTCTAAAAGATATTCCAAAAAGAATATATTTGTGAGATTTCTCAAAATCGACCGGGCCGAATCGGTTCTAATTCTCAGGAAATCTAAGTTTGTCAACCCCTTTAGAATGCCACAAACCGCGTTTCGATCGGTCAAGCCGTTCAAAAGTTATACATACAGCCATACAGACACCATCGTGGGAATAGTCAGAATAGCTTCTTAGGACCTCAAAACGTCGAGATCTGACAAAAACTCGATTTTCGAAAATCGGGGTGAAACCAATAACTTCCCGATTTCTGAAAATTTTCAATTTTCTTAGCGGGAAGTTAATAAGTGCAATGATTTTTTAGAAACACCACAAACTTGAAAAATAGCTTAAGAAAAGATTGTAACATATAATCTTTGGCCTAAGCAATGAACCTATATTCGCAAAATATCTTTATGTTATGATTATGAAAGTTTTATTTGCCATAATAAAAGTCAAGCCTTTAGCTATTTTCAAGTTTCGCCAATTTCTAATATAGTAGAGTGCTCGGCGGCGCGGCGGCCAATAATTATTCGCATAAAAGTAAGTTCTGTGGGGATTTAGTTGTTACAGGCTGAATTCTATATCAAATGAGTGTTTACGCAAAATACTTAGACCGTCAAAAATCGCCATGTGCAAAAGGGCACTAAAATTCGAAGTGGAAAAATTGCAATTTTTTTATATACTTTTCAGCAATGGTTTTGTAAGGCACATATTTTTTTTATAATTTTCAAATATTATATTATACAGGGTGTCCCAGATTTAAACGGACATACTCTAGTGGAAGGTAGAGCACACTCAACTGAGTTCAAAACGCCCCTATATTTACCGTTGAATGTGAACCGTTTTTGAGATACGGTTTTTGACCAGAAATTTAGTCCGCCATATTTTTGAAATAACTGCACATATTTAGCTAAAATTTGGTATACATATTATACTCTTTTACGTTAATAAATAACTTAAGTAATTTTGGAAAAATTTCAGGACCGACCTCCATTTTTTAATATGGCTCTTAGGTTAGGTAACATCACACTGTATATTGTTTTTTGGTAAATGTTAGTAAACTTTTAAAAAGCCTATGGACCAGTTTATGAAATAATGTCATAATATTTGATGGCACGTTTATGGTTATTCTTCAATAAATTTTCAAAAGTATTGAAGGACAAAATTTGACATTTTACAAATAATACAATCCAGTTGCAAACATCATTATTTTATTAATTTTAGCTAAATACCCCGTAGACGAGGTTGTTATTTGTTTTTGTTTTGACATTCAGTCTTTTCCGTCCAAAATAAAGCACATTCCATTTATTTCACGAATTAAAATTTAGTAATAAAACGATGCGATTAACACATGACATTGTATCATTAAAAATCCCAAGTAGGCACATGTCAAATGTGTAATTTTACAAATAAGAATTACTGTTCGCTCTTAATAATTATTAGAATAAATGATAAAAAACCAGTTATAAAACTAAAAATTTTAAGATGCCGTTTCAATTTAGTAATGAAGATTATGCGGATATTATTTTTCTGTATGGCTTTTACGACGGAAATGGGAGAGCCGCAAAAAGAGAGTATCAAAGGCGTTTTCCAAATTGCCGTGTATCAGATCATAAAACGCTTTCAGAGGTATACCAATTTAGTACGGAACATGGACAATTTCCGTCAATGACAAAGCATGAACATGTTCCCAGAGCTTTTCTACAAGAAGAGCAAATATTACTGGTTGTGGAAAATAATCCATCCATAAGTGTTAGAAAAATAAATAATGAGTTAGCAGTACCTAAGACAATAGTATGGCGAACATTAAAGAAGGAAAATTTGTATCCATTTCATGTTGAAACAGTTCAACGTCTAGAAGACGGCGACGACGTTCCACGCTTAACATTTTTAGGTGAATTTTCGCTCACAGAAGAACAATAACGAGAGTTCTATTCACGGATGAAGCCCAATTCACACGTGACGGAATTAACAACTGTAGAAATCAGCATGTTTGGGCAAGCGAAGTGCAGTGATTCAGAAACATTCCCAATACAGATTTAATATTAATGTGTGTTGTGGTATTGTAACGAAGTGATTTTATTTTATAGAATTAAGTTAGGTAAGTAGGTACTATTTGTCTGTTTTGAAAAATATTTTAACCATTATAGTACTGCGCTTGTAAATAATAACAGTTTAATTATTAATTATAGATAGGTAGTATTGATATGTTTTTATGGACATTCCACATATGCCGGCAGTACGTGAATCGCTAAACGCGACGCGCGCATTATGACCCGCGCTAACGTGAAGGAGCCCGAGACTGAAAATAATCAAATTAGTTTCCGTCCGACCGCCAACCGAGGAACCACGCCGATCAGCACAGTAAGTAAACTCGTGAGTATAAGGATATATTGGTATTTAAATTTCATGCGGAATTAAGTCAATAAACGGGTGACGTAGTTGTAATATACCGCGCATGACTACCGTGTCTCATCCTACTCCTGCGTTGGCAGTGTTTAGTAGCATGAGGATTTTACAATCAAGTTAGTCTCCGTCTGACCGCCACCCGAAGCACCACGCCGACAGTAAGTAAACTTGTTGTGAGTATAAAGGTATAGGTTTGTTTAAAGTGAATTCGGGTGACGTATTGCTATATTCCGCGCATGACTAACGCGTCCCATTCTACTTCTGCTTTTTAGCAGAGTTTAGTAGCTTGAGGATTTTTCAAAGCATCAGAGAACAGTCCGTTACCGCCGCCCGTACCGACCAGACGTGCCGACCCCGACCGCTCCAAGAGGAAGCAGCCCAGGATCCGGAAGTAGGTAGCAAGGTTTGATAAAGATTTGGTAAATAGATAGGCATAGTGTGCTTGTATTGGCGCTCGCTTCCCCTCCTGGTATCCGTCCGCCGTCTGCTTATGACCGATTAATTTATTGCTGTTTACCGTTTCACCGCTTCATTCACCGGATTACCGTATCGAACCTATTGACCGCCCGCTTACTGCCCCGCTCGCCCGTAGTTAAACCGTTGTAGTATAAATTTGTAGTATAAGTTTGTAGTATAAGACCGCTTGTAGTATAAGACCGCTTGTAGTATAAGACCGCTTGTAGTATAAGATCGCTTGTAGTATAAGACCGTTTGTAGGATAAGTTGTAGTTACTAAGGTGTATAAAGTGTAAATAATAATTAGTGTGTAGAATAAATGTACATATATTGAATAAGAGTCTGTTCATTAACTGTAGTGTGTAAGCTGCCTTTTTCTCGACCCCTGGCTTCGCCGTATCTTCACTGTAGTTGCCCGGCCTCTATCGTCCCGCCGATAGAGTAAAGTGGTGTTTCTGCACTCTAAACAGAAACTGGCGCCCGAGATATCCGTACCGTGTGCACCGCCGTAGTGTTGGGCGTCAAAGTGACACTTCTGCTCTTGGGTAGAGCAGCGAGGTACGTCACAGTATTTACAATAATCATCTAATAGGGCCCCACATTTTTGAAGAAAGGCTAACTGGTGAAGTTTATTTAAACTTCCTTAGAAATATCTTGCTAGATTTATTAGAAGGCTTCAATACTAGGGGTTTGTGGTTTCAGCACGATGGTGCTGGACCCCATTTTTCTGTACTGGTCCGGGATCATCTGAACCAGCATTACACCAACAAATAGATTGGTCGCGGAGGTCCGGTAAACTTGCCACCGAGGTCTCCTGATCTTACATCTCTGGATTATTTTTTATGGGGTCATCTCAAGTCAGAGGTGTACAATGAAGAGTTCAATACACGAGAACAGCTTCTAGAAAGAATTATTACTGTATGTGATAACATTAGAAATAACCCGAAAGTGATTGATAGGTCAGTGAAAAACATATTAAAGAAAATATATTGACGCTGGGGGCATTCATTTTGAAAATCTGTTATATTTTTAATTATTTGCACAGTTTTTGATTTTTTTTTCAATTATTTAAAGTTCTAAATAAATTTATTTTGTCAAAATAAAATTGCAAAATTTTGTTTTTAATATTTTCAAGTTATTCTCAAAAGGTGTTTAATATTTTTTTAAATTGTGCTTGTTAATTCAAGCCTCTTCACTAACATTATTTTCTTTCATGAAAGAAATGGAATGTGTATTATTTTGGATGAAATTTAAACTAAAAAAAGCTTAGAAACACTGAATGTCAAAACAAAAACAAATAACAACCTCTTCTGCGAGGTATTTAGTTAAAATTAATAAAATAATGATGTTAGCAACTGGATTGTGTTATTTGTAGAATGTCAAATTTGGTCTTTCAATACTTTTGAAAATTTATTGAAGAATAACCATAAAAAAAGTACCATCAAATATTATGACATTATTTCATAAACTGGTCCATAGCCTTTTTTAAAAGTTTACTAACATTTACCAAAAAATAATATACAGTGTGATGTTAACGAGCCTAAGAGCCATATGGATACCACATTTTATCTAAATATGTGCAGTCATTTCAAAAATATGGAGGACTAAAGTTCTGGTCAAAAACCATAAAACAAAAACGGTTCACATTCAACGGTAGGTATAGGGGTGTTTTGAACTCAGCTGAGTGTGCTCTACCTTCCACTAGAGTATATCCATTTAAATCTGGGACACCCCTGTATATTGGAGTCTATGAGAGAATGAAATTTAAAATGGCAATATATCGGTTTGAAATGCTTCAATATCTAATTCAATTTAGGCAATGCGTTTTCCTCGTATTTTCTTCGAAGCGAAAGCCAAGATCAAAATTTTGTGCTTTTAAGAAAAATTTATTTTTATCGTTTCTGAACAAAATTGTGTGTATTTGTGGAATTATAATGTTATGACTAAAAACCGTATATCAGGTAGTCATTCCAGTTACTAGCTTACATACAACTCTTGTATCAGTAATAAAATGAGAACAAATATTGTCATATGTAATAGTACATGATTTTTTTAAGAATGAATTAATAACGTTCTCTGACATTATTTTATTGTATATTACTAATTCCTTGCAAACTACAACACATTTATGTACTCGAGTAATTAAATGAAACAGTGAAGAAACAAAAAACTATATTGTAAATATGGGTGCTGTCATGTTACAAATATAAGATGTATTGTTATCTTTTAAATGTAGAAGATTAGTATAGTCAGTGAAACTTACATATAATGTGACGGGACGTGCGGAGCAAAACCTCTTCTGAAAAAAATATAAAAAAAATCGCATTTGTCTCTTCTATGCCACTATATGCTTAACTTGCTTTTTAATTTTAGTGCCTTTTTACACAGGATGATTTTTGACAACCTAGAGATTTTAAAACATCAGTACATAAGTATTCATTTTATATAAAATTCAGCTTGTAACAACGAAACCACCCCCAGAACTTACTTTTATGCGCATAATTGAGTACCAAGTACTACCAATACTCACAACATTATAATCAGAGAAATAAAATCTCTCTCGAACAGTAGCAAGGTACCAAGCTAAGGTTGATACATGTGTCAAATATATACAATAAGTCAGTCTTCCAAACACTTGCATTAGAGGTCCAGTTAATATCCAGTTTACTATACCTAAAAAAATACTGGTTTTGAATAAGAATAAAATTAAAAATATACCTTAATCATTGTTACTAAATCCAGAGCATTGTCATAAAATGAAATTATTTATTTGAACTTAACCTAAAGACAGTGGAGGGTTATGCGTTTTTTTACATTTGTATTTGAATTTTCTAAAGCAAGAATTTTTTGCCCATATCCACCTATCGCTGAAATTCAACGAATTTGGAATTTGTTGTTATTGATATTTATTAAAACCGTTACCTCAACTTGGGAGGTAATTAGTATAATATGGTAATAACTTTAAGGTTCGTAATATGTGCTGTACTATGTAGCATTATTTAGGGTATATTTTATGTTTCTTTGAAAAGGTATTATAGCACTCCTTCCTTTAGAGGGATCGACTATTGTAGTCTCAATACACTGTAATGCAACTGCAGAATGCCCTACACTGCGGAACGAGTTTGGCAACGCGCTCTGCACGCGAGTGTTACATGCTATTTTTCTACAACCACATTTTCAGAAAATGTGAAATATATCTCAGTATTTTGAAATTCATCAAACGTCACAGTGATATTTCTCTCATGATCCCTTCGATTTACCGTAATGTTCGTGGATCGACTGGTTTTCATATACTTTCGTTTCAATGGAGACTAATATACCGGGTATAACAGGATCATAGTACATCCCCCTTTTCTCCTTTAGTTTTGAAGATAAATGATTGAAATTAGGGATATCCTATATACATAATAAGCGGCACTATTTGACATACAAGTGATTTCCTTTCACTAACTTTCGATTTTTAAATGGAACATCCTGTATATTATTGCATTTTTTGAATTCTGCATAATTTTCTAAATCCAACGATACTAAATAAGTGACATTTCAAATGTCAATATTTTTTATAATATAATTTTTAGTTTTCAATTTAAGTATGCCATGACGGTTCCGATTTATTTTAAATGACCCGTGTTATGCTAGAAAAAATCGAAATCCCGTCAAAAATACTAAATTTGAGCAAATAAAGTTAATCAAAATGGTTTTTGGGGGAATACTCAATTTTTTCAAATGGAACCATATTGGTACTGTGGTATCATTTATTAGTACTATTAATAAGAAATATATTCATGTGTCGTATTAAAATGTGTGATAAATACAAACAAAATTCCAGCTAAACGAAAATAAGAAAATACAATTTTGTTCTAATTAAATGTTAAGAAGTAACTAACTAAGGTGGCTTTGAAAACAATGAAATATTTAGCGTGTTAAACATTTGTTGGTTTACCGGTGTTTTTATTGGTCTTTAAAAATTGTTGAAAATTCTTGTTAATTGTGTTCAAAATGCCGCAAATTTATACAAGAGATGAAAAAGGTGGACATGTTAATTATTTATGTGGAATGTAGAAAAAATGCCGTTGCGGCTAAAAACATTTATGCAGAACGATATCCTGATAGACAATGTCCAGCGAAAAATCATTGTAATCATCTTGAAAATCAATTCCGAAGTGAGCCCAACAATGATCCCGAAGAAAAATTCATTCTTGACGAAGGAATGGAAATTAATGTTTTTGCTCGAGTAGAAGTTGATAAGACTGTTTCTTTAAGGCAAATTGGGTTTGAATTGGAAATTAATCACCAAACAGTAAGCCGAATTTTGCACAAATACCACTATAAATCTTTTAAATACCAATTGCACCAGCACTTGTACGAAAATGATTACGAAAGTAGGATGGAATATTGCAATTGGATTTTGCAGAATAACGTGCAGCCAAACAATAATTTTTTGGGAATGATTTTATTTTCGGACAAGTCTAGGTTTACAAATTTGGAATTATTTAACCAACAAAATACAAAATATTGGCCAGAAGGAAATCAAAATCTATTAAGGGATGGTAACTTTCAAGTGCGGTTCGGTTTCAATGATTGGCTTGGAATAATCGGTAGTAGAATCATTGGTCCAATAATATTTGAAGGACCCCTGACTGGTACCAGATATTTGGGATTTCTGCAAAATGAAATTGAGGACAGTTTAGCTCAATTACCATTCCATTTACGACAGGGAATGTATTTCCAACAAGATGGCGCTTCTCCCCGTAATTCAAGAATAGTAATTGATTACCTTCAACGAAGATTCGGAGAAAACGTAATTTCGACGAATGGTCCTGTGAGGTGGCCTCCAAGGTCACCTGATTTAACACCCCTTGATTTCTTTGTTTGGGGTCATTTAAAAAATATTGTCTATGCAACCGCCGTTACAACCCGTGAAGACCTGGAGCCACGAATAAGATGCGCAATGCTATTAGCATAACTTGGTATGTGTTACACATGCCATCGCAAATTCACTGGATCATGGTGGTCAAACAGACATAATTTATACAGACTTGTCTAAAGCATTTGACAGATTAGATCATGGGCTCCTATTGCAGAAGTTGTCAGCTTTAGCTCTAAGTCTTGACTTTCTAAGCTTCTTTGAGTCATATCTGGGCAGCAGAACATTAAACGTGAAGTATCATGGGTTTTCATCCATTGAAGTATTAGCGACGTCAGGAGTTCCGCAGGACTCTGTTTTGGGCCCACTATTATTTATAATCTTCATCAACAATATCTGCCAAGATATACAAAGTAATGTCCTCCTATATGCTGATGATCTTAAATTGTTTGCATCTATTAATTCTGAAGAAGACTGCCATCGATTACAGCATGACCTCTCAAAAATAAATTCATGGTGTGAAAATAATAGTTTACCTTTAAATATATCAAAATGTAACGCGATGACTTTTACGAGGAGAAATAACTCGATAAAATTTTCCTACAAAATAGGCAAGGAAATAGTTACGAGATGCACTCAATTCAAGGATCTCGGAGTCATCTTTGACTCAGAACTAACCTTTACTGCCCACATAGATCACATAACTGCTAATGCCTACAGAAATCTAGGCTTTATCATGCGAAATTCAAGGCATTTTAAAGATATTTCCACACTTTCTCTCCTGTTCAATGCTTTTGTACGGCCAAAACTGGAATACGGTGGTATTGTCTGGAATCCACATTACAATATTCATATCCTTAATTTGAAACGGGTTCAGAGAAGGCACGATAAACATCTTTCATTCAAAGCTGACGGAATTTATCCTTCCAGAGGCACGCCACAATCTGACTTACTAGCTAAATCTAAATGACTTAGCAACACGTAGGATCTACTTTTCTGTGTTGTTCCTACACAAACTATTAACAAGTCAGACTGACTGGCCGGATATTCTTAGTTCCATACATTTCAAAGTTCCATATTTTCAAACTCGCTCACACGACATCCTCTACTTAGCTACACCAAGAACAAATGCACTAAAATCGTCGCCTATTCACAATACGTGCTCAAATTACTTAAGCTATCAGTCGAACTTTGATATTTTTAATTGTAGTGTTAATAGTATAAAGCAATGTATTTTGAATCGCTCTTAAGTAAACCTCTTGCTCATACCAAACCACTGTTTAATCTATCTTCTCATAAATATTGCATTCTCTTTTTTAGTTTAATAGTAATTATTTTATCTTGCCCTGTAATTGGATGCATATCTGTCTGGGCAACTGTATTCATAAAATAAAAAATAAAATAAAATAAAAATAAAATAACGGCCCAGCAATTGGCGAACGTTCTTCGAGAAACAGCTATGCGAGTTCAGAAGTGCATTAACGTCAATGGACAGCATTTTGAACAATTGTTGTAATGTGTTGTGATCATTTTCTGTATTCCAAAGCCACCTTATGTATAACAAGGTAATTACAGCAAAATTGTATTTTCTTATTTTCTTTTAGCTGTAATTTTGTTGTATTTATCGCACATTTTAATACGACATATGAAAAAAATTCCTTATTAATAGTACTAATAAATGGTACCACGGTACCAATATGGTTCCATTTGAAAAATTGCGCTTTTCCCCAAAATCCATTTTGATGAACTTTATTTGCTCATAAATCGCGTAATTTAGTTTTTTGACAGGATTTCAATTTTTCTAGCATTACACGGATCATTTGGAATAAATCGGAATCGTCATGGCACACTTAAATGGAAAAAGAAAAATTATGTTGTAAAAAATATTGACGTTTGAAATGTCACTTATTTGGTATCGTTAAATTCAGAAAACTATGTAGAATTCAAAAATGTAAATATACAGGGTGTTCCATTTAAAAATCGAAAATTAGTGTCACTTCCTGCGAAACCGAAAGTGAAACGAATATCACTTGTATGTGAAAACGTGCCGCTTATTATGTATAAGGATATCCCAAATTTCAATCAATTATCCTCAAAACTAAAAGAGGAAAGGGGGTGTACCATGATCCTGTTACACCCGGTATAATGCTGATTTCATAATTTCGAAATTACAATTCTCATAATTTCGTTAAAATAATTATTAGTAAAAATCATACTAAAATGAACAAAAGTGAAAACGAAAGTGATTGTCAAGACTTCCCGATTACTAATAAAGGTGCTGAAAATGCATGATTTGAAATACTACCATAGAAATCTAGATAGAGGTATATTGGCGAACGCAAATTATTTGTAAGAACGAAATCCAAGCAAATGAAATCATCAACAGGTTGGTTTTCGTATTCGATACTTAAAAATTCCATGATTAAAGATAATATGGGCATCTGTAAGTTCCCGAAGCTAATTGCTTTTCTGAAAAGAAAATATGTGGGCTATAGAGCAAAAAATCCTTAATTTTTTTCTAGAGATGAGAACAGCAGATTTCTTCTTCAAGCACCAGAAATAGTCATATTTAATAATGAAAGTAAAATACGACTATGTTTTATATTATATATTTCTCAATAATTAACAATAATGTTTACTGTATGTTGCATTAATATTGGGAATAGCTGGGGCTTGCGGAGGAGACGAGTTCATGAAACTGACTATAGACGATGTTATACAAGAGGGATATTCTGTGCTGGTCGTTAAAACACCCAATACTAAGACACACATACCAAGGAGTTTCACGCTAACTAGTAGAGAAGATTAGCTATACGAAAGGGAAGTAACTCAGTCAATTGGTGGGTTTGAACATGGTTGGAAATGATTGTGGGATACTATTTCTTACAATGCACATGCACAAAATACAAAATTAATCTATTAGCCTTGCTAGAGAACACCACTTTAATTGTTTTACATTGTTTTGTTATAAAACGACAACTGTCAAAGTCTCTAATAGTTTTTTAATTTCATTTATTAAGAAAGCGCAGTCGTGGAAAAAATATAACATGTGTTAAAAGTAAGAGGAAAAGTACTTTTCTCACGAATGTGAAAGTTTGCGGCACGAGCTGATAGACGAGCTCAATAATAACTATGCACCTAATAATAGTGACGAATTTAGGATTTGGCAAAGAGGGTACGTAACAATGGCGTATTTAGGGGAGGCAGTAGTAGTTAAAACATTGATTTTATTATTTCTAGAGTGTAGCTAAGATGTACACCCCTAGAACAAAATCTTGACTAACATTGGATCTTAAATTTGGATTTTGTTAGGTATTAAAACTAAATTATCATTTGTGGTGAATTAAAACAACCATGTCTGTCCACAAACTTTTGCATTCAGCTGAAAATGATAGATTTATCAGCATTAAAAATCACTGTAAGTATAAAAAAAAATTAAATTAATTTTTTCAGAAACTTATTTGCAGTAGAACTTTTTTCGTGCAGCGAGATTAGAAAACGTTCCAAAGATAGAAGCCAGCGGCGTGACGTCACATGCTCGCTGGGTAGCTGCCCATAGCACAGATTAAATGTACATTTACATTAATCTAAGCCCATAATAAATAAATAAGTTAACTGCGCTAGTTGTAATAACTCAGTACCCAATGTGCAGAGAACACATTTCTCTGCGTGGATAAGTGTATGAAAAGAAATATATCGGCAAGAAAATGGTGTTTTGTTCCTGGATGCATAAATACAACTAATAAAACTCCTTCTAAAATATCTGTAACCGTACCAAAGCATATAATAAAACAGTTCTATGTATGTTTATACAACGTGTTTTAAAAATAGCATGCCAAGCTTCTACAGAATATTTTGGGCCAAAATAAGCAAACAAATTCTTATGCACATGAAATGAACCGTTTCCAAGATAGAATTTTTTTTGGTTCTTTAGAAATTGTTGGAGATAAATATCATAATAATAATGACACGAACAGTCGCAATTTCAGTGAATTTGGCTTGCATCCCAAGTTTAGTAATTTTTTCTCCAATAGTTTCTGAAAATCAAAGAATATATTTCTGGCAATACTTTATACACCCTCTATCTTGGAAAGGGTTAATTTTAGGCACATGACCATAAAAACTTTTTTGCTTATTTTGGCCCATAGTATGTCCTACAGAAGTTTGACATCATGTTTCTGAAACATCTTATATACAACACAATATAGAACTTTTATTATGCATACAAAATAAGTAGGCACCTAATAATATCTATGTATCCCGCAAATACTTTATTGTTGATTACTTGTTAAACATTGCAAAATGCAATTTATATTGTTTATAAAGCCATCAAGTAACACACCATAATGTGTACATTTGTCAAATCGTGCGATCCGACTTTCTGAAAATCTTCTTCCATTTCTTTATCACGTTATAAACAAACATGACTCTTTTAAACTATGTAACCATAACATTCTAAATAATGGTACTATGGACTTTATTCTACTAGCGTTGTACATACAATGGACCTCCCGTCAGTCGTTGAGTCGTTGAGCTGCGAGCGTATGACGTCAGCTCAACGAGCAAGCGTTTATTGGATACAAATAATGCAAGTAGTTTCTGCGGCTGCTATGATTGAGATTACATGCCAACAACAAGCGGAAGCCAACGAAAACAAACGACGAACGTACATTTACACGTATTCAATCGAATACGTTCAAACAGAGCATGCAATACGATAGCTGATGATACGTTAATGCAAAATGCCATGTTGTCAAGATTACATTTATATTAATATTTAACTATTTTATGTACTGTTATATGATAACATATTATTATTCAGCGCAAGCGTTATATACAATAATAATAATAATAATAATGATTTATTGTCCAAAGGGACTAAACAGGATAGCATGCGACACGTCAAAATACTATAAGATTGAGTGTACAAAATAATTTGCTGACTCCAATCCTCCTGTGAACACAAATTTAAATAAATAAAAATACACATAAAGATTCAATCTAATGATAAGTCATATGATATAAAAGATAAATAATTATAAAAACAAACATATAAAAATTGATATTAAAAAAGAAAACATACAAAATAATTTATATATTACTATTACCATTATAGGAAACATTTTAAATTATCGTTTAGACTCTTCTAGACTATAATAGCAGTTATTCAACAAAATTCGTTTAAGCTAGTTTTTAAAATTAAAAGCATTCATTTGCTTCAACTGTGCAGGTAACTTGTTATAAAGCTTTATACCCATATATTGTGGACTTAGTTTATATATGGACAAGTAGTGCAAAGGTATTAAAAGATCATCTTTGTTTCGGGTGTTATAGACATGGTTACAGTTATTATTAAAAAATAAGTTTAAGTTTGTGTGAACATAAATCAAAATTTTTAAAATGTATATACCTACAACATAAAGTTAGCAGTTTAAGGGATTTAAATAATGATCTACATGATATATACTTTGGAATACCTATTATATTTCGAATAGCCCTCTTTTGTATCATAAAAATTCTTTCTGCTTTGTTTGTTGCACTCCATAACAATATACCATAGGAAATTCTGGAGTAATAATACTTATAATTGTTTGTTGGCTGGTAACATTTCTTAGACGATATATTGCGTAACATACTGTTGATAATTTGTTTGCTAAAGAGTTTATATAGGTTTCCCAATTAAGAGCATTGTCTAGATAAATGCCAAGGAATTTTGTCGTGTCAACTTATTCTATGGATTTACCATTTATTCTTATCAAGATGCTCTCCGTTATAATAGACTTTCTATGTGTAAAGTTTATGAAAACCGTTTTAGAATTATTTAGAAATAGTCCATTACTATTGAACCACGTAGAAAAGTTTCGTATATCATTACTATTATCGTAGACAGCTTCATTTACCGAATTACAAGTGCATAAATATGACGTATCATCTGCGACCATAAAAACATTTTGTCCATGAGAAATAAAATTTGGTAGATCATTTACATATAATAAAAAAAGTAATGGGCTCAATACAGACCCTTGTGGCACACCATAACGGATCCGTTTACTTGTGGATCTAATATGGTTTATTTCGACTATCTGACTTCTTTCTGAAATATAAGATTTTAACCAGTCATATATTTTACCCCTTAAACCATATTCAAGTAGTTTAACTAGTAGAATATCATGATTTATTAGGTCGAAGGCCTTACTTAGATACATAAATAAACCTATACATTTCTTATGCTCATTGATACCGTGATGAAGTTCAGTTAAGAAGTTTAAAACTGCAGTTTATATGGATTTTCCTTTCCGAAAACCATGTTGACAATTAGACAATAGGTTATGTTTTGTGATGAAAGAAACAATTCTGTTAAGAATGACTTTTTCTATAATTTTGGAGATGGTAGATAACAATGCAATGGGTCGATAATTTTCTACTAATGTAGGGTCGTCTTTTTTTGTGTAGTGGAATAATTTTTGCAGTTTTTAATTCAGTGGGAAAAATACCTTCGGAAATAGAATAATTTATAAGGTAGACTAGAGGACCGATAATAAAATCTATAATCCTTCTTATCAAATTAGCGCTTATATTATCAAAACCTGATGAATTTCTGTGCTTTAATCCTGTAACAATGTTTAATACCTCAACGTCATTAACTGGTGTAACAAATAATGTTGGATAAATATATTTAGCTTTAAAATCAAATTTAGGATTGTCAGATGTATTTTGAAGTTTGGTATTGAGTGTGTTTGGGATATCTATAAAAAATGATTTAACATGATTAGCAATTTTCACACTATCAACCTCTAATACATTGCCAATTTTTAATCCCTTTGTTATGTTGTTGTTACCAGTTTCCTTGTTTTTAACAGATTTGTTTATTATTGACCATGCTATCTTACTTTTGTTCGTAGCATTTTTTATTAATCTATCATTGTGTAGTATTTTTGCTTGTTTTATTACGTTTATAAATTTTTTTATATTTTCTGTAAAATTCTCTATCACTTTCACTTCTAGTGAACATCATGTAGTTATAATGCTGTTTTAATTTGAGTGATGATATTTTAATACCCTTGGCAACCCAGTCTGCCCTTCTGTTATTTTGACTTTTTCCTTTAACTGGAATAACTGGAAAACTGATTTCAAAATGATATAGTAAAGTGTCTAGAAACTTCTGAAAAGCATCATCTACGGTACCTGCTCTATGTATATACAATATAACGTATATTAAATTTTGTATGTACATACAAAACTCAAGGTTTTGTTAGGTATAATAAAATCTTAATATCTAAATACTTGTATAATATGTATGGCGAAAATTTTTTAATTTTAGTAAACATTTAGATATAATTCGCTGTTAGAATCCGACCTCTTCGTATACATAACACATAGGGCGAGAAGATCTAGGGGCGCCCCCCCCCCCCTAAATATTCCAATGCCTAATAAAAGAAACTTACAAGGGAATGTTTTAAATGTGTAACATCAAAATTATACCATTAGATGGAATGGAATGGAATCCTACCAACTTAGATTTTTTTAATTTTTGGATACATTGTTCTACTGCTCAAAAGAAGCAACTTTTAATAAAAACATTTTAGTGTGTGGATACCTTGTGACCCAAAAAATGTACTTCAAAATCTAGACACCCTGTAATCTTATGAACACTATGTCTCCTACAATATGCAAAGTATTTCCACAAAATAAGATTGTGTTGACTGAGTGATGGATGCTTTAAAATTCTCTCTAAGGGTGTACTTAAACCAGTGCTTTAATGGTATGCAGGGTGTATTTATAAAATGAGTATATCCCTATTTTTTGTGGCAGCCAAAAGATTATGTCTTGACATTTAACTCATCTTAACTCATATAATAATGCCTAATTATTTAAGAAAAATATTTTAAATACTTTTTTTCAGTAGCGAACGGGGGTGCACATAACATATTTGAAATTATTACATAAAATGATAAAATTTCTGTGTTGGTTTGTGATTTCTATGTTTTGATGGTATTTTGTAGTTTTTTACCAGTGGCGTACGTGGGGTACACATATTTGAAATAATTGCGTATAATATTGAAACCTATCTGTTTTTGTCTATACATCTTATGGTTTTTACGTTATGCAAGTTATGAGCAAAATATATGCTACCCAAAAGATGATACTTTCATCTGTTATGGGATGCAGCAGATAGAGATCAACCACAAATTGCTGATGTATTAAAGTAACGTGAAAACACGCATAAAATATCTTTAAATAATCTCATTTTTTTCAAAATGTATATAAAAAGCTATTTAACTTGATTTAGGTACTTAGTTATTACTTCCTCACCCCTCAAAGTGAGGAAGTTATGTATTCGTGAAAAAATTTTAAAAATTTTTATTGCATATCTAGACGAATCTCGATGAATTATGACGATACACAAAATTTCAGACAGAAAAAACTTTCTGTCTGTGTGTCTATCTCTCTGGTTCGCGATAGCAGCTGCAGTCTTTGAGATAAAGCTTTCAAATTTGGTACACACATTCCAGAGGTCAAGGAAGAGATTGAGTTCGTTGATGAGCAAAATCGGTCCCAATTTTTGAAACGTCAAAAAATGTGACTTTTTTGAAACGTCAAAGTGCCTTTTTTGAAACGTCAAAAAATGTGACTTCTTTGAAACGTCAAGAAATGTAACTTTTTTGAAACGTCAAAAAATTGATTTTATTATAAACTCCACCCCACGTCGAGTTTTACTACGGTGAGGAAGTTCTGATCCCTAAGTAATTGGCAGCAGTTCTTTAAGAGATTATAAAATATGTTTTAGTTTTTTTGTACTGTACACTATGAAAGAATTTTTTCGTTTTTGTACTACGATCTCATTGGGAAAAAAGCGGGGTCTTCTTCTATAAATAACGATCTTAAGATTACAGTGTGTCCAGACTTTGAAGTCCATTTTCTGGGTCACCAGGTATACACACACAAAAGTGTTCTTATTAAAAGTTGCTTCCATGGAACAGTAGAATAAACGTATCCAAAAATTAAAAAAATTGGTAGGTCCATAGGATTCTATGTATCCAATGCCATGTCCTTTGTCTTATAAAATTGATGCACCCAAAATATTCATTACTTCTTCTTTTGACGCTTTAATTATATGTACGTCATGAAGACGAAATTATCACAACTAAAATAAAACTCAAGTTGATTTTAAAAGCATAATTGAGAAATTCAACTGAAACCGTGTTGCACTCGCGCTGCCGTTGCTAGGTAATTTTGGTGAGAGCAGCAAGGAAACAAAAATCTTTCACCATTTTGCTTCGCGCCGTGACCAAGTGCTCGTTGGTCTTAAATCTCTCAATTATTGTACTTCATATTTCTACACGGAGATCAATAAAAACAAATCGTAAGATTTAAAATGAGGTAATTATCATAAGATCATACGATATAGCACACTTTGTATAAATTCACTAATTGAATATTGTTAAATGATTCATAATTTTAAAAGCAATAATGTGATAATAATAATTGACATAAAGTGGAAATAGATCTGCAAATGAAATAATACGGAAATGAGATAAAAAAAATCCTGGAAAGAAGCTTTTTTATTATATACAGGTTACCTCCATATCCATGATAACAAGAATACACGATCCAACTTAAACCTATACACCAGGCTGGTCTCATTAAAGAGTAGAAAACTGATCTACTTTCATATCCATGATTCATTTCTACTTCTTGATAACATATTACTGTTGTTAGCATTCCCAGAAGAATCACGGTCCAAACTAACAAATTTGTATTCTGAAAATATATGCAAATTATTATTATCACGGGTCATTAGAAGTGTAATACAGGGTGTCCCAACCAAAAGTAGGTACCCTGAATAACTCTGGAGATAAAATTTGTTTGAAAAATTGGTGAAACACGTCGAACTTGTTTCCAAGCGGGACATATTTTCATGTAATACTTGTATACCTATCATCATCCCTCTACCCTACACGGCCACCCCTTCAAAAAATTTAAGCAAAGGAGGTCGAGTGATACATCTTTTGAAAGGTCTTTCAATTCTCTACATAACTGTGTATTTTTTTAAACTTTTATTGATTCGTTCCTGAGAAATAATTGTTTCATTATTTTAGGTTCGGGAAATAAAAACAAAAGAAGCAGTTTAAATTATCACATGTATTGTTCAAAATGACCCCCACCGACATCCATACAGTAGTATAATCTGTCTTGAAATTCTGTATGAACATTTCTGAACACATCTGGAGTCAATAAAAACAGCATTCTCGAACAATTCTTTCATGTAACTCTTCCAGAGATGCGGGTTATGTTGCAAATACCTTCGATTTCAAATGTTCCCGCAGAAAGAAACCCAAGAGAGTTAAATCGGGTGACCTAACGAGCCACTCCACAGGACCTCTTCTTCCAATCCATCGCTCAGGAAACCAATTATCCAAAAATTGACGGACTGCTATAGCAAAATGTGGGGGCACCCCCATCCTGTTGAAAAAACAGTTCGCCCTCTAAAAGATTATCGTCTTCTTCGAGGATTTGGGTAATCATTGGGTCGATGTTATTTTCTAATAGATCGAGGTACCTTTCGCCATTTAAATTGTCAGGAATAAAAAACGGCCCGACAATGTGATCCCCTAAGATGCCAGCCAAAACATTTAACTTCTGAGGCCTTTGGGTATGATTTTCCATGAACTAATGTGGATTGGTTTCACTCCAATACCTACAATTGTGTCTGTTTACCTCCCCATTTAACTGAAATGTCGATTCATCAGAAAAATACGTATTGTACAGTAGATTGGCATTACCGTTTAATTTTTCACTAAAAATCTTACAGAATTCAAGCCGACGATCGGGATCATCTACGTTTAATTCGTGTACTAGTTTAAATTTATATGGATATATTTGTAGGCCTTTACAATTCGATGAACACTGCTTCGTGAAACACAGGAAGCCTCAGCTACTTTCCTGATCGATTGAGTATTATCCATCTGCAAATGACCCAGAACTGCCACTTGCGACTGCTTCATTCCTAATCGGTCGCTGAGGTTCATGCTTTTTGTTTCCTACAGAACCTGTTTCCATAAATTTTGTCAATAATTGTAAAACATACTGAGAACCAACCCTTCTATCTGGGTGATTTCTATTGAATATGCGCTCCGTAGCTCTAGCACAATTATCGTTTTTTAAATAAATGCTGACAATTTCTATTCTCTCTTGAAGGGTATAAACCATTTTGAGAACTCACTCTGGTAAAATGTATCTCGATTTAAAATTGGTTGTGAGCAAATTAATGTTCAAGGACTATCAAATACGTATGAGTCTTTTATTATTCTAAAACTAAACGGACAAGGAAAGTGTTTTTTGTCGAAAAAACTCGTGTTGATTTGAAAGCACTAAAGAATGTAGTTTTTTTTTATAAATTCCAATAGCCAGTGCCGTGTATTTTAGATTTCTTAAACGATTTCGATTGTGTGTAATCATCAAAAATAAAATTATTTTCCTTAAGAACGAATCGATAAAAGTTAAAAAACATACGCAGTTATGTAGACAATTGAAAGACCTTTCAAAAGATGTATCACTAAAATATGTCCCCCTTGGAAACAAGGTCGACGTGTTTCACCAATTTTTCAAAAAAATTTTATCTCCAAGTTATTCAGAGTGCCTATTTTTGGTTGGGACACCCTGTATATTGTACACATTTAGTTAATAAGATAGTTTTTATAAGATAAGAATAAGTTTTTTGAGGTTTTCAGTTTCAGGTTTATTGTTATACCAATATTTGTAAGTAATTCATAACTAGTTTAATTTAAATTTATTCAAAAAATGTGCTCTCTTGTCGCATCCTCCTTTATATCATTTGTAAAAAAAAACTGAATCCTTTTGGTTTTACGGATTGCCCAACTGCATATATTTGAATCGAATTGAAATAATTGTCCAACTACTGAAGTAACCATTTTGGTGGTATTTTAAATTTTGTTTTGTAAATAAAATTGTGGAATGGTAAAAATAGAAAACAAGGTTTTAAATGGTTGACATTTCGTCTTTATTTAAGGACATACTCAAACCTCTGATAACAAAATCATATTCTTATTGCCAGAATCCTGAGAACGTCTATAAATGTAGACCAAACGTCGACCATTAGATATCTTCTTTTCTTCTTTCTTTTGACCACACCCCAATAAAGCAAAATAATTGTACCGGCTAGATAATATTACATCATCCCGCCACCGGTACTGCCAATGTCGTTGGAATTGGATGTGTGTCCGTGATTTTTTATAAGTGTAATTCTCGCCCGTGCAGCCTCGGCTTTAGATTAGGGGGTTGTCTAATTTCTGTGATGTTTAAATGATTTAATATATAAATAAGAGTCATCAAACAGTTTCTAGGAAGTATTTTTAAAATCACTTTAATAATATACCTTTTCTCATCAATTTGATTCTCGTCGCCAATGTCATGTTATTTGTTAGTAGATGCTGCGATTAAATCAATAACCCAATTAACAATTATTGCAATTTAATTTACTTATTACCAAATTATTTTCAACTTATGTATCTCATTTTAAAAATTAAACTATTTTCCTAACAGAACAAATTAGGGGTGCCCGGAAAAAAACGTGAGCGTCAAAAATAAGGATCACCCTATTGTTCATATAACAAACTTTCTGATAAAGATGAAAATTAAAACAAGTCTGCACCTGCACGATGAAAAATTTTATGAGAATATCATTGCTAACATAAGTAACTCAAATTTATGTCACCAATGCATTGTACAACTACCAAAAGGGAAATTTTGGCATAAACTGTGACACTTTTAAAATATTTTTTATACTTACAAATAAATGTTGATTCTTTACCGTATACAGAAACGGCTTGTCTTGTTTTTCTCTCATAAATACCGCCAGCATCACACCAATGAAATAATTAATAAGTCTTGAATGAGTATCATATTCACTAAAAACCAAAGTTATTAATACCCAATTTAGTACAATATTCGAAAGTTATAGTATGGCCTAAAAATCAGTGATCCCATACTAATTTTTGAATGGTTGCAAATATTTTTTTGAAACTTAGGACTTATGGCTCCGTGGTCTAGAGGTAACGTTCTTGCCTCGAAACCTCGGGGTCCCGGGTTCGATTCCCGGTCGAGGAACTGGGATTTTTCTGTGAGAGAGATTAATCATAGTATACTCGGATATTGGGTGTGTGTCCATTGTCTCTAAATGTGTAGCCCTCTCCCACACAAGGTCATTCCAGACCTTCAGGGATAAAGGGGGTTGTAATTTCATGTGGTGTTATTATTATTATTATTATATTTCCAGACAGATTTGCGATTTTTTGACTAAATTAAAAAATCGATATTCCAATATAGCCTCTGACCGCTATGTTGAATCCTTCTCTAATATTGCACCAAGGTGATACCTTAAATTAAAGGTTTTTCGTCAATAATAACTTTTCAGAATTTCACGATAATCCAATGACGTATAAAAAATGGCGCCATTAAAAAAAATCGGTACCCACACATAATTTTTTACAGAATGGACAAGTGAAAGCTGATTGAATAAGGACCGATTATTAATTTAAAAATAATCAAAATTCAGTCAATGAAACAAGTAAAATAAAATTTATACCAACAATTTTTTATTATTAGAGCATTTTCTCAATTTTCTAATTAATTTACAGACAAAATAAACGATATGAACATTAAACGAACATAATTATATTAATAACAGATAATTAACTAAAGTGTAAATTTATTTACTTCAGCAAATGCTTGAAGTGACACCCCCATTTTGTTTAAGAAAGCAGCAGAGAACCCGTTTTGTAAACTCTTCCGGAAATCTTTATGATACCATTAATACCTCTTGATATTTCAAAGAGTACTTGTGTTAGTTCTTCTAAATTTCTGAACTGGACATGGTAAATCTATGACTTTATACGCGCCAAAAAAAATCTAATGGTGAAAAGTCAGGAGATCCTGCTGGCCACTATATCTCCTCGACCTCCATCGAGTTCCTTAAAGGTCTAAATAAATAAGGTGGTTTTTCAACAAGAACGAATCTTGTTGAAAAACTATATCATTTTGTCTAAATTCGTCAAGAAATAGGTATGAATTCTTGGTAATATTTTCGTTTGAAGGATTATTGACGAACACTCCTTTAAATCAAGGTATAACATATGATCCGACATTGAAAAAGAACCCAATGTAGCGGCCTCATGCCTTATTGGAATACTGATTTTATAATTTATAGTTAAAAAGTCGCAAATCCATCAATATATTATTATTATTATTATTATATATAAGAACTGTTTTTCTGTGAAAATATTATTTGCCAGTACATAGACTTTCCTAAAAAAAAAATGTTTTATTTTTCGGACTCTTAAGTGGCCTACACGAACTGAAACGCATCGACTTGGGAGTCCTGGAGGTTTCGTAATACAAGATGCAGTGCGTGTAGACTGGCATCGGCGTCGTATCGGACTAATGTGGTGCGAACTGAAACTGATGTAAGTTTAACGAAACCTAAGAATCGATGCGTGCATCACAACATGTTTCAGTATTGTGTAGGTCACTTTTTACAGATGGGAACGTTATCATATGATTTCATGTGCAAAAGAAATTAAATTTAAATTTCGGAAAATTCTCAAATTTTGCTTTTAGAATAATTTAGAGAAAGCACATAAAAGTACGAATTGGCGTTCTACTTACTTGTCATAATCTCGAATCAGGAGTTTGAGAGCCATAGGTAAGGCAATACAAAATATATTTAAAATTAGCAATTCTATCATGGACACCTTGAACCCTGAAGATTTTCTTAAATTTAAAGATACGGGAATTAATATTAGCGGTGATAATAAGAACATTTGCATATCAGCTGACAGGTACCATGTGTGGATTAAACACTAAAAAAGAAAAGAAATTACGTTGTTAGAAATGTTGAGATTTTCAGTTATTTAACTTTTTCCATTAGAAATTTTATTGCATCTTTTAGACACAATATAACATGATCTATGTTCTAAAATATAAATTCTAATTATTCACTAGCCTATAATATGTTTCCGATGTTCTCGCTATATACAACTGAACAGTTTCACCGCATATACTGAAAAAATTGACGCTTTTCGATCAGAGCTAGTCAAAATTGCAAATTCACACCTAACCTGAACAGGCTCCTCTGACAGCTAAATACAAAACCTCTGAAGGCAGTTCCTTGCATTTTGGCCGTTCTTTTAAAACATTAGGGTCTATTTTTAAAGCATTTTAAGCCATCTTGCACAAGAACAAATTTGATTTAAACAGCATTATAAGAAAATAATTAAAACAATTAAGAGACCGTTATATCACAGCGGTTTAACTTTGATCGTAGATGAAATACTATAAAAACGATTGTTTTAACAAGCTATAACCGCTGTTGTACAACTGACAATTGTTTCTACAGGGAGCGCTAAAACAACTCGAACAGGCATTAAAGAAAATTAAATGAGGTATATTTCTTATGTACAATCTACATTCATTGTTTTGGTGATAAATCATACCGAAAATTTAAAACATTAACGGATATAAATTGAATTTATACAATCTGCGTACACCTCTGGATATTATGTGTGAGATAAGGTCACAATTAGATCTCATGGGACTTTTGAGTCGGTCTATTTGGAAAGGAAGAGATATACATTGGTCTTTCTTCTCGGACTCTTTAGATCTCATTGGAATCTGAAATCTGTGTTTTTAAGTAGGCGTCCATGACAAAACACATTCGGAAAGCCGAACAGAGATACACGGTGAAGCGTTAGATCTCGTGGGAAAATAATTTCGGGGTATTTACATCTTGTGGGTATTAGATTTCGTGAGAATTAAATCTCATGAGACGTACTCATGCATGTGGGGGAACTAAACTATTTTTTGAAACCTCTCCAAGCTCTGCTAATCATTAACTGGATAATATTAAGGCGTTTGGCAACTACCCTTTACAACATACCACCATGTACCATACATATAGATTGATTCTATTGAGCATTACTTAAGCAAGGTATTTCTAATATTAAAAAAGTGTCAATTGAGACAATTATGAACGATAATTGTTTTTATGACCAAGTCGAAAAAAAAAATAAAATAAAAATGTTATGATGAAAATGCATAACAGATTTTTTTTCTTAAACTGTATTACATATGTTTAAAAATACCTTCTATTATATAGGGTGATACCGATTTTTCTACCATCAATGGCAAAACCTAGAGCTGCATTAAAAATATAAATAAACAACTAAATATACTGTAGGAATTTAACCAAATGTCAAAAACAAATGAAAAATAGGTTATGTAAGGAAAAGAACTACAATTAAAATAGAAGAAAAATCATCTAATTACATCGAATAGTTCAAATGTTATGACGGTTTGGATTTAGTGATATTTAGATTGATCTACTTCAAGTGAACCTTAGTATATTTCGTAAATAACTAAATTTAGCTGTAATAATATTATTATTTATACTTAATATTCCTTCTGCTTTGTTTTCTTCATGTCTGTAATTTATTAATATACTCTATGTTTAAGATAGTTCTTCACCATTGGGTATTTTAAAAATTCCGTATAGTAAATTAAATTTTGTAAAACAGAATATTCACTTCAACAGACCTTAAAAAGTGAATGATAATACATGGTCATGGTCATACTATCATCTATTTATAATAGAATCTGAGACTAAATCTTAATCATCTTTTTTTGGCAAAAACGTATTTTACATTAACGATTTTTTAACATTTATGACTCATTTCTTAAAAATGATTGAAAACATACAAATATTCTTGTAGCACTTCTTACCATCTGATTCATTTCAAATAGTGTTACAGCATACAGTTTTATGAAAAATATTACAGTCAAACCTCAGGCAAAAATATGGCAAATGGGGTGTATTTATCTTTATTGAATTTACTCACAAAATGGTCATAATTGTAGTAATTTTGTATGTATAAGAAAAATGACCACCAGTTTTCTCTGCAAGGTTTAACGAGGCCTTCCACTCCAGGAGTCCATAAAGGTCCAGATCCCAAATGCTTAAAAATTGATATAGTCACCAAATAAAGCACGAGCATTGCTGGTGTGAGCCTAAAATTATACGAATAGATAACTGATTTTATTATACTAAAAAATAAGTATTTGCTTAATCATTCGAAGCAGTAAAAATAAGCGTTTAATGTGGGTTCTCAAAGATATAATTTAGAGATTTGTATCTTAGTAATAATACGTTGGGCAAAGTCCTCCTCTACCATCAAACCAAGGTAATGTATGTCATCGAATTTTTTGGCCCCTGTCGAGAAAAACATCACTTTGAAGGAGGAGGGAAAGCGGACCAAATATCGTAATCTATGGCAAGAGCTCCAAGTGCTGTGCCCAGGCTACTCGGTCAAGATGGTTATCCTAATAATCGGTGTACTTAGAAAGAGACAGCCTGCATTGCTCTCGGAATTGAAGACCATATTGGGCTGCCAAAAATTAGCCGAGGAGCTAGCAAGCTAAATGTACAACTTAATAATTCTAGAATCTCTCCGTTTGCTTAGGGCACAGGGTTCTGGATTCTACATCACTAACCCTGCGGAATATGGGGAGTGGCTAACCACCTGGTATCCCTCAAATGGTAGGGGGTCCTATGCAAGTGGGAGGAACCTCACGGATGGTCTCAACGTTGATGACCAAGGCAATGTACAGGATTATCCAACATAAAGGCCTACCCCTATATTTTGTTTATTTTTCGAGTTCGAAAAAAAATTTTTCAAATAAAAGTTGTAGTGAATTAAATGATCTCTTTTAGAATCCCTACAAAGAATATACAGGTAATCCCATAAAAGCGGGACAAACCAAACTTACATTTTTTTTAAATGGAACATATTTTTTTACATTTTTGAAATCTGTATTCTTTTGTAATATCAGGCATATAGATATGTTGTATCTTGTCTTTTACTGTTTTTTATTTATTGCAAATTTTATACTGCCAGTATCTGCCAGGTTATCAGGTTAGCCATGGATGAAAAACACAATTTGACTAAAACAGATTAGGCATCCTACTAATTACCAAAAAAAAATTGTAACATATTTTAATTTCATCTCGTACTTAATTTCACACTCATGCCTTATAGAATAATTTAATAAATTCAAAAAGAAAACTGCCTAATAATTATTACTATAACTACTAATATACATACTATACCAAATAAAATGTTACCCGCTGAAGAGTTCTTATTATTTTTTATAAATAGTGAGTATATCGTATCGCTCTGATAAAGTAAATGTTTTCACAAATAATATGACACACAAAACCACACAGTTTGCTTTTTGACTTTATTAAATTATCTTGTAAGGCAAGGTGATTCCTTGAGTCTCTCTTTCTCTGCATCTCATTTCAGTCGTTGTCTGTTGGGCTCCGCCAAACCCGCTGATATTAATGTGGACCACCCAGTGACTGTAAGCCATAATGTCACCCATTTGTTTCATATGGATCCAATCTGTATGCCTTCGCAGAGTGAGAACTACAAATCGCTCTTAGGGTGGTCGAGGAATACACGCGGGCATTTGGTATGGAACTCAGGTTGGACAAATATGCAATCATTCACCTCAAGAGAGGACGATGTGGGGAGTTCATTGAGGATGCACAGCTCCCATACGGAAGCATTCTAAGTCATCATGAATGTCGGAGAGTCCTATACATCTCTGGGTGTGCAACAAAGGCACATCTAGGATGTAAAACAAATAAAGAGTTCTCTCCGCGGCAAATACAGATACCGCCTCCAAAAGAATTGATCATCCGAACTTTCGGAAAAGAGTAAGGTATCAGCGACTAACATGCTTGCAGTTCCGGTCCCGCTCTACTCCTTTGGAGTAGTGAAGTGGAGGGTAGATGAGCTACGCCACTTAGACAGACATATCCGCAAGATGATGAATATTTACAGAAGTATTCATCCTAGATCGTCCGTTCCTCGTATGCACCTCCCACGTCAACGGGGGGAGGGAGGCGAGGACTCTGGAGGGTACACCTGGCAGAGTAGTAGTAAGTATGGCTTTTAACATCCTCAGGAGCTCAGATCTCATCTTGCGGTTTATGAAATATCATGAAACTGTAGGAGTGTAAGCAGCAAAAAGAGTCGCTGAGAACTCGGTCTTGCATTCGACATCAGGCGAGAAGGTCGGCGAGGTGCTGACGTAGAGTCAGTCACTGAGCTTCAGCCAAATCGTCTGAAAGCCCGAATCAGTGCTGCTGAACAGGAAAAACTGTTTCGGCAGCACGTTGATAAACTCCAGCATAGTGTCTTCTATAAGAACATAGATACATTGGGTTTATTGATCAGGGTGACATTCGCTTCTTTAAGGTCAGCCGGGCTTAAATCTGAGAACGAGTGGCTGTAATTAATGTACTGGCGCGACTCCCATTTGAATCAACGTCATGAGAGAATTGTCCAGCGTCGGAAAATCGAAAATAAATAAATAAATAAATGTCAATTATATTGGGAGTGTACCAGTTGCAGGTGGTTTAAGGTAACTGCTCATCTGCATTCAATAATCCTGTTCACAGAAAAGACCTGCGCATAGTGGGCCAGATGACAAATCTAACGGAAGTCGAAGTTTTCAGAAAGTAATTATTTTTATACTTAACAACAATTATAATGAGTATCATATGGCAACAATGTACCAAACGAATTTTTACTCCAAAAAATTTAAATACCAAACAATTTAACTTGACGCACAGAATACAGGCATTTACTCCTGAAATTTCCGCGCTTGGAGCCAGCCAAACATGCATCGTGGCAGATAGGTAATCGGACGAGGAAATTTCGGGGGAATAAAAAGTTATTAAAAACTTCTATTTAATATTCCTCGAATACTAAATATATATTAGGCCACAACATTTTATAAAATGTGCAAGAAGTATATCCCGATGCCTGATATTACCATCAAACAGTATTTAAATAACACATTTTAAGATTGCAGTTAGATACAATTTTTGCTTACCTTAAATAACGATGCAAATACATCCTTGGTACGGAAATAATCTGTGCTCTTAATGGTCTCACCTTGTGTTTCAAATATTGGAATGCCAGCAAAAATCCCGAAATAAAGAAGAATGTATCTACCGCTAAAGGGCTTGCTGTAATATATCCTGCATATCTTTGACGTATCCACTGAAAAGTTTAAATGAATGGTTACAATTGCCAATGTTGGAAACAGAACCAAAGGTTGAGAAAAACAACTCTACCTTGCTGACGTTTCGTTTATTATGTATAAACTTCTTCAGGGCTTAATAGCTATAATTTAAGGTTTTAATACTACTCTTATAGACATATTATAAAAACCGTACTACACTGTAAATATTACAATTGTAGCAACCCACGCTACATATATTTTAATTTAAAATAATCACTATAAGAACAAGACAATAGTTTAAATACTATAAGTTATTTTGGCAAGAGATCGAAAAGAATAATTTTTATTACGGTCTTGCAAAAAATACTGGTGTTAATTTTTAATCTGTTATCTTGTCCTTATAATAACTATTTCAAATTGAAATATATGTCTTATGGGTTGCTAAAATTGTAGTATCTACAGTGTAGTGTAGTTTTATATTCTATTTAGTATTAATACCTCAAATGATGGCTATTAAGCTCTGAAAAAAGTCTTTGGTAAATTGCAACTGTTTCAGTTACTGTCAAGGACACAATTTTTATTTTTCAATGTAAAGAGTGTTCAGAGTTTTAGAATAATGTGTCATTCTATAATTTATTTAATAAAGATAGGAATTTTCAAGACTAACAAACTATACTAAACTATGCTTCACTTGAAAAATACAAAAACATTCTATATAAAAATGTCGGAAAAATATATAAAACTTACTTCTTCTTTATCACTTTGATTAGTAACACTTATATTTGGCCACACTGAAAATCCATGTCCAGCTACGATCCACATTATGCTAATCACTTTTAGTCCATGGAAAGTTTGTATTTGTTCTTTAGAATTTTTCGAAACAAGTAACAATTTTCTGCCATTTGAGAATACAGAAAATGCTATATATAATGGATGGCGGCTTTCTAAAAATGATTGAATGAATGATTATACATCTTTAAATAAGTATGATGTACCTACTTACTAGATTGACTTTTGTATAAATATATGTCATATATTGTGGAGACGGTCATTAGTAAAAAAACTATTGCAAATATTATTCTGGAAAACAAAATTAAATTAAATCCAACAATAAAACGATACGAAAAAAATATATATATGCTTTGAAAATTCGTACAGAAACAAAAAAGCAAAAACAATAACGTTCTAACTTATTTGACTAAAAAAGTCGAAAAATTAAAAATCATCAAACTTTTGGAGTCAATATTCAATGCTTAAATCAACGCTAATAGTAAAAAATGTTACTGATATTAGATTAGCAGATACTCTAAGGTGTTGTTTTTCTCGAGATAAAATTTGTGGGTTACAGTGTAAAAAAGTCAAAAGGTTTTAGCAGAGAAGTGATTGATAAATTTCTCATAGAAGCACATGATTGCCTAACCGCGGTAAATGTCATTGTAAATTGTCAATGTAAATGTCAGTGTCATTTTTCTAAAAATTTATAACTATGGAATATTTCATATGATATTAGTTGTACTAATCGTGGATTTCTAAGGAGCATATCGTTGAGATAAATTCGTTAAAATGATTATCGACGATGACTAAGATAAGGGAAAGATACGGATACAATTTCAAATCCCGAACCCCAAAACAAATAATCAAAGAACTTTTATAGACCAGAACGAAATCAATAAATATATTTCTACATAAAACATATAGCCTTACGCCCATCATATACAACATATCGACGATTATTTATTCTTATTAACCAGAGAAATGCTCAAGTCAACCAAGAGGTGGAAAAATTGGAAAAATTACCTGCAAAATAGCTACATATTTTGGGTTACCAAAACTAGAAGAGTTTAACAGTTATTGCTTCCGTTGAGCTTGGCAACTTTATTAGTTGATGTAATGCTGGCAACTGAAACCGGTTTCCAGGATAACCGGTTAACTGGGTTTAAATTAGTCGCGGGTTTTTACAAAACCAGTTATTCGAATAACCGATTAATCGGATACCCGGGTATACGTATGCTAGTTATCAGTTAATCCTGATGAATTATATTATTGACATACTGATATTATGTAATATTATACTGAAATTAAACTAACATTAAGTAATTAATCGAAGTACGACAATTAAGGTTATTTAAGCAATTTATTCCCATGCATACAAATTTTACAAGTAAATAAAGATGTATAACGTGACTGATTTCTCAAAAGTAAATAATGCTAACTCTTGACCAACGTAAATATTTAGTATGGCATTTGGGACGTTTCATACAAATATGCTTTTAGTTTATTTAATAGAATATCCAGGTGTACACATAATTCGACATGCCGCACCGTAAATTAATTTGATCGTACAGGGCATGTAAATAATGTAAAAAAATTAAAACAAAAACGTTATGAAGATGATGCTGCAACTCTTACAGTTCTTGCCTCCACGAACGAAAATCCAAAATTTTCACATAGAAAGATAGCAAATAAACTCCAAATAAGTAAATCCCATATCCAAAGAATTATATTCGAAAATAAATTCAATACATTCAAATCCATTTCATACATACGTTAGGAAACGGAGATAAATATTATCGATTAGAATTATCTTTGATATTGGGAAAAATCATGGAAGAGAAATACTTTTACAGAAAAATTTTATTTAGTGATGAGTCTACACTTACCACCCATAGAGATCACAACATTTCAGATACTGGATACAGGAACATCCAAATTATAAAACAGTAACGAACAGTCAATGATTTACAAAGAGCAATGTCTGGTGTGGTATGCTGTATAGTAGAATAACTGGCCTCTATTTTTTTGACGGAAATTCTTACTTGGAAATATTAAATAACTAGTTATTACCCGAATTATAAGAAGTTACAGAAGTGTTTCAATTTGACAGATGCCCGACTTATACTACAATTACAGTAAGAAATTGGCTAGATACACACTTTCCTAATAAGTGGTTTGTATGTTTTGGTCTAATGGGTTGGCCGGTACGTTTGCCAGTTCCTTCGTCGCTGAACTTTTTTATATGCGGATATGTTAAGCAAAAAGTTTATGAAGATGATTTGGATGAAAACCTTGATTTATTGAAACAAAAAATTAGAGACGCAGTTACAAACAGTAATCAGGAAATTATTACCCCTACCTACGAGGAATTTAAAAGAAGAATAGAAAAAATTTGTGGGAGTTGTTAGTTCGTATATTGAGTAATACCGTTATCGTTAAATTATTCTAGTTTTCAAAGAATTCTTGTTATTTGATTAAACTTTGTATTTAGAGGTAGAAAAAATTTCATCTTCAAAACTCAGTTTCTACAACGTTCAATATTGACGGACTTACTAAGTAATATTATTGAAACATAAATAAGCTTACATTGTAACTATATCTGAAGCTGTAATTTCCGTATTAGTTTCAATAGTTGAACATAGAGCATCTTGAAACAAATGTGGGAATCCTTCAATAAAACTACTTGCTATTGCAGTAAAATCATCGGCAGAACATGCATCTGACTAGAAAAGAAATAAAATATATATTTTGATTCTATTATTTGAAACGTTCATGAATGTACTAAATACTGTTATAATATTGTTTGAAACTTATAAGAAAAGTGTATATTCACTTTCATCATTTAAACTGAACTCTAATTTGGACACCTACGCAACTTTACGACGTAAAGTATGGTGAGTATGGTTGTCCTTTTCGTAGCAATGGACAACTTCACCTTACCTGCCGAAAATGATTCTCGGTGTATCAATAAATTTATTACTTATATCTTTGTTTTAAATAAAAGGCTGAAGTTCAACTTCTCTTACTCTATTTATTTAAGACTGCTTCAAACTTAAGTAAGGAACCAAGCAACCAAGCAAGAGGTTATGAAAATGCAAAAATCGGTGATCGATTATGTTATAGCAAGTACAGCTAAGTTATAGCTACTACTACACTATTATTATCAACTGTTTACTACAAGCATCTACACAAGCGAGCAAGCGATGATTTAAAATAAAGCAAGGGTACGGCAACTACTACTACTGGTAGCTACAGCCAGCGGTTATTGAAGCGGTATTACGGTAAGAGCTCAGTGCAGCAATATAGTTAGAATTAAGCATTACGGAGTAGTAGCAATACACAAGTACAGGAGGTCAGTCCAGGGACAGGCGGTATATTTGACTGCAAAATCGCGAACGTGCTATAATTTAAGTTACCACCTCATATCCCTGATTTGGGGTTTATTGACTACGTGTGTCGCGTTTGCCTAGTAAGATCTTATCCATACACGAGGTATTAGGACCTTACTGGTAGTGAAACTATGACTGAGACGGAACTCTATCCATACACGAGGCATTAGAGTTCTATCTTTACGTCGGATACAACAGACAATGACAGCTGAATATTCTCGTTGCTCTTCTAATTCTATAGCACTGTAGTTTAGTTCACTGACTCGTATGTTAGTATAAACTGTCCCTTAAACTAACTAGACCAGAGTTATGCGTGGATGCACGAATCTTAACACTCGGTAATTACTTATAATTCAGTGCGATAGGTTATCACATCAACTTCAAGCTTATCTTCTTTACAATTGAAATTCCGTGAGCACGAATGACGGACGAATTGGGTAGTACCTGACTTCCGGGATACGAGGTGAGATTCTATCCACACACGAGGTATTAAAATCTCACGTATGCCACTCCTCGTTTACCTAGTAAAGTCCTATCCATACACGAGACATTAAAACTTTAGTGGTAGTGAAACTATGACAGACGGAACTCTATCCATACACGTTCTGTCTCTACATCCGTACAACAAACAATGATAACTGTGGATTCCCGATGCTAGCGGTTAAATAGATAACCCTACTTGTATCAATGAATCTGTGAATCTTCCTAAATATCTCTGGTTTATTCAGACAAAATAACATAATAGTACATTCGGATACACACGGTATATTCGGACACAAATAATAAATGAAAGAAATGCAAAATAAAAACAGTAAAAAAAAAAGGTCACAGCATTTCTTACCACTATCGGTGTCGGAGTGCAGTGGAGATGTAGACAAGTCGAGGAAGGCGTAGCTAAGTCGAAGACAAGTCGTAGACAAGTGATTCTTTACCGCGGTGGCTTTCAATATACAAAAAAGTGCGTCTTAGGATGGCAAGGATTTGTGCAACTCGCAAGCGGTCGACCACTGTCCGTGGCAAACGTGATTTCTGTTTATCACGGCGCATCATATTTAAATAAATTCCCTGCCTTAATTCATATAAATAAATGTTTATAAAATATTTCAAGACTGGTAATCGCTTTCTCATAATTTTTAAACTATATTTCTGAAAAAAAAATAATTTAAAACGGCCAAGCGTTACTATTTAAAAATAAATCACTTAATAATTTATTTGGTAAATTATTAAACAAATAGAAACGTATTTATTTGCTATGAATAAATGCTTTCAACTCACTTGAAAATCAAACTAAATTAAATTAAACTACTTTCCTCTTACTTGATTGTATAATACAATAAATGATTGACCATTAGAATAATAAATAAACTAAGATTACCCTGAAAAATAACCGGTTTGAAACAATTATATTAGAGAAGTAATTGTTATTTCAAATACTGAACTTGCAAAAATAAATTTAACTTTGTTTCCAAACGGTTTTAAAAGCAATATTAACACAAATTATCGTATACAGGGTGTACCAAAGTGAACGAAAACAACATGTAAGCCTGATCACAATAAAAATTTGGTAACGGAAAAATCACTTCGTTACACCTTGTCTTAATATAAACTTATTTCTTGCATATATGTGACCCCATTTTAGCTTGTTATGTTAACCTAGTATAATGTTATTTGACTATTATTATCATTTTTCTTCTCTGGAAAGGACGAATTATTACAAAAAAGGTGCTACAAATAATTGATGGGTTCATTCAATTATATGTATGTTAATATGAGAATGTGAGTTGAGATTTACGTTAAATCGATCTTTAACTGAGGTAATTATATTCTTACACTTAGGTCTGATAGATCGCCAGACAAATCAGGAATTAATAGTCCTCCAATACAATGCTTTCCTAAGATTTTTCCACCTGCATACTTATGGTTAATACTAAGACATTGATCAAAATTACCATAATCCGTTCTCGAGGCATAACCTAAACCGCTATATGGAAACTTTGATGTTGCATCCAACACTAAAACAAAATGCTCATGTAATAAATATATCACAAATAACTCAAAAGGAGAATGCTAGTACTGATGCTTTAGTTAGTTTATGAATTTATTAGGTACACTATTCAACATGTAATTACTAATTTACAAAATTTAGCAAAAAATGCAAGTAATATGAAAAGAGACAAGAGAAAAAATATGTCACAGTATAAGGAAATTCATTAAAAAAAGTAAATTTTGTGAAGAAAAATCATTTGAAAAACATTGAATATCTTAGTTAAACTAATTACTGTAGATATGGAAAAGTTAACATTATTAAAGTGAGCTATGAAAATGACAACTATTATGTTTGATAAGTGACATTTCTTTAATGAAATAATCAAAATGGTTTACAATGAGGAAGAAGAAGTCCAAATACTTACTTGTTATATACAAAATAACAAAACTAAACGTTCACGAAAAAGAGCATATAGGGTGTTGTATCCAAATCGTCCAACACCATCAGATAATACGTTCAAAAATATTTACCGAAAGGTGAATAATACCTCCAGTTTTTGTAGAAAAAGCGTGTAGTTCAAGCAAACCAGGAAGAACAGCTAGATATACTGCTTCATTTCGAGGGTAAGTCCATCCATATTTATTCGCGAATAGACTTTTTTGAAACATTGTATTATTTTTTAGAAAATATAGTATAAATAATGCAGTCGATCAATTAGGTATAAGTTATTCCAAAAATCAAACGTACCTTAAAAAATAACAGCTACAGACCATATAAAATTTTACCCGTACAAAGGCTCATAAAAGAAAAAGGCTGGACTTTTATCGCCAGATGAATCAAAAATTTGATGACGATCCCGATTTTTTTACTAAAATATTATGGACTGGTGAATCATCCTTATCTACGGCAAGAGTTTTTAATAGGTAAAATCGAAGGTCGTGGGAGAACAAGCACAACAGAAAAAGACTGGTAAAACAAATAAAAAATCAGGAAGAAAAACTGTTAGCGTTTGGTGTGAAATTTTCAGAAACAAAATTGTTGGGCCTATGTTTTATGACTATACTTTAACTGGAGTTACCTATCGGGAAATAATTATCCCAGAAGCAGAAAATATTCTTTTGCAGAATTTTGCGGAAGCCGAACTTGATGATATGATTTGGATGCAGGATGGGGCAACTCTGCATAGTATTCTACCCGTTCGAGATCATTTGAATAATGTATTCCCAATATGGATAGGGAATAATGGATCTATTAAATGGCCACCTAATAGTCAAGACATTGTCAATAATAATAATAATAATAGTATTCAAGTCATTGAAGACAGGATTCGACTTGAAATAAACAATCTGAATGTAAATAATGAAGCGTTATCAATTATGCATTGAAAATAATGGTGGACACTCGAACATCTTTTATGAGTTAATATTTATTTATATTTAAATTTCCTAAATAAATCTTTATCTATTTTGTATAAATATTTGGTTTTTTCTTCCTCACTGTAAACTATTTTGATTATTTCATTAAAGAAATGTCACTTAGCAAACATAATAGTTGTCATTTTCATAGCTCACTTTAATAATGTTAACTTTTCCAAATTTACAGTAACTAGTTTAACTAAGATATACCTTTAATAACTCAAAAACGGTATATGGTAGGGGTAACATATGGTATATTTTTGAAATCAGAAACAAAGGATCATTCTAAAAATTTAATAATATATAGGATATTCCACTTAAAAATATATATATATTTTTCTTGTATCCCCTGAAATCTGCATGCTATTGTACATTTGATAGCATTTTAACAAGACTCAGTCATAACCACATAACTTTTATTTAAAACTTTTTTTCTATAGGCAATAACAACGATGATAAGGGGTGGGTAATTTATAATGAATAACCCTGTAGCACTCTCTTGCCTATATTGTGCCAGATACAAGTCAGGAGACGAGGCAGGCCAAGGGATATTTTTTACAATTTCATATTCCTCCATATATGTACAGTATAGCTATCACCAGCCAAGTAATGTTGTCCATTCCCTTTTTGTTTCCATTTATTGCCCTCTATTGTCGGTAATTGCCTCGTTATTGGCGTCTAATTTCGATTACTGCTGGTTACTGCTAGAACTGCCGTCTACTGCTAATACTTGGTAATATATTACTATAATAGTGGTAACTAAATCAACTATCGATTCTCGACTATCACTGACCGAATATTTGTCTATGTGTACGATTGATTCCCTATTTTGACTCTTTTTATTTTAGATTTGCAATTTATGTTACTGAACAATTACAATATCTCTGTCAAAGTTTTTCACTTGTTCAAATCTTAATGCGCACGAATTTTGGGCAAATCAAAACAGGTAATGAATTACTGATTAATATAAATTTGACTCAATTTTCCTCTTTCTACCTTTATATTTTGGGTATTTACCAAAAAAAAATACTAAGTACGCATTTTCAATGCAGAGAAAATGCATTGCCCTCTTTTCTGTATATATTAGTTCAGTATATTCTTATATAGAATGTTTGAATGGCGCATTCTGAGTTATTATTACCTTATTTTACTGTAGTATACTTACTTGTCACAAATAAAGTCATGTTTCCACACACAACATTTAACTGTTCGGCACACTTTTCACTTACACTTGCAGAAATGTTAAAATTTAAACACATATAGCTCATATCTGGAATTGTATAATTTTTATAATTTAGTATAAATGTCTGGTTAACTTCACAACTGACTACGGCTAAACTTAACAAAAGTAAAAACAATTGTCCCCTCATTTTGTTGTTAATTGGAAGGAAACCCACTTGCATCTCAAATATCGTTTTAAAATTTACCTCATCAAAGATATCAAGAAGGCTATCGATATACAAATCAATCAGAAGTGGTTCACACTAAAACAACAAGTAATAATATAACTGAATCAGATAAATTAAACACTTCATATAGATTGCTAAAATATTTTGAAACTAAATTTAAAATTTTTAATCAACTAAACATTATTAGTATTCAGAGACGGTTTAAACTGATTGTCACAAATATATACATTCTTGTATGAATGTAAATTTTAAACGTCATGTTGACGGCCGATTCATAGTTTATATTCCACTAAAGGACAATTTCAATAAATTAGGTTCATCGAGGTAATGGCTCAGCAGCTATTCTTTTCTCAAGAACATTAATTGATTAAAAATACTCTTTGATATAGAGAATACAAGAAACTCATGGCTAAACATGAACAATTAGCTTACATATCTAAAATACAGAGGATAAAATTGTTGTTTTTGATTCGTCAATGTAATAGCACAGCGGTATGGCTTTGAAAGATATGCAGTACAGTGGTTTTCCTACATAAAATGATTTGTTCTCTATAATTGGACATGTGTAGATGTGCAACAAGACATCAATACACATGGTTGACAGTTTTGAGAAATTTAACCAAAACGAAAATTGTATTAATTTGCGTTTTGGTTAAATTTCTCAAAACTGTCATTCATCATGCCAATCTACTTTCAACTTACACTTCGTGATGTGTTAATATGTGTTGTAATGAGGTGATTTTTCCGGAAATAGTTTTCTATTATAACCAGACCTAAATGGGTTTTTCGTTCACTTTGGTACACCCTGTATACGATAACTTGTATTAATATTTCATTTAAAACTGTTTTGAACCATAGTTAAATTTATTTTGTAAGTCCAGTAGTTGGAATAACAGTTATGTCTTAAATATAAATGTTTCAAACTGGTTTATTTTCAGGGTAATCTTAGGTTGTTTATTATTCTAATGATAAATCGGTTATTGTGGTTGTACTCAGTCAAGTAAGAGGGACGTAGTTTAATTTAATATAGTTTGATTTTAAAGCAAGTGGAAATTATTTATTCATGGTAAAGAAATACGATTCTATTTTAAATATTAGTACATGGCCGTTTAAATTATTTATTTTCTGCCTTGGAATATTTTATAAACATTTTTTTATATGAATTAACTCAGGGAATTTGTTTAAATACGATGTGCCGAGATAAGCTGAAATAACGTTTGCCGCGGACAGCAGTCGACACGCTTGCGCATCGCACAGATCCCCGCTATTATTGGGTAGGGGTTTTAGTATAAATTAAATAACACCATTTGAAAGAATGACTCCTTCTCCATTGAGTTAGCAGCAAGCAGCTCTCGATCTTCAGTGTCCGCCGCAACCAGGTAGTGGCAAGAATTACTTTTACTGTTGTTTTATTTGTATTTCCGTTATTTACCGTTTGTGTCCGAATTTACTGCTGTATTATTTTGTCCAAAGTGTCTGGTTTCCGAATAAGTCAGAGATATATGGGAAGTTTCGCAATTCATTGATAAAGTTGGGTTATCCATTTAACGACAAGCATCGGGATTAATCGGTTTTCATTTTTATTTAGTTTTGATGTAAAGATAGAACTTTTATACCTCGATCTCTAAAAAAGAATTCCATCTCAGTCGTAGTTGCAGTGAAATCTTTATAACTCGATCTATGGTAAAGGATTCTATCAGGTGCATGCGCAGTGACACCAGTGAGGTTTTTATGCGTCGATCTATGAAAAGGATCTCACTAGGTGCCTCAGGAGGTAATGCATGATCCATTCCACCAGATATCCGTGTTCACTAAAAACAAATTTGTACAGGAAATAAGCTTGAAGTTGATTTAAAACCAATTACTCTAAGCTATATCTAGCTAACGAAAGTTAATATCGAATATCTCCAGTCATTCACGCACATTTCTGGTATAATAAGTTCAGAGACAGTTTTATAATTCAAACCCGAGTTAATAAAACAGAACGGCTGTGCTATACAGTTAAACAAACATCGGGATTATTCGGTTGTCATTTTATTGAGAATTGACGTAAAGATAGGATTTTTATACCTCGAACTCTGAAAAGAGTCCCATCTCAGTCGTCGTTGCATTAAAGTACCGCTGAAATCTTTATACCTCGATTCTGAAAAGATTTCTTCAGGTGCACGCGAATATAAACTGTTCCGTTCGTCACACGTAGTCAAGACACCCTAACATAGGACATAAGGAGCTAGTCTAAAGATAAAGCGCGCTTGCGATTAGACAGTCATATATACCGACTGCCCCTGGATTGACTTTCTGCACTTGTGTTTTGCTTGCACGACATAACCGCTTACCACTGAATATACCTCCTGCACCGACTTCCTGCCGTAATACTGTCTTAAGCATTAATGACTAGAGTCATTAACCGCTTGCTGTAACTACTAGTAGTAGTAGCTGCCGTAACTCTGCTTTATTTTGAATCACCGCTTGCTTGCTTTTGTAGATGCTGGTAGTAAACATTTAAATATTGCCTGATGATAGTAGTACCGTAATAGTAGTTTTCGTAACATAGCTGTGCTTGATATCACTGATCACGACTTTTGCATTTTCATAACATCTTGCTTGGTTTTCCTTGGTAACTTACTTGTAATATAGATTAATATTTATGTTGTATTATAACATAACTGTTGTGTATAAATTTATTTCTGTTATTTTTTTTTTTGAAGCAGTCCTAAATAAATAGAGTAAGTGAAGTTGAAAGTCTGCCTCTTATTTAAAGCAAAGGTAATAAGTAAGAAAATCTTTTTGTACACCTAGAATCATTTTCGGCAGATAAGGTGAGGTTATCCATTGTTACGCAACCGACAACCACACACATAGACTGCCTGGACATTCCGTTTCTTCACTGAGTTACTCTAGCTACTATCATACCACTGATAGAATAAAATGGTGTTCCTACACTTTAAAACAGGAACTGGCGCTCGAGACCGTACCGAAATAAAAAATTCAAAGTACCGTTACTGTACTGTACAGAATACAATCTTGTTTTGTTGTTATGTCATAGTGTCAATGGAATCTAGTGGCCTTCCGCCTGTCAAGCTCTCGCCACATGGTATTGTGTTTATTTATTTGTTTGTCTATTTTGCGATATCTGGTTCATCAATGGGTTATGATTAGATGTGGGTTATACATTTAGTTTTTATGTATTAGTTGACAGATTAGTGTTCCGATTATTTTACATTCATTCAATATATATTAGTAGTTGATATTTTCTCTTATTTGTTTTTTTATCGATTTTAATGGATTTAATACTTTAATTGGCATCTTTTGGAGTAATTTCAGTTGGCCCTTTTTGTTTATGGCACTTTTTACATGCACGATAAGCTCTGTGTTGGCATCTTTTCTATATTTAAATTGATTGTTTTAGGGTGTTGAAGTCAATAAAGCCTATTTTTCCAAATTATCAGAATACAGTTATAAAATATATAAAATCCAGAAAAATCAATATATTTCTTTGTCATCAAATCAAATTACAATAAGGACTTGATGTTAATAAAACTAAAAATGGTTACTACAGTATATTCATCAGATATGCTTTTATCTATGATAAGTGAATAATAAACGCTATCTGACAGAGAATCTGTTGTTATCATTTATAATTAATGTTACTGTGGATTTTTAAGTATTCCTACTCACTTCGTCATATGAAAAACTATTTTTCTAGTATGATGCAACATGAGAACTGTGTGGTTATTTCGTATAGCTATATCTTCAGCAAAAGATTTACTAAAATGAAGTAACTTTATAGGAATACCAAAGAATTAAAAAATGGAATATTAAATGTTGGCAGAGAAAAAATATCACATGAATTATTTAAAAGAACAACTTGTATATGGCATAATAGGTTCATTGTAGTAATAGAAGCGTGGAGGAGTCACAATCAACAGAGAATTTATATTTTTCAATAACATCTACATTTAAATAGTTCTCTCTTCTTTTTATGAAATGGAATTCCGTTATCTTACAAAATTACTTCTTTGTCTATTTGATAGCTTCTGTACTAGCAACTTTTGTAGTAGTTTTAGTCTTTAGTTATTCTAAAGAATGAATTACCATAAAAGGCCGTTGAATATGAGTATCTGTTGTTATTTTGTTGTTAACATCCTTGATATTTAAAATAAATATTTAGTTGTCGTTTATTTAGTAATTCTTGCGGACTTAATAGCCAACTACACTACAATAAGACATTATATGTATATGTTATATTAATTTTACTAACCTTCTCCCTAAGGATTGTTAACTTACTACAAAAATCTACAGAATAATTGATTTGGTGTGTTGGAAAATAGTACAAGTCCAAAATCTATGTTTTGAGAAAATTAATATAAACTGCGTGGCTCTAAAACTACACAAAATAGAGCGTATCGTACATAGAGCAATTGTAGTCCTCAATGTCTGAAAGACGTTTATATAAACAAAATTTAAAAAAACTAACGTGGTTAGTTATAGCTAAAAAAAAGAAGTGGACTTAAATGTTTTTCAACTCAAGTGAAGAGAAAGTAGAGAAAAACAAACCAAGAACGTAATTTCTATTGGAATATTGGAATATCCACAATATAATATTAAATTTGGTCTTCTCCGTTTGTCGTTGGTCAAGACATAATAGAAGTCTTCCCCTGTAATATAGTGCATAACATTTTTGTCATTATTTTTGTTGTTGATAGAAACTGGTTAGCTATAAGTTTTTTTTGTTCGTAGAGGAGGGCTTTGTTTGTTTTGTTCCAGGAAAGACATTATTAGTGATGTTAAAAACTGTACAAGACCCAGGTCTTGTATAGTTTATCCAATATGAATTGAAACACTTCAGTCTAAAGTATTTATACCAGGAGGACGCATTTCCACTCTCATCGTCAAAGAAATAGAGCGCAAATCGTGTTTGTTTTTATTGAACGATACCTCTACATTACATTCGATATGAGAATGTGGCAATGCAGCAGACTAGATGTGAAACTCGGGCGGTAGTGTCCAAACACTGACGAATTAAGTCGTGATTTGAATAGACTACTGGACTAGTTGGTTATATTGACCGTACAGTGCAGTTCATGTAATAATTTTGGATAAATAGAATTATTTTCTGTGAGGTATTTATAGTATTTTAGTGATCTTATTAAGTGGTTCTAGTAATATTTCAATATTTGCATTAATTATTATTATTAACATGGCTTTTCGGAGGCCCTTTGAAACGTATGAAAATGAATTATCTGAAGAAAATATTGAACCGGTGGCGCCGGTAATTGATAGTTCGGAGTTTAATAAGAACAAGGATTTACATGTTCAATGTCAGCGTCTTATTTTAAATATTTATGAATGTTCAAAGAGAGAAAATATTGAAACAACAGATAGGGACATTCTAAATAGAATTCATGAATTAACTAAACTTTCGACTTCTACGATTTATCGCGTTATTAAGGAAGGGGATGTTATAGATCACTCTCCAAAGCGGAAAGGAAAAAAATGAAAATTTTGTAGAATTGATGATACCTCGAAAAACGTTATTCGGCGAACTGTTTATAGTTTCTATGAGGAAAATAAAGCACCAACTTTAGAAATGATTCGTGATAAATTGCGTGATTATCCGAATTATAATTATAAATCTTTAGAAACGCTACGAGGTATTAGATTGCGGCTTTAAACACAAAACAATAGATAATCGAAGGTTATAATGGAATCGCGCCGTATCGTTGAACTTCGACGTGAATACTTACATAAAATGAAAGAATACCGTGAATCAAATAGACATATAGTATATCTCGATGAGACCTGGTTTGACACACACGATGTTGTTCAGACGGTTGGGTAGATGACTCTAAAAATTGTAGTTTGAATGCACCTTCCTCGAGAGGAAAGCGCATTATAATTCTTCATGCTGGAAGCAAATACGGTTTTGTACCCAACGCATTGCTCTTGTCGGCCAAAAACATAACACAATCCTCTGCTGATTATCATGAAGACATGACTGCGGATTTGTTCGAAAATTGGTTCGCTGAACAGCTTCTACCTAACATTCCCCCAAATTCGGTCATTGTTATGGACAATGCTTCGTATCACTCGCGTTTATTACATAAAATACCTAATAATAGTACCGAAAAGGAGGACATTTTAAAATTTATGGGGAATAAAAATATGGACATCCCAAAGGTTCCGATAAAGAAATAATTATTAAAACGTATAAAGGATCTTTGCAAGAGACACGGTCATGCGCTCGCGCGGTTGCCACCGTATTATTGCGTATTTAATTCGATCGAAATAAAGAAACATTTACGGAAATGGAATCAGTCACCAACTTTGAGCGCAGTAGTACTTGATAATATACGACAAGTAGTAAATGAAGTGAGCAATAGCGATATATGGGGAAAATCGCAAGTCATGTTATACAATAAGGAAACGAGTATAATATTTTGCCACCCGTAGCACCAATTATTATTCAAACCGATGACTATTCTAGTTCAGAATATTCTTCTGATAATTCCATTGCCACTTAGTATTTTTGTTTAAATGTTTTTCTACGTTTAATAGAAGCAACTTAGCTTGAACGGTCAAGAGATTTATAATTGATTTTATTCGAGTTTTTAACAAATTTTAAATATTTATTTCTTGTTTTTTGTGATTCAATTGCCACACAGCATTTTTGTTTAAACATTTTTTATGTTCAGTCGATGAACGGTTGAAGAGATTTATATAGTTGATTTTTTTGAGTTTCTAACAAAATGCAAATATTTATTTATTTCTTTGTTTTTGTTTTATTTGTTGTGTTATATTTTATTTGAAAAAAGTTATTCAATTTTAATTTAATTCTAACATTCCATCATACTAACATCTTTCATGTTCCTATCCTAACCTGGCAAAAAATACTCACACGTTGGCTTTTGCCGGATGGTGACATTTTATATAAGACTCAATATCAATTTTTACAGTTTGTAAAAATTGTCACTAGAATTATAAGAGAAGAGCCGGAAATGTTCTGGAAAGTTCTGGACCGTGCATGAATGTATATATATAAGGCGCACGTTGCGTCCACGTTGTGATTTTTGAAGAAAATACATCTTTCAATGTAGGAAAATTACATTGTTAAGTACTATTACCATTTTATTTAAATTTGCAAAATTGTTTTAGAAAAAGAAGATTTCTGCCACGGTTTATGAAAGGGTTACAAAACATTTTTTTTTTTGTAATTATGTATTTGAGTTGAGATAATTTTTTTTGTTATATAATGTCAAAATATGTTAATATCTTTCATATTGTAATATATTTTTTTCTAAATTATGTAGCGCTGTCGAGCTTCTTTTATGATATGACCTTATATATTTAGATCATTTTTGAATGTTTCGTATTTTTTGTATATCAATAGATAGTATTTGTGTTATGTCTGTACGAATTGTACACTGGACATATTACATAATATTTAGGGACGACTTATGGTTTAGAAAAATGTTTATTTTTTGTGTTCAATGGCGCAACACATTTTTTTCTGAAAAAGGCCTAATAATTCGTTATTTCTACGAATGCGCTTATAAAACTAAATAGGTAGAATTTTTAACTCTTTTTGTGGGGAACGTTAGAAAATGGATACCAATTTGAATAAATTAGCTTATATATCTTAGGTGAAACTGTATTATTGGTTAGATGAAATGCAATTTTAAGATTAGTTTCTTTTCTTTTCCTTCTTTTAACTGCCTCTCAAGTCACCGAAGTAACTCCCAGAAAATCCTAGGATTTTGTGTTCAGTAAAGAGAGACGAGGCCCTACAGTTTATTGTGGAGTCCGAACCACATCTAGGGCATCGACAGTTCACTCCCATCTTAATCCAAAGCAAATTACAAATAAAATTTGTTGCTCCGAGATGGATTCGAATCATCGATATTCGGTACCGAGTAAATAGCTATAAGCGCTTTCCCACTCGGCTACCATCCCTGCATTAAAATTTATTCTGTGCAACACTAAAAAAAATAAAAACTATTTTTTTAATTTTTTTGTTTATTTTCATACTTATCGTTGCTATACATATAAACATAAGGTGAATTTCTAGATACATGCTCATAGGTCCATACAGCAAGCACCCATTTCTAAAAAGAATGACATTAAAATATGTTTGTAAGGGCATTTTTCTTACAAAATGAATTATAAAGTACACATTCTTGCTAAAAAATAATGAGTTATAAAAGAAACGGGTTTTGCATGCTAAGTTAATATTTGAATTATTCTTTCACGTACAAATAACAATTTTCTTTTTTCCATGTCTGAGTTGCCTTTTGACAATAAGATAGTTAAAAAATGTTGCTGTATATTTTATTTTGTTCATCACATCAAAGCAATAATTATCTTGTGAGCTCTTTAATAACTGAGCTGTACAATATCGGTTAGAACAACTATTATTATAAAATTTTTATAACGGAAATGTTCCATTGTCTGGTAAAAAAAATCAGATAGAACAATTATGTTGTGGAGATGGTATAGTCGTTTTAATCAGTAAATACTCATAACTTATATAAACTATACTTTAAAGATGTCTAGTGAGTACGTTCTTTTATGTGTCTATAATACTTGGTAATAGTAAATAAAGCTTCAACTGATAATAGCAAATTCTAATTTTATTTAATATAATCTTGTGGCAATATGTCGGTATAAAAATATATAAACATTTATTATATATTATGCAGTACACAAATAATGTTAAGCTTCACTACAGAAATATAAATAATTTAGAGAAGTAAGAAATAAATGAAGGGTAGGAAATGTGATATTAATACTAGGCTAAAGTAAGTAAAGTGGTAGTAACAGTTTGTCACAACACTAGGGACCAGTTTTTGTCATAATATTTTTTAAGAACGAAACCAAATGGCAGTCATAGGTTTATATTAAAAAGCGAGTTATATAAATTTATTGTCCCATCACACTTCAAACTTGAAAACCATAAAACTGTATATAATATCATAACACTGCGTGCATACTTAACAAATATCCATTTGAAAGATGCTTATTATATGATATCTATACACATAGACAGCAGAAAATATTTGAGATTTTAATTCAAAGACAAAACATACGAATATGCCTACCATTTGGTCTATGCACAGGACCATGTTTTCACTAAAAGTTTTAAGCCCATTATGAGTTATTTAAGAAGTAAACAAATAATTTCAGTAAATTATTTAGACAACATATTACTCATTGACAAAATTGAACAGAGTTGTAGAGATAATACAACTAAAACGATAAATATTTTACAGCTTTTAGGGTTTATCACAAATTTTGAAAAAAAGTTAACTCAAGCCATCCCAATTATGCACATTCTTGGGGTTTTGTTATGTTATAACTTATAACCCTCAAAAATTAATGGTAGAATTACAAAGTCATAAAAAGCTTAAAATAATAAACATATTGAAATCATTACATAAACAAAAAAAATGTGTACAATATGGCAAGAATAACGGGAAATTTAGTAACCGCCTGTCTCGCTGTGAGCTACGGGTGGGTTTACATAAAATATGTACTTTGAGACTGAAATATTTGTCATTGAAAAAGAACAAGAATAATTATAATGCAAAAATGAAAATTCCAGATTCTCTTTCTGTTTATATGACATGGTGGTTTTCAAAATTGCTAAACAGTTGTAACATTATTAAAAAAATCAAGTTATAATATTGAAATATCAAGTGACTACGCAAAAATAGGATGGGGAACGGTGTGTGGCTCTAAAACGGCTCTTGGATTTTGGAATGAATATGAATGTAAACAACACATTAATTTTTTAGAATTATTGGCAGCATTCAACGCTTTAAAATCTTTTTCAAGAAACCTGTTCCACTGTGATATTTTACTAAGAATAGATAACATCACCGCCATATCGTATATCAACAGAATGGGAGAATAAAACTTGAAAATTTAAATAAACTAACCAAATAAATTTGGCAATATTATGAGGCTAAAAACATTTTTATTACAGCAGCATATATAAGCTCATCGAACAATAAGGCGGATATTGAATCCAGGAATCTGAAAATTGAAACAGAATATTGCTTTAAGGTATCTGTTTACCAAAATATAATAATCGAAATTAGGGAGTCCAAATGTAGACTTATTTGCGAGTTACTTAAACACCAAATACATCAAATATGTATCCTGGTTCCAGGATCCACATTCTTTTAAAATGGATGCCTTCACAATATACTGGGGGAATCCTACGTTTTTTAAGGCTTTCCCGCCATTCTCAATTATACATACAGTTATAAATAAAATAGTAACAGATAAAGATGAGGGAATTATAATAGTTCCAAATTGGTGCAGCCAATCTTGGTACCCAATTTTTTCAAAATTATTAGTAAGCCTACCAATGATTATTAAACCCTCTAAAAATCTATTTTTATCACCTTTCAGGACCAGCCACTCACTTTAAAATGAAACCAAATTTTTCAAAATATCAGTCAACTTGGGATCCCCCAATTGATTTGAATTACTTAGAAAAATTACAACCATTAGATACCCTAAATTTAGAAACTCTTACCAAACAATTGTTACCATTAGCTTTAACTACGGCACAAAGTTTACAAACTTTATCCAAAATAAGAATAAACCAAATACAAACAATAAAGTCAGGTTTAGAAATTTTAATTATAGATATTGTAAAAACTTCTAATCCTAAACGACAACAGCCAGTACTGAAACTAAATTTTTTTCACGAAAATCCAAAGTTGTGTGTCGTATCTACAATGATAAAATATCTAGAAAGAACTGATAACTTGAGAAATAGCCAAGATAAATTTTTATTTTTAACTGTAAAACCACCACATAGAATAACAAGCACCCAAACTCTCATCGTGGTTAAAGTCAGTATTGACTATAAGTGGTGTGAACGTCAGTACTTTTAGTAACCACTCAACGAGACACACGTCCACATCTGCGGCGAGCAGAGCAGGCTTGAGTATTGAATAAATCAGGAAAGCCGCAGGGTGGACAGAAAATTTAATGACAATTGCAAAATTTTATTGTAGACCCTTACGAAATGATAAAAATGAATTAACAGCAAAAATATTAGAAAATAAGACAGTACAGGGTTGTAATTTAGGTTTCAGTTGAAATGTTACCTTTAAAAATTATCCACTTGATGTTGATAGCTTTTGCATAGCTTGTTTAAATATCTAGTGTTCTATTTGGAAAAGACTAAAGTGAAATATTATGAGATTATAGGAAGTCCGTTTCATAACTTATGAACATAGTCTCTTCCAAATACTAAACACCCACCCTCCAAAAAATATACCCATCAAAAGCGATGCAGAACGCACGCAATCGTATTCTGAATAGTTGTGGTATGAGCAGAGATTAGGTAAGCAATATACTGCGAGTCAGCGATTTCTTTAAAAATTGTGTACATAATACACAAAGCAGTGCTACTGTTAGTGTTCTATTTGGAAAAGACTACGTCCATATAATATGAAACGAACTTCCTAAAGATAAGTCGTTTGTTCCATTTATTATGTAGTAAAAACAGTCAAATATAATATTATATGAATCTCAACCTTGATATATTCCGACTGAAATCTCCGTTAATGTATTGAGTGCTGTTTTACCCGGTAGAAACGCTTTTTCTTAAATATTAAATATGAAGCTAATGTACATTATCTCTCTTCATTTCTGCATCGGTGTTTCCATTTTGCGGTTGTTTTCCTAAAAAAATAAAAAAAATATGAATATTTATTAGTACAGAAAATATATTTCTTACTTCTTGCATTTCCTCCTCCTAATAAATACTTCTCAATTATAAGTAAAGGTGATTCAAAAGCCAGTGTCCAAAATACCGATACAATTATTGATACTGTAAAATGCCCGCACCACTCATAGAACTAAAAAAAAAATAGTTACATGATTAGTAATTATCCTTTATAGATATCTAATGGAATAAAATTTACAAAATATGGAAGTTTAAAATAATGGAAAATTAAAGGACCGAATATTGTAAACGATGCAGATGAACGAGTTAAAAGGGGGATTCAACATATGTATCAAGGATTTCGAATATGATATGTATCGCGTAATATTTTGTTAAATGGGCAAATATGATTACCGTTTATCAAAATCCTAACCTAAAATTCTAGGTGATGTGGAAGTTTCTTTATTAAATTTTGGGTTGTGTGTTCTTTTATCTCAATCTGTGATGTACTTACCTTACTTTCAGAGATTTGACTCATGACTTGTTTCCTTGCTTGTTGTCTGATAACATCAGACTTTTGTGCTATTGTTTTGTATCAAATAGTGCGGACTATTAATGCAATTTCGGGAAATTTCTAGAATATTCTATTTGGAAATTACAGGAGATAGGTAAATTGTGTCGTCGGGAACGTGTTATAGACTTAAATACAAGACTATAAGTGACTTTTAGTGACAATTCTAGAACATTCGATTCGGAAACCATAGAAGATATGTGAACTGTGTTAACGGGAACGAGTTATAGACTCAAAACAAGGTTTAATTGTGACATTCTGTGAAATTTCTCGACCGTTCCATTGCACGATTAGTGGAGATAAGTGAATTTTATCAACACGAAAGTAACATAAACTCTAAATAAGACTTGCTAGTGCTGTTTCGAGATTATTTTGGAACATTTCATTATTAAAATAGACGTGATGGATACATTTTGTGGACATTATAGCGTAGTCAATTTTATTTTGAACTGATTTACGTGTCGTGAGTTAAAGCCAATAACAAGAAGTATGGTGGAGAAAAAAACACAAGACTTGCTAACAGCGTTGTTAGAACGGATTAACGATCAAGAAAGAATACGAAAAGAAGACAAAGACGACAGGAAGAAAACGAAAAACAAGAAAAAAATACAGGAAGACAAAAATGACTTAAGAAAATTAATGAAAGGCCTGGAAGACGACAGGAAGAAAAAGAAGAACAAGAAATAAGGCGACAGGAAGAAAATGAAGAACAAGAAAGGAAACGTCAGGGAGAATTAAGAAAAATGTTTGAGGATCAAGAAAAGTGGCGACTCGAGGAAAGAAGAGACTTCAAAAGAAGCCTAGATGAACAGCAGGCAGCCATTTTCTCCCTCACTGAAAATTTAAAGATGTTATCGAAAAAGTCACTGAAATCACAGTGAAGTCGAAGGATAAGTTAATGAAGTTAAATCAGACGTCAGTGAAATTAAAGGAGAGGTCAGTGAAGTTATGGGAAAAGTCAGCCTAGTTGTTCCCCTTCAACTGAAGTCAGAGGAGAAGTAGCGCAACTCAAACAATAAGCTGCACGTTTAAATAACTGGAACGATGAGGAAAAAGCAACAGCATTGATATTAGCCCTATGGGGACAAGCATTAGACCTGCTCCAAACAATTCCTGCCGCACAGCACAAAACTTTCCGGAGGCAGCGTTAGAACTAAAAGATGGCGACCAACATCTTGCCCAAGTATATCAGGCTCAGTTGAAACCACGCAGACAACGCAGTGGAGAAAGTCTCCAGGAGTTTGAGGCTGCTGTGGAGAGATAAGCCCGTTTGGCCTATCCTGATGCACCAATGGAGTTTCAGCAACAGTTGGCAGTTGGAGCGTTTATTGATGGAGTAAGGGACCAGAAGGTTAGACGAATCCTTAAATTAACCAGGCACAAGCGAACTAGTGAGGCTGTAGTACACGAACTTGAAATTGAGGTTGTCTATGAGGATACCATACAATCAGACACAGCCGTGGCTGTGGAAGAGACCCTGGCAGATAAAACCATGCAAGTTGTAGTCGAGTTGCAAAAGTTGATCGCACAAAGATAGCAAAGATGAATTCCCAGACGAGACAAGAACAACAAAACAGCGGTAGTCCGAATGGAGGTACCAGTTGTTATAGGTGTAGCAAATTGGGCCATATTAAGAGGAACTTTACTGTCGAGAGCCCAACATTCATGATGTTATGTCCAAAGTAAAAAAAACTCGCATCTCTAGCCGATACAAAACGAGCAGCAAATAGTGGGAGACAGAATGGACGAGGCATGCGCTGTTATAACTGTGGCAGAGTAGGCCCTCTTCAGAGTAACGTCGTCAGCGCAGCCCTGAAAGGACAAATGTCGCAGTAATGGAGGACCTACAGAAAAACTGGCGGGATGGTACATCGGGGACTGTGCTGGTCATTTAAAAGGCAGATGGCCTTTCCAAAAGACCATGCCAGAAAGACTGTAAGCTTTGTCACCGTGAGAAAAACAGCAAGATGTACAAGTAGTGAATACCGTTAAGATTGATGTTCCGGACGATTTGATAAGAGAGTCGTTAAGGGAAGCTCAGTTAAACAATAAGGAAACTGGTCCTATTTTGAAATGGAAGGAAAGAGGAACCCGACCCGATTAGAAGGACATATCAAATAAATCAGTGGGGCTGAAGGCTTTATGGGTACAATGAGACTCCCTTAGAGTAGAGGATGAACTGCTGAAGAGAGCGTGGGGAAGTCCAGATGGGAAGAAATTAATTTGAAATTGGTAATTCCCAAGTGTCACGTAGCAAAAGTACTTCAGCAAGTGTATAATGGAACGTCTGGCAAACATTGTTGCATCAACAAAACCCGGACAAAAATAAGAGAACGATTGTACTAGGTAAACAGTCGTCAAGATGTGGAGGCTTGGTGCCGCCAGTGTGACGTTTGCGCGGTGAGAATGGGGCCACACACAAGAAGTAAGGACCCAATAAAACAATATAACGTCGGGGCTCCTTTTGAGGGAACTGCAATACCAAGTGACTGTATGAAGGCTCATTATGATCTTAAGGCTAATTCAAGAGGGTACTAGGTGGAAGATCTGGTTTGGCTATATAACCCAGAACGAAAGAAAGGTAGGTTCCCGAAGCTTCACCTGCTTTGGGAAGGACCATACACTGTCGTCACCAGATTAAATGACGTCGTATACCGAATTCAGCAGAGTCCAAAATCAAAGATGAAGGTAGTGCTTATACAGAGACTAGCTAAGTATGCATGGAACAACGAAGTGCCTGACCATAACGTTCAGGCTTAAGAAGGGGGCAGTGTTATGCCATTGGAATGTGCAGACTGAATAAATGAGACTGGAATTATACGAGAACGGCCGCAAATGTTCTAGAATATTCTAGACCGCATGAATGGACGTATAAATAAGACGCACGGTGGGCCGAGAGTCAGTCTTAGGTTGAACATGAACGAGTAAAGAAGAAATAAGAAAGAGACTTATAAATGTTTAATTGTGATTATAGTTCAGGCAGTCATTAATATATTGTTAATTAATAATTAATTAGTTAATAAGGTAATGAGTAAGTGTTACCTTGACTTTCAATCAAAGAATCTACGTATATGTAGGTGTTTGTGTGGATAGCAAACACGTAACAATACGTTTATTTTTGTAAATCAATTATTGTTACCAAAATAATTTATTGTATCATTATTACGCTTCTTCATTTATCGCATTAAGTTATGAAACAATTGCATTTCTAATCAACAAAAAATTTACTTGAAAATTCTTGTTATTGTTTTGTTCTATCACCTCACTCATGACATACTTTTTATATCATTTATTTCATGGCTTGCTATTATTTATTAATGTTAAAAATTGAACATTGAACATGAAGAAACATTTAAGTCTAATAACTCTGAAATAAAGCTCTACCGCCAAAAATATTATTTTACATTTTTTAACCAAAACATCACACCGTACAGGTTCCTTAATTTTTTATAAGAAATATCGCAATTGCAAATGTCCACAAGCAGTAGAATATACTCACAATGTTGTAGTCAGCGAAATAAGATTTGCTTCGACGAATAAGCAAGTAATAAATCAAAATCGATATATGAGTCAAATAAATACAATAAGTCAGTCTTCCAATTATTTGCATTACTGGTCCAGATAATATCCAGTTCACGATACCTAAAAAAATTAAAGCTGGACTTAAAATGGAAAGTTAAAATAACTTAAGTGTAACTTAAAAAAAGAAGATCTAAAACATATCTTCACCTCCCAAATGAAGTTATGCATTCACGAAAAACATTTCTAGGCAAATTTCAAAAACATGATTTGAACAAAAAAAATGTGCCTCAGCCTGTATCGTGATAGCAGTTATAGTTTCAAACTTGGTACACACTTTCTAGAGCCCAAGGAAAAGGATAAGTTCGTTGAACAAAATAGGCTGCTGGAAAGCGGTCTACAATAAGCCAAATTTTTTATTTTTGAATTTAAAAAAAATTATTTTAGACGAAAGATTATAAATCATACGTATAATACGTTTGAATTATAATATCGTCAAGTATTTTGTCAAATGTTTAATAAGGCCGTAAATTGGAATTTGAAATTTTGCACCCAATTTGACATGCTTTTTTAAATTTAGAAACGTCAAAAAAAATATCGCTTTCATTGCTCCCGAAAATGACAAGCAAATTTAAATTTGTAAACAGTTAAAAAAATTCCACCATGTGGAATTTTGTCAAGCATTGAGGAAACTTTAACTCCCAAATTGGTAGCAGTTTTTCTTACTGTTTTATTTTATATTAACATAATCTGAAATATGAAAATGAATGTAAAAATTGCAAAATATGCCCTTACATCAAAAGTGTGCCAATATTATGAAAAATAATTACAAAAATCGTCATTTCGTCACCGGCTGCAAATTTCTTACATGGTGTCAAAGCACTGTGGCAATTTTAGGGAGCCATTCGTATTTTTAACATGTCCTAAAGCAACACATTCTGTTAAAGAAAATTTCACTCTAAACTACTAAATTGTAGGCAAGTTTTGGGCCTTAAATACTCGTTCGTGCTTGCTTGAAAATTGACATATGTACTTACTGACGCCTTACTGGATCGAATTTTCGATATCATGCAAAGAAATACTATCGCAAATTATTAATAAACTCCATTTACCTCCATATCCATGATAACTGGAATAAACAATCCAGCTGAGACCTATGCACCAGGCGGGTCTCATTAGAGGGTCAAAGACTGATTTACTCACATGTGAGTCACTCATAATTTGGATTTCTTGATAACACATTACTGTTGTTAGCATTCCAAGAAGCATAACTATCCAAACTACCAGATTTGTAATCTAAAAATAAGTATTTGTGAAAACTTTTATGTGTACCAATAATTTCAATCAAAATTCATCAATTTATAAAGACGTTTCATTAATACTAGTTTAAAGGACATAGCACACTTTTAGGTCCAGTGCCGGTGGCGGAATTCGAACCCGTAGCTACGACAGACAGGCTTCTAGTCACGCTTGCCATTGCATACTTCAGCCAACTGTACCAGAGAGCCGGTGGTATAATTGTTTATGTATATTTATTATGTATTGTTTAAATTAGTATGATTGGTATGAAAATTTATTGGAAATGAATATAATATATGTATATTGTATATGACAAAAATAAAGTTATTAAAAATGTCTTTATTTCTACTTACATCTATATGCTCCTTCTTTATCATATAAAGAAAGGGTTTGTCTTGCTTTGCCCTCATAAACACTGCTAGCATCATTCCAATAAAATAATTAATTAATCTTGAATGAGTATCATAATCACTAGAAACAAAAATTCATTAATGGTCAAATAAAAATATTCTATATTATCAACACCTGCAGAATGTTTCCGTTGAAATTAAGTGTTTTCATTAATTTACTCACTACATGATCCTTAATTTGTATTAGCAAATGGATATAATAAGTTTTCCTTATTAAAATAAAATTAGAATAAAAGTTATATACAGTGTGCTCCACTTTGAGCAGATACACCCCAGTATTTTGGTTGTATTTGGCTAATTGAAAAATTCTAAATTCTTTTAAAATTGTAGTACTCTACGAGATATACTTTCCTGATTGACAAATTTTTTAATATAAAACAAATTAGGCATCCTATTCTTGGTAAAAGTTTAAAATATAAAATGAAATGAAATATAATAGCGCTAAAAATTTTTTACTAATTACTATTTTCTTTCTTTTACAAAAACTTATCACAGGTAAGTATGACATATATATTTTTAAAAAAATATGTTTCCGTTTATTTGTCAAAACGCTAAAACTTGGGTTATAAAAAAAGATAATATGCACATTATGTTCAGTGTGACTGACTCAATAATGTAATTTTTAATTCCAACTATTCTGTTCAGTAAAGCCAAAATTAAATAAAACAAAAGTACTCACCAGTTGAACAATCACTTTAAAACATCCACCGATACGTGTTTATGGATCTTTGCTTCGTTAGGATGGCCCTTTTGAAAGCCTCAAAAGTAACTAAGAATCTCAGTAAATCTTAATGTAATAAATATAAATGGCTTCAGAGAACAGAATAGAATTAAAAATAACATTATTGAGTCAGTCGTACTGAACATAATGTGCATATTATCTTTTTTTGTAATCCAAGTTTCAGTGTTTTGGCAAATAGCCGGGAAAATGATTCTTTAAAATGATATATGTTATACTTATCTGTGATGTTTTTGTAAAAGTTAGAAAATAATAATTAGCAAAAAAATTTTTAGCGTTGTTATATTTCTATATTATAAACTTTTATCAAGAGAAGGAGAAATAATTTGTTTCAAATTATTCTAACCCTACGGGGAATATCCATTATATAATTTCAATTATTCTGTTCTCGGAAGCCATTAATATTTATTACACTGGGATTTACTAAGATTCGTAGTTGCTTTCGAGGTTTTCAAAAGAACCATCCTGACGAAGCAAAGATGCAGAACGTGCGGTAGATGTTTTAAAGTTTTGAAGTGATTGTTCAACTTGTGAGTACTTTTGTTTCATTTATTTTTGGTTTTACTGAACATAGTAGTTAGAATTAAATATAACATTATTGAGTCAGTCGTACTGTGCAGATTATCTTTTTATAACCTAAGCTTCAGCGATTTGGTAAACAGACAGGAAAATTTAAAAAGATACATGTTATACTTATCTGTGATAAGTTTTTGTAAAGGTTAGAAAATAATAATTAGCAAAAATTTTTAGCGTTATTATATTTCATTTTATTCAAACATTTTTTATGTTGTATTCACGGCCTACTGTAATTAAAATAAAATGCCAAAAATCAAAAACGTTATTAGGGATTTTTTTAACGAAATGATTTTTAGTAATGCTGGAAATGTTCCAGATTCTTTTATTCAAATATTCGTGCGAAAAAATATTAAAATTTTTGAATTATTTGAATATTTGAATGAACTGAATATTCGAATGAACTGATCATATGAATTGTTCGAATTATCGAACTGTTCGAATAATCCGAATATTCGAATATTCAATTAAATTGATTCGGTTATTCAAATGTAGGTATGAATGTTTGGTATTTATTAAGAGTTTTTACTTTTTAGTGCCTTATTTTTTAAATTAGGGTTATTAAAAATGAATTCGGTTTTAAACTGAATAAGAAAAAATCAAATAAAATTTGCGGGAATTGTTCATATAGAAAATGATTTAATAATTAATACGTATATCACATAAACAAATTAAACAAACAACAACTACTACTACTGTAACGTACAACAATAACGCTCATACAATTAAAAAAAAAACATATCCCCGTCAAAAAAAGAATACGGACCAATAACTGCAAAACCAATTATTTTACAAACAAAAACGATTCCAAGGAGGCCCTTCAAAATTAGAGATTGGATGTGTTACTGTTCAAAATATAGATTATTTGATACATACCTATTTGAAAATTTAAACATATTTGAAAACTTGAATATTCGAATATATTTAATTATTCGACTAGATTCGAATATTCGATTAATCAAATATATTAGAATATTTTAATATTTGAATAAGATTTATCCGAATTTAAATACTCAAATAATCGAATATTCGAATTATTCGTATTCGATTCCCAGACTTAGTTTTTAGGAAATATTAATCGGGTATGCTTAGAAAGCGTAAATACTGAAATTCAAGTTGATAGCTCGTTGTAAATCTCAAGTAAATGTTAGTACATGAGCATATCACAAGATGAGTTTTACATAGTCACACTATATTAAAGTTTCTCTGCCGGTTACCGTCACTTTGGTGCTAGTTAGGACCATATCAATTTGGCACCTTATTTACGCAACACTCTATACGAAACTCGTTCAGTCATCAATTTCAACATTTATTTAAAAAAAATATCATAATTATTGTAATTGCTACTTTGCTTTGATAGAATATTTTCTAATCTAATTAACAATAGGATATGGAACTGAGAAGCTGTAATGTGAAGTTTATTTCAAACTTATTTGTAACATAAAAAACGTCGGCACCTTTGACAGTGGTAAAGGGATCAGAGTCGCCGACGTTGCAAATAAATTTGACTGAACTTTATGTCAATGATAACTAACAGTTCGTAGGGTGTATATAAAAGCATATGTTGAAGTTATACTTACTTCCTATATTGTTGAACGAAGAGTTTGAGACACATAGGTAACGCAATTAAAAATAAATTTAAAATTAATAATTCTATCATGGATACCATGAATCCTGAAGATTTTCTTAAATTTAAAGTTATTGGAATTATGATTAGTGGTGATAATAGGAACATTTGCATATCAGCTGAGAGGTACCACGTTTGAGGTAAACACTAAAATAAAAAATAATTGTAAATATTATATCTTCTTCATAGTATTTATAACGTGTCATGGGATTGTTTCTCTAAGATGTCTTGTCGAAGAATATGTGGATAATTCTTAATATAATGTGGGAAAAGGCTAAATAAATTCTCACAAACATAGAAATTTAATTTTTTATTTTTTTTTTATTATTACCGAAGAAAAAATATAGAGAGAATTACAAAAATAACTATGTGAGTTAACTTTATTCGCTACTATTTAAAAGTAGACCGATCCTAATTCATGGATAAAAGCAATATATAGAAATAATCATGGAAAATAATAAAGATATACTCTGTATTTTCAACAATACATGCCCCAAGTTCAATTTTATTTTTTTCACTGGAGTGCATGAATACCATTTCAATGAAATTCAGGGGGTCCTCTTATTAAATAACTAAATTTTCAAAAAAGAAGACAAATACCCTACTTCAAACGGTGCACAGTGGACGGAAACGCCGAAAAGCTGGCCAAAACATAAAGGCATTGAGCTATTTTACTGAAATTGTGCATACAGAGGTTTTTTGTGTCGCTGATCAAGAATCCGAAGTTGAATTTTGAAAAAAACAAAATGGCGGCCATGAAATCCCCCCAAAATATACCAAAAATCGCCAATTATCGCTGCATATTTACAAAACTTTGTATACAGTTTTTTTGGGTCGCTGATGAAGAATCCCATATAGAATTTAAAAAAAATTACGGTCGAAAATATATACATAGTTCAAAAATTATTATTGAATTGAAGCGAATTCATGTGTTTCATTTGTTTCGGGAAAATTAGGATCTGGGGAATGGAATAAAAATTTGTAATGACTTTGAAAATTAATTTTATTCAATTACTATCTGAATTACATTCATCGTCCTCATGAAAACGCATTCAAAAGGAGCCCACTTTATGGTGCACGAATGTGCATGCATCCGTGCATTCGCGCACAATTTTGTCAATATCTCGCAAAGATGCAAAAAGACGCAGCTAATTTTTTATACACTTTCGAAAAAATGTTCATGGAACACATTCCAATAAGTTTCAAGACCAACCATCGCCAACCGCGTAACTTATGGCTTTTTTTGTGGAGTTTATGAATCGTTGCATGTACAAAAATGCACTCCACTTCGATCATTATTTGCTAATTACCATATAAATAAACTGACCTGATACTGAGATATTTTAATTGTACTTACTTTCTGATGCAGAATCCATTTTTATGACACAGAAAACGGCACTTTGAGAATTTTTACGCTGCAGACAAAATTTATCGATTTTTGAAGCGTTGCGAGCTGCCGAAGTGACGCGCTGCACGGTCGCACAATAAGTAATTTCCTCGATCAGGTAGTGAACCCGGACCGGTATTAACGGTCGTTTCTAATGCTAGGGGTACCACTACAATGATTTAAAACGTTTCCATTTAAAAAAAAAAATCTTCATTTTTTTAATTTTGGCCAGCTTTTTGGCGTTTCCGTCCACTGTGCGGCGTCGAATTGCATGGTTATTGAGGGATTTATTTTCTTCGTAAATTTATAACCGTTATCGTGACAGTGTGTACATCTTTTATGATAGTTTAAGCAGAAGAAAAGAACAAGCTTATTAACAAATATTTAATATGAGAAGTTTACCTATAAGAGAAACTTATAACCGTTATCCGACAAACAAATACTCGAAAATCTTTTTATTTACATGTCTACAAATTTAGAAAACAGAGTACTGTTATATTTAATATTGATATAATTTGTGTGAAAAAACTGGAAGAATTATATGCAATCAAAAGTAAACTACTTACGTTTTTATGTAGTTATGTATAACTAATTAAAGAGCTAAAAATCAGTCATATAAATCTTACATTTATCTTTACTTACTATGTAATCAAAATCACTGTAGTAATTCTGTATATATAAAAGAAATGACCACCAATTATCTCTGCAATTTTGAGCAAATGTGTTCACTCCATTAGTCCATGTAGGGCCTGTTCCCAGATGTTTAAAAATTGATATGGTTACCAGAAACACCATAAACAATGCTGGGGTAAGCCTAAAATTGTATAAGAAGGATTGTTTTAACACTGTAGGTGAACAAAAAGTTTACTCAGTGGCAAAAATTGACCAGAAATCAGTTTCAGAATACATTGAAATCAATTATATAAAAAAAAATTATGTTTCATTTGTCATTATGTGTTTGTCTCTCAGATTAATAATACTAGAAGATGAGTAAAAAAAAACATGTTGTTCGATTTATCTACATCCCACGCGAGATACGTAAATATTATCGCTGGTTTTATTCCTATTGGTCAAAACTATGAACACAGTACGAAGAAACCCGATCGGTGCCCCATCTATCACCATCTTGATAACAAATAGTGTTCTGTAAGACGACGTTTGTCATTTTAATCTGTGTTTTTAAGTGAATTTAAAGTTTTGTTATTTGGTACTGTGATTAGTAATCGATTTTTAGTTATAAAAAAATTTATTTATAAATATTTATTGAGAAACAATGACTAATAAGTGTGTAGTGTGCAGTCAGTGAGGAAAACCACGGAGTTGTTTATCTTTTCACAGGTAAGTAAACAAAACAAATCAGGGTCGGCATAATGCGAAAGTGTGAAAGTTCAAAAATGACTAAAATTAATGACAGCTTTACAAAAACAAAAACAACAACATTTGATTCCATTTGACAGTAAAAAATCCACATTTTGTCAAAAAAGATACTTATACAAAAATATTTATTTTAACTTCAATGGAAATTTCATTCATATGGTTGCTCACAAACTGTAGATGTTTTAAAGTCAATCGATATTTTTTAATTCAATTTAAAAGGTTGTTATTAAAAAATGTGTTTATTTTCAGATTTCCCGAGAATACGGAGAGAAGAGAAAGTTGGCTGAAAGCTCTCAAAATAGAAAATGCCAGTAAGTGGCACTACGTGTGTTCACAACAATTTTAAAAAAGTGATTATAATATTATAAGATCTGGATTAAAAGTGTTGAAAATCAATGCTGTTTCACTTTTTCCTTGGCAACACTGTCACCACTTCGTCACACGTGCTGTCCAGCTTAGTAGAGAATTATATTGAAAATTAATAATATACTAAGTAGTCACTCATTCATAACTGTTCAAAAACCAAGCACGGAGGACGATCAGAAGCTAGCTCCACATAAAATCGCGAGAAAAGTGGTAAAAACACGCAAAAAATCTGTAGTTAAGTGTAAATCGACGTCCACTAGTGACGACGAACGTAATCCCAGTGATAGAGACACATTTAACCCCCCTGTAGTGAAAAATGACACAAATCCCCAAAGTACAGTTTTTTTAAAAGTTCCTACATTCATTTCGCCACACAAGAGTGCGTCGGATTCCAACTTACACATTAGAGTGACAGAAAGTCAGGACAAAAGTGTGAGCGATATAGACTCCAAACGTGAGAAAAAGAGACAACCTATAGACGTTAAGTCGGTTAAAATTAAAAAGCGGCATCAAGAAAAGTGGGTGAACATAAAGCCTCGTGTTTATGATAAGACAATAAAAACTGGAATAAAAAAACCTGCAATAACATCAAAGGAATTCCAAACACGCCAGGAATTCGGCCAAAAAAATCGCCCAAAAATCATCAACACTAACTAAAGAGGAAGCCCTGCAAGCGCTGTACTGCAGTGAGTACGAGCGCGAAATGGCCACCCCCGGAGGTGGCACGCCGCCGCCCCTTCCGTCAACACCGCCGCCCCTGCCGCCAACCCTCATATATGAATTTCCGCCTTCCACGTCTTCGATGGATGCTGATAGGACTCTCGCAAAACAGCGAGAGTTCCTGGACGCTAGAACCGCTGACCAAATAATTAAAGAAACACCGATAATATCACGTATATGTACAGATCGACCCGGAACGTCCAGCGGCGAAATACATGAACGCATGGACACGATTTCACCCAAAAAACACCGCCTCAGGAGATTTCGTAACCCCAAAAAAAGCATGTAAAGTTAAAAAATCTTCTAGACAATAAGCCAATGCCCACCCCAACACACAACCAGTATGAAAAACTACCCTTAATAGAAGAGAAAACAACCACTGAAGAAGCGATTCGTATGAAAATAAATCCTACAATTGCGAAACCGAAAAATAAAAATGATCCTCCGCCCAAAAACCCGCCGATTGTCCTGAAAGGAGTACCAAACAATCACGGTGAATTTATTGCAGAAATAAAAAGATCAATAAAACTCGGTTTCCACACTAAATTTGCAGCAAATAATACACTTCTCTATGTCTATGATCGTGCAGAATTCCTTAAATACCAGGAAAGTTTAATTAACAGTGACATAGAATATCATTCATACACCGCTAAGCAGGACAAAAACCATGCTTTTGTCCTGCGAAGCATACAGGGTGATCCCCAATTAGAAGACATAAAAAATGACCTCATAGACTTTCATAACATAGAGGTACTTAATATTTTCAAAATGAAGACCAAGAGGAACCCACTCTACTTGGTGGTCACTAACAAGGACGTTACATTGAAAAAGCTGGAAAATGAAGTAAAATACGTGTTGTACACTAAAGTCATCTGGGAGCGGCGCACAAATGATCGCCTTATTTCCCAGTGCCGGCGTTGCCAGATGTGGGGCCACGCAACAACTAATTGCCATAGGATGGCACGCTGCGTTAAGTGTGGTGACCCACACTGGACGCGCGACTGCAAGAAAACCCTAGAAGCGCCTCCCAGGTGCGCTAACTGCAAGGGCCCGCATACGGCCAGTAGTACTCAATGCCCTGTATACATCTACAGAACAAATCAGATCCGGAATAACGCAGCCAACACCGAAGCCAACCAACAAGTTCGATATGTCGACGCCGCCCCCCGCCACCAATGCCTGGGAGCAGCGCCGCCAACAGCGCCAGGACCCACCCCCAGTCGCCAGACGTCAAGAACCGCATAATACAGGAAATGTCACGACAGAACCGACGAGGACTATACACACCCTACCTACATTACCCAGACCTACACCTACGACGAACTTACACTTCAACGACTTTAACATACTTACACACGAGTTGACAGAACTAAACAGATTGATAAATTTAAAAGAAACCATCAAAGCCATTAGACACCTAAATACGATGCTTAAAGCCGTTGCAGAGCCTATGCAGGCAATTACAATATTGCAAGATTTTGCTCAAAATGTCCTCCCGACATATCATATTCTTAATTAATTGCCTGCTATGGAACTGCAATGGCCTTATGAATAAAGCTAATGAACTAAAACATTACTTACATGACAATAAAATCGACATAGTTTTACTGACAGAGACACACTTAAAAACAAAGCATAAAATTAAATTTAATAATTATTTTATTTACAGGGCCGACAGAATCGGGAGGAGAGGTGGTGGAGTGGGCATCCTTGCGAAGAAGGACATCCCCCACATCCCTGTCCCCCCCACACCTACCCCTATCGAGAATATCAGTATAGAGCTTGGGGATGGCACCACCTTGACGGTGGCCTACAACCCGCCGAGAAACAGGATAACTGAACATGACTTGGACCTCTTGCTAGTGAAAAACAAAGTTTTACTTGCAGGGGACCTAAATGCCAAGCACGTCGTCTGGAGGAACAGGCGCGGCAATGCCAACGGTACCGTGGTGCAGGACTATGCACTCAGGGAGGGTATTGCAGTTGCATCGACCAATACACCTACACACTACCCCGCGAACAACACCACACCAACATACATCGACATAATTTTAAACAAAAACTACCAGCACGACATCGAACCAGTGTCTCGGCCAGAGTTGGGCTCTGACCACAACCCTATAACTTTCAGTCTTCTCGACGTCGATCGGAACGTTTTACACAGAAACGTTTACAATTATAAAAAAGGCCAACTGGGGTAAATACCAACATTTAATGAACTTATACACCGTAATTAACCCTAATATTAATACAAATGATCAGCTAGACAGTGAGATTAATAAACTCACTGTAAATATACAAAAAGCCCGCGGTAAATGTACAAAATTAAATAAGGTAGGCCCACGAGAGGAAACCACCCCTGTTGGCCTAAAAAACTTGATAAATTTCAAAAACAGAGTGCGCCGCAAATGGCAGACACACCATCGTCCGATCGACAAGAGAAGACTGAAAGATATACAAAATAACATTACAAATCAGTTCATACAACACAAAAATAATGAATGGAACGAAAAGGTGGCCAAACTCACAGTTAAGGACAATTCCCTGTGGGTTATGTCGAAATTGCTAAAAAGGGATTCTAACCCAATCCCTGTTTTAATTCACAACGGCCGTACCGCATTAACCGACAGGGAAAAAGCCGAAACCATGGCTGGCCACCTTTTCGAAACTTACAAATCACAGCCCAACGAAACCGAGCACAAGGTGGATGTCGATGCTGGTCTAGCACAAATTCCAGCATTCACCCCCATCCCTCCACGCAAACTATCCAAACTCCTCACATCTCCCACTACACTAAAAACCATACTAAAAACACTTCCTAACCTCAAAGCCCCAGGTCCCGATACAATTCCTAATATACTTTACAAAAAATTACCACGCAAAACTCTTGTCTAGATTACCTACATAATAAACGCGTCGATACGGCTGCAGTATTTTCCCACAGCGTGGAAAACTTCTATAATTGTGCCCTTCTTGAAGCCAGGTAAGGACCCTGTCCTCGCAGCAAGTTACCGACCTATTTCGCTGCTCAATACTCTCGGCAAAATAGCCGAGAAAATATATTTGCTCAATATTAATAAACTTATTAATAAAGGTAACTTGCTGCCCAACATACAATTTGGCTTCAGAGGGGGGCACAATACCACGCTGTCGTTGTGCAAAGTTGTGCACGACGTTATCGAGGGCTACAATAAACAACATTGTACTAAAATGCTGCTTCTGGACATCCAGAAGGCATTCGATACTGTTTGGCATGGAGGCCTCCTGCACAAACTTACACATATGCATAAACTGCCCATATATTTTGTTTCTCTTATTAAGTCTTATCTCGTTGACCGCACTTTTGCGGTCAAAATTAATAATACAATGTCCGACTTTTATCAAATAAGAGCGGGGGTGCCGCAGGGGACGGTGCTTTCCCCGGTTTTATTTAACTTATATGTAGCCGATATTCCCACACATCCCCTAACACAGACAATAATGTACGCAGACGACACAACAATTTACGCCCAGTCCTTTTTATGCTCAAACCGCAACTACCAAGTTGCGGTATCACCTTACTAATATTTTAAAATATTACAAGGACTGGAAAATCGTAATCAACGAGACTAAAACAGAGACAATCAATTTTACTAAGAAATTCATCAACATAAAAACATTCACTCCCTTGACCATCAATAATAGAGTTATTGAGGAGGCCAAAGTGGTAAAATACCTAGGGGTCCACTTAGATCAGGGACTGTTTTTTAAATCTCACATTACGAAAACGCTCAACAGGGCCTATATGGCCCTGCATAAACTTTACCCTCTGGTGAATAGGAGATCTCTCCTAGACACCAGAAACAAACTACTAATATATAAAACAGTCATCAGACCCATATTAACCTACGGTTGCGTCGTCTGGAACAGGATGTCGGACACTCAGTTCGGCCGCCTCCAGACGACGCAAAACAAACTGCTCCGCCTCCTCACTAACTCTAACAGATACGTAAACATACAACAACTTCACGAGACCGCTAACATACAATACATTAGAGAATACATAACACAGACGGCTATGAAATTTTTCAGACATAACATACAGAAATCTACACTCACTGCACACATCACAGACATTCGACATTACCACCAGTACAGACATACGCACAAATTACTTCACGAAAACTTACCCATATTTTTTGAATAACCCTATTTTTAGACATACAATGACAGACATCCTCACTCTACCCTTTTTCATATTTATTATTACCCACCCCCAACCGTAACTTCCTCCGATGACCGCCCCTTCCGCCTCTCCACCCCATTTTTTACAGACAATCTAAATTTCAATTCTCTTAAGCAGGTTTTTTCTTTAGCTTTTTCCTGCATGACCTGACTAAAACGACATTTATAGTATTGCCCTTATTTTCAATTTTTATTATGTCCTGTACAAATCTTTATATTATACGTTGTTACAGGAAAACGTCCCTATCCCAGACAACAACAAAAGAGGCACAACTGAGCCGTCTTGGGCCTAACATCGGCCAACAGCCTAGGCATCCCTCTACCAAGAAGGGAAACTATCCTGCTGCTTGTCGCCCGAAATTTATTTCGGGCGAGTATATATATTGTAAAGCCAAACGGCTAACTCTCTGTGTATATATTTGTAAATATTTTTATTTATTGTATTTGCACGAGGTGTCGTGCCTTATTTAAGTTTTTTATAATGTAATTAATGTCAAATAAATGTTTTAAATTGGAATTGGAATAACTCATGAAATAATATCAAGTAGATAGGTACCTACAGAGCATCAACTGTTTTGTTGATATGTTACTTTTATTGCAGTGATGTAGGTTTGTATATTTCAAAGAAATCTCATTTGTTTCAGCATTAAAAATTTTATTCCTTCGCAACCATTAGTACCCAAGATAGCAAGGTATGGTAAATTTAAATATACAGGGCCCGGCACTTTAAACTCCCCCTGGCCCTTTTTTTTTATTTTTTAAGCAACGGCCATGTCCGGCACATCAAATTGTGGATATTTTTAAGTTTTTTAAATGTAGGGTACAGTGATCCAATTTTTTTTTTTGAATCACTACACTGTATATTTAAATTTAACATACCTTGCTATGTTGAGTATCGGTCATAATAATCAGCGTATCTCTTATGGGTGTTACTTATCTTTATGTTATTAATCTGAGGTGTGTCTTGTAATCACAATTATTTTTGTTAGCCCTGGAATATCGACATAAAATTTGTTTAATACATAACACAGTATCCTACAATTCTCTCGTTCAATACATATTTTTCCACTCCTGAAAATTTTGACGCATCCTTTAGAAAATCGTGATTTTCAAAGTACACAATACGTAATTTGAAAATTAAATATTGTATTATATTGAAGGAGATTGTCATTTAAAAGTGTCTCTTCTACAACCACCAGTTGGAAAGCAATAATAAATTTGAAAACATATTAGTAGTGTAAGGGTCGCTTGGTCCAGACAGTGGCGTCACAGTAACGGCACCAGACAGTCTGAGTAACACAGACCCAGACATAACAGAAACATCTTGGGTGATTTTTTACTACTATGAACTTTTATATAATTCACTTTCAGCTAAAAATTTTTTTTGGTGGAATTTGTACGATACATTTTTCTTCCTTCTCTAGTTATAACCTCATATTCCCTCGTTCTTTTAATATTTTTAGACCGAATATAAACTGGCTCTGATGGTTCTAAAATCTTCTCCTTAAGCGATTTGAAATTGACCAACTGGGAAGCAGAATAATTTAGAGCTATTCCCTTCACCTTGGATACTTCATGATATTTTCCTGAAATCGATGAATACAAAAGGTATGCATAATTTTTAGGATCACCACTAGCGAATTCGATAATATACGAACCGGTGCCATAACATTTAAAATCATCTATCATGTCACCAATAAATTCTAAAATTGGAACGTCGAATTCTGTCTCTCTTGATTTGTAAATAACAGAGTCCGTATCATAATAGAGAACTCTATTTTCTAACTTTTCCAGATAACTATAAAGTTTAAGACGCACTTGTGTTGTAACATGAGCAGCTATAACGACGTTAACCGCAATCAATGGATTATACACTTCACCTCTCATTTCATAATTGACAACGACAGTATTATGTTTAACATCTAGTGCGCTATTAATTAATATTGAGGAGTTGGTAAACATTGAAAAGAATTCTTCAGGGCTGTTAATTATTTTCGTCCTTGGTTGGTTCTCTCTGACCAAACTTTCCCCAAAATGAATTTAAAATTAGTTTGGCTAGTGATCTTAGTCCAGGGTTTTCTATAATTTCGTGAAAATCCATCTTTACATCCTCCCACTCTAGAAACTGCTCAAGACATTTCTCTTGCTTTTTTTTTTGGGATTGTAGTACTTAGAAAATCCTGAGCCTACTGTGTGATCTTAATGAATTTGTTCATCATGGCAGTAAACAAACCAGGAAGATTTGTCGATTTATCAAACTGTCGTACGGTATAGTTCCAAATTTCGTATGTATGAAGTGTTTTGTACCCCTTTTCGAGAGCCTTTAATACTTCGTCGATGACCCATGATCCGACGAGAGCTCTCTCTTCCTCCGTGTGGTTGCAGGCAGCTTGGTTCACTGTCTGGTCACAAGCCCGGCAAGGAATGAACATAAGTTTATCATGCATCTTCGTATGTAGCACGGGGTGGTAGAGCTCCTGAAGGGGTAAGATCTTACACTTTATAAGACCTTCTGTATGATTCAGATCTAGCTGTTCACCTCTTCTTACAGATATTATATTACAAGAGATTAGATTCTACACATTCCTTGGTATTCTATTTTAATAAATGATTACTCTAACATTACTAGTATATACGTGCCTATCGGAATGGTGGGTGGTAGTCGACGGAGACACAATATAAAAAGTCTTGAAAGCCGTTATGATGCAAATTTTATGGGTGATTTATGTGTAATGGTAATGACACGAATATATTCGTGTCATTGCCATTACACTAGAGTCTGATAATTGTACATTTATAAGTGTATATATATATATATATATATATATATATATATATATATATATATATATATATATATATATATATATATATATATGTGTATATATTTTACATAAGTACATTAAAGAAGGTTTCTTAATACCCAACGATTTTATCTGTTTGTTTCCTGTTTTATATATATTTTATGGTGACCAGGAAAAACTCATAATTAATTGCCCTGAAGATGGTAATAAAAATTACCGAAACGTCGGCAAGTTAGAAAAGTAGTTTTTCTCAAAATAAGGACCCTTATCTAAAAAAATTTTCCAACAGTTATCATGTTTGTTCTCCGTACTATGGAGTGTAATACTTATGGTATAGAACTTAATTGTGACAGCTAAATAATCGGAGCAACACCTGTCTCGATAAAAAATAATGTATTAAAGTTAGAAAACTGATGGCCTATCAAACTTATTTGGAAAGAAGATACCTTAAAATTATACTGACGATGATCTTTCACATCTGTAAAGATATTCTTTTATATACTAACATCTATAAAAGGAAAGATAATCGTATTAATTCAAATAGGTCATGGAAATATAAGAATATTATGTCTAAATTATTCCCACAGCAAAGAAAAAGACCCATTAATGATGACACGGTAGAAAGAAGGAGCTTCAGTAATATATCTACGTGTGAAGCTGTTACTAGTACTCCATTCGTTGGAGAGAGTGGAAAATTGTGTGGATCGATATTACAATAGAATGAAGACACTGATTCAAATGAACTCGTTAATATGATGCGTGCTAAAATAACTTGGGAGGAGTGAATATGCCCAACTTATTGTTAATACGCCCACTATTATGGGTATTCCAAAATACCGTACAGATGAGATAGGATGATATAAAGTGTAGTGTACCTACGTTACAAGATACAATTTCTGAAGATAAAATTCCTTAAGATAAAATAATGAAATATGTTGGCGATATTTAGAAAATCTAAATACTATGTTTACTGTCAAGCTTGCATAAATTAATTTGCATCTGATTTAAATAAACTACAAAATAATAAGTTGTGTATTATTCATGTTAAATAAATGAGGGTATGTTCCGCCCCAATCCAAATATGGAACTGTATGGCCATATTACTTGTCCTGTATTAATAGGGACAGGAGTGCGAGGATTAAAAAGTGGTTGGGGGATATCACAGAATTTTCATTGTATTAGTAGATTAAATGTAACAAAATTGCGACCCCCTACCACCACTTTTACCCCCCACTCCTGACCCCCCTAAGCCCCGCCCACTTCCGGATACCTTCCTTCTCCAGAATCGATGGGTGGCAGGTATCCAGAAGTGGGTTGGGTTTATGGGGATCAGGAGTAGGCGGAAATTCTCATTCTCATTTGATAATGCGTGGGACGAAAATAGTAATGATGAAGGCAGGGAACGTACAGTTTTTGGATTCCTTTAATTATTTCCCTATGGCGTTATCGAAACTGCCTAAGGCATTTGGACTTGGAGACAGTTTTAAGAAGAGTTACTTTCCCCATTTATTCAATACTAATGACAACGCAAATTATGTAGGGCCCCTACCAGCTATGGAATATTATGACCCAGATAATATGAAAGAAGATACTAGAGAAATGTTTATCAACGGGCATGAACAGAATAGAGATAGTGAATATGCAAAAAAGAAATAGCTGGGTACTGTGTGTCTGACGTTGAAATTCTGGCTGCTGCATGTCTTAAATTCCGCGATCAGCTGCTTGATACCGGAAACATCTGTCTCTTTACTGAGGCTTGTACAATAGCCTCTGCATGTAACAGGGTATTCAGACGAAATTTCTTAAAACCGAATACAATAGAAATAATCCCAAAGAATGGTTACCGTTGGTGAGACAACCAAAGTATAATTGCTACTCAATGGGTTGTGTGGGAAGAATCATCTTTGTAAGATGTATCAATATACAACATGTTGCAAAACAGAGAGAAGCCAGACTACATGGGGTCAAAGTAGACGGTTCCTGCTCAGAAACTAATCAAATATTTGAGTTTTATGGATGCTATTTCCATGCTTGCCCCACCTGTTTTAAGCGTGGTCGAAACTATTCCCTTCAAGAGAATCCGTCAGAAAGTTTAAAATTAAGATATGCTACGATAAATAAATCAGATAGATTAGGAGCCTTAGTATATGATGTTATAGAGATGTGAGAATGTAGTTTTTGTAAACAAATGATCTAAAATAACAAAATTAAAGAATATTCAGAAAACCATCCATCCCCTTCTTACGCGACACCTTTATGGTGGTCGAACAGGTAACACCTATAAATATTATAGCATTCAAGATGAAGAGAAAATAAAATACATTGGTGTGTGTTCCCTTTATTTATGGGCATGCAAATACGGGAAGTTTCCTATCGATCACCCAAAAGTTTTTGTAGGAGAAGAGGTGAACAGCTAGATCTGAATCATACAGAAGGTCCTATAAAGTGTAAGATTTTTCCACTTTCAGGAGCTCTACCACCCCGTGCTATCTACGAAGATGAATGATAAACTTATGTTCATTCTTTGTTGGGCTTGTGGCCAGACAATGAACTAAGCTGCCCGCAACCACACGGAAGAAAAAAGAGCCCTCGTCGGATCGTGGGTCATCTCATTATAATGTTATGTCACCGGTTCGTATATTACCGAATTTGCTAGAGGAGGTCCTAAAAATTATGCATACCTTTTGTATTCACTGAGTTCAGGAAAATATCATGAAGTATGCAAGGTGAAGGTAATAGCCCTAAATTATTCTGCTTCTCAGTTGGCCAGTTTCAAAACGCGCAAGGAAAAGATTTTAGAACCATCAGAGCCAGTTTGTATTTGGTCCAAAATTATTAGAGGAACGAGGGAACATGAGGTTATAACTAGAGATGAAAGAAATTTATCGTCCAAATTCCAACAAAAGAAAATTTTTAGTTTACTATGGTTCTCTACCTTATGGAAATAAGAAACCTAGGATTGTATAATTTATTTTATGTTTATCCTGTTAACTATTATTATAATCATGTAAACATTTATTTGTTAATAATTATTATCAGGGGCGTGCGGTGAGTTTTGATACAGGGGAAGCAGTTTGTGATATAGGGTGATGGGTAGTGCGTAGGATTGTATAATTTACTTTATGTTTATCCTGTTAACTATTATTATAATCATGTAAACATTTATTTGTTAATA